>JASPKZ010003859.1:1200000-1800000 GCA_030220185.1 Diploptera punctata | reverse complement strand
TGCATGCAGAGTTCCAATTAGAAAGTAAACACACCCACTGCAACTACATGTCACGACATCTGCTCCACCAAACATTTCAGCTTTTAAGTTTAGTAAGATATGTTTTATATTATATTAAACTTCACAATTGGCTTAAATGCACATAATTAGGCTGTTCTGTGCATGAAAAATACACGTATCTTCTCACGTCTATAAGTCTAGAAAATTTAACCAATGAACTTGTTTAAAAATTCAATAACATGATCGTCGAAAAAAAAATACTGGTGAGTTTTTAGATCGCTTTAATCCATAACATCTATAAATCATTTATGATAAAACTGCCTAATGCTAATAACAGATAGAATTGATTATTCGAGATCATAAGAGAATAATGGTAATACTAATAATAATAATAAAGTACTCACAAGCCATATTATTCTCAGAAATCTAGTGAAGAAATTACCTGTAACAAAAGTGAAATATATTTTAGACTTTATAGGATAAATAAAAACAATTATTACTTTATTTTTATATCAGCAGTATTAACACTTTTATTTTTGCATATATTTCATACTAACAATAAGAGTTATTTTTCAGAACTTCACTGTCTTATAAAATAACTGAAAAGTGGTACAATAATATTACACTACAATGTATAGTACTATTAAAAAAACCGACACAAATGTCACTAACATATGAATAAACCATGACAAACGTAATTAGTGATTCCACAAGTATACAAACAAGATTTCCATTTCATTGCGCTATATGGTTCGAAGACTCTTGATGTCCCAACTCCTTTCAAAAAACATAAAAATGAAAATATATAAAACTATTATTCTACCAGTTATATTATATGGGTGCAAACATTGACTCTTACTTTAAGGGAGAAAAGGAGATTACAAGTATTTGAGAATAAAGTACTTAGGAAAATGTTTGGACCAAAGAGAGATGAACAGACAGGTGAATGGAGAAGATTGTATAACAATGAACTACATGGTCTTTATAGGAAGCCAGATATAACAAGAACAATGAAGTCTCGTAGACTGCGATGGGCAGGACATGTTGCACGTATGGGAAATGAAAGACTTGCATGGAAGCTTCTTGTAGGAAAGCCAGAGGGAAAACGCCCAGTTGGTACACCAAGAATGAGGTGGGAGAATAACATTAACTATGATTTGAGGGAAGTAGCTTATACAGGGAATGATTGGAAAGGATTAGCTCAGGATAGGGATGTATGGAGAGCTTTATGTCCGCGCGGCCATGAAACTACGGGTTTGATAGTGCCAGTGAGTAAGTAAGTAAGTAAGTAAGTATATGGTTCGAAGGCCCTTTGCTTACCCTGTCGGCTGCTGATCTAACATACACATGTGTCTACTAGAGTGGACGATCATCCAACCAAAATAGGGGTGACATGAGATTTGCATGTCGGGTCTTCCAGCATTTATTACTGGTTTTCGTAATCGCTACTTATTGTAGCTGCCGAACACTGGTACCCTATCGGTGGACATTCCGAAGCTCTGCGCCAAAACATGGTTAGACTGCTCAGCTATGGCGAGAGACAACAAGGAAGGACACAAAATGGAAATTATATAAACAAAAAATTGAATTATTGTTATCTGCACTAATTTCATCATAAAATTAACTAAAAATAAATTATTTCAGGTTATAAAAAATATTTTTTGTTTCAATTATGATGCATTTAACATTTTGTCAATCAGTTATAGTGAATGAATCAGTCTTAATTTAATCAATTATTCCAGGAATATTGCAAAGCCTGACTTCGCATTCATAATTCTTAGGCCGGCATCCAGAAACCAATCTTTACGCAAAGAGCGACTCTTTCCCCCTCTCTACGTCATAGAGAGGGGGAAAGAGTCGCTCTTTGCGTAAAGATTGTTTTTTTTTATGAATACTCTCTACGTCATGGAGAGAGGGGGAAGAGTAGCTCTTTGCGTAAAGATTGGTTTCTGAATACCGGCCTTAGTGTTGTTCTAATGCCACCCACCGTACTTACGTGAATCATTTATAAATTATTAATAAATCAAAGAAAGGAAAGGGAATTTAATTTGTATTAAATTATAAAACCCACACAATAATAACAATATGGTTGTGTTAGGTAGGTATTATTTTTATTTAACGGCGCTCTTTAACATGTCAGGCAGATAATTAACGTCCCAATTCAAATCTGTACGCAGAAGAGACGATAAAGTTTGCTCCCAGGCCTTTTTAATTTCAAACTTGATACTATTTTATGTGCTGTAAAAAGGCTGTATGATACGGGATCTATGGCTTTTCTTCCCTTCGAAGGAAGACATACACATAATTTTTACACAGTGAAAAAATCCTTCGAACTCAACCGAGTTTGAATCCAGTCGCGTTTGAACCCGGGAACTTAGGAACCAGAGGCGAGTATGGTAACCATTAGTCTACTGCACTCCTGTCTGAAACTGAATTCCTCCAATTGAACGTTAACCCAATGACGAAATAATAATAATAATAATAATAATAATAATAACAATAATAATAATAATAATATGTAATATTTTTCATACAGCAGCAAAGATCCTAGAAAAGTTCTAAAACAATAAAAATATTATTCGTAACATAGGCTTTTAGTAAACTCTATGAATTGAATGAATTTCTAAATACATCCAAACAATGTATTGGTAATATGTTAAATGTATTAGTATACACCATTTTCATAAACAGGAATAAATAGTGAACATAAGCTTGAGATGCGCGAGCTGATGTGAAGGTCACAAGTATGTCAGTAATCTGTGGGAAATGTAAATACGAGAATCTGCAGCATCAACGACATAATAAAAATGCGCACTTAGTACACATACCTGTAACTCTCCATTTACTGTACAGGCATATAAGGAGATTGTTACATCAATTTGAAAACACATCCACATTTCGAATATCTTCTTCTTCTTCTTCTTCGTCACGGTTTAGGCTTTTGCTAGCCTGTTCCGGCTCCAAATTGCTGCTCTTTCCATCTTTTCTTTGGTCTTCCCAAACTTCTTCTTCCTCTTGGGGAATAGTTGTATGCTGATTCTGGTATTCTGTTCTCAAGTCATCCTTGCTAAGTGTTCATTCCAGTCTGTTCTGGATTTCACTATTGTTGTGTTTAATTCCTCAACTTTTAGTTGCTATCTTATTTTTGTGTTATGTTTTTGTCTGTTCTTTGATATCCTGCTATTGGTCTGAGAAATTTCATTTCATCCGCTTGGATTCTGGCAAATTGTTGTGTTGTCACTTGTCCATGTTTCTGATCCATAATTAATAATAGGAACTGCCATAGTCTTGTATAATTTCATTATAGTCTTTTCTGGCTTCATTTTTCGAAGTTCTTTTTAGTGTTCCTGTTATGTAATTAAACTTATTTATTTTGTTATTTATATCTGTTTCCGGTGTGTATAATATTTCGCAACCTACGAAGTTTTATTTTGTCATTTGTTCTATTGGCTTATTTTCTAATATTATCTTTGTCCGAACTGGATGAGCGTCCTTGAAACCTACTGTTTTTATTTTTCTGATGATATTTCCAGATTATATTATTTCGATATTTCGTTTAGTTTATACAGCATTTTTTGTAATTCGTCTTCGAATTTTGCTATTCAATTCTGGTCATCTGCAAAAGCTAATGTTTTATTATTGGATTTCCTAAGTTAATATCCCCAGTTGTTATTTGTTTCCATGATCCTATCATGTCGTCAAAATAAATGTTAAAAGAGTGGTTGATAGTGGACAACCTTGTCTAACTCTAGAATACCTGCTGAGAAAATACAATAAAGACCTAGAATAAACTGTAATAGAAGCAGAATATGCACAAAGAGTCCCCGAACACACAGTCATCCATATGAAATTCGGCCTGTGTTACATGAATGGTGTCTTAAATGTCCGTGTAGTCTCGGAATTTCTTGGCTTGAGCTGATCACGCATCCACGGAGGGAATCAGTATCCTTGTATGGTTAAAAAAAGTATGCGTGTGATTCAGAATTTATAATTCTAAACCGATAGGCTGTGTCCCTGCAAGGCTGGGGCTTGTAAATGGGGGGAGAGATTAAACTAAGGTAAAAAATAAATAAAAAAGCTGAATAAATAAAAACATTTAACAGTTTTAGAAAATATAGTGTGACCATATCGTTAATGATAAAATACTATTTATAAATGGATTTATGCTGTTAATTTATGAAAGAAAAAAAATATAATTTAACACACGGAATTCTGCTCATTGTTTTATTTTGTAAATAACATTGCTTTTCTAGTAATATACTTCTCCTTAGATTCTTTTCGAAGTACTGAAATTGTATCGTAAATTCAAAACTGGTACTATACAAGTTAAATCAATGTATTAAAATATATAATTGCATTATGAAATAGCTCCTGAGAATTAAAGCAAATGTCCATTCATGGAATCGTGAGAAAGCACTTTATAAGCAGTGTATTAATATTACTAATATATTGAATTTCGAATCCTCTTAATAAAACATATTTAAGTTCAATTTTGTTAAATTAATCTCCACTTCCTTCCCAGCATTACTCATTATTTGGATTCCTAGTGCAAATATTTCAAGCTGAGCTATGAAGTAGGTAAATACAACCCAATCATTAACCAATGATGAATACAACTGAGATTGTATTTGGAATGTAAATCTAAAATATATTCCGAATAAAAAGATCCATATACTTGAGTTAAATATAAACATAATATAAGTGTCACAGTATGACAAATTCCGCATTTTCATCAAAAATGGAAAGATATTATAATATAAAGAAAAAAGCAAACTGAAATATTCGAAATTATATTTTTATATTAGTGCAACGATTTTTTTGGTAAAATTAAAGAAAAAACAAAAATAACTGAAAAGTAATTCAAGTTATGACTTTAAAGATTGATTTACAGGGGAGTTATTTCTAAATGATTGTTAATTTCTTCAATGTTCTTCGAAACATTAAAAAGCAATATCATGAATTTTATAACAATCTATCCGCATCATTTAGAATCTGGTGGAGCGAAGCTTTACGGTCTGTTTGCGAGGATGCCAATATGCTATGAGAAAGTGCGCAAGGTTCATGGAGGTAACGGGTGGTTTTTATTTGTAGCTGCAATTTGTACCAATTTGTTCGGAATTGTCTTTAGTCATTTAGCATTGAATAGAGTCACGAATTGCTAACTGCCTCATCCATGCAAACTACTCGAGATTCAATTCCTGTTCCGCAAGTTTCTTAACTCAAGTTTATTTTATGTTGGAATAAAACTCAGTATCTTTTCTAAATCGGCAGCCTGGCAATATTAAAGCCATGTTACCAAATTACAAAACCATAATCAACAAGCTGTATTTAAGCTGTTAAGTTATCCTCGGATACAGAGTAGATTTAAAAATTCACTCTATTTAATGTCATATAACGTGAGTACTCATTACGACGCAGACGTTGTATTCATGGGTAGATGAAGCGATACAATGGTTTTTGTGAACAAAGTTAAGTCGTACAGTAATTCTAATATCAACTATTGAAAACGACTAAGAATATCAATGTAAAACCAATTCCTTTATCATAAGTAATGCCACGAAGTGAGGAGTGAATTTATCTAGAGAATTTGGAAATCAAGAGTGGCATTTGTTAGGACTATTTAACGAAAAAATTAAGCTGTTTACTCACAAATCATTATTGAACTACAGTTATTTTAAAATATTTATATATTTAATGTAAACGGCGATGTTTGAAAACAAATGAAAAACGATTGGTACGCTTCATCTGCTTCTTTTGTTTATCACTGCAACCAGATCATACTATTTATTGCCAAAGGAACGCAATATTGTAAGAATGCTCTCTAGTGGAGAAAAAATGAAACACATCAAACTGTATATTAATTCATTTCTGATGTCGTATGATGCAAATATGACAATTATATTTTTCTGGATTATTACCTGGGAAAAAATACATTTAAGAAAGTGCAAACAGTGGTTTCTTTTTTTGGTGGTATAATCAATTGCTACAAATGTTTTTATATTAACTTCTGCAAGCGCTATGTGTTGACATCCATACAATATACTCGTATATATACAATCTGGTAGCCGTATTTCTTATAGAATCAGTCATTGTAAAATAATGGTCAGACCTGTTCAGTATATTAAAAAGGAGGAGCTTTCTTTAATATGGTAAATTTAATGTTGATAAATATCTGGTGAAACACGACTGTAATTGGTTGTAAAACAGAAATAATTGAAACGTGATTGGTCATTGACTCCCATTTGGGGCATGAGTTAAATAGTCAATATAATTAATCAGGAATTTTAATATGAGTTGATATCTATAAAAGTTATTTAAACGACGAACAGATCGTGCAGTTCCTCTCGATTGTTGAAGTATTCAGAATATTTAGGGGCACGCCGTAGCGTAGTGGTTAAGGCACTGAGCTACAAGCCGGAGGGTCGAGGGTTCAAGTCCCGTTGGGGTCAGGATTTTTAAACTGACCCAAACCCTCTGGCGGCACTATGACCCTGGGGTCGACTCAGCCTCTAACGGAAATGAGTACCAGACGCTTGTTCTGGGAGTAAAGGCGGCCGTCACGCAGGGCTGACAACCCGGCTGACATAAAGTGCCGATTGTCTAGAAAAAGAGTGGGAACCTTAACCTCCTACTACCCCAAGGACCTCCGGGTCTGTTGTGGGATCACTTTACTTTACTTTCGCCGTAGCGTAGTGGTTAAGGCACTGAGCTACAAGCCGGAGGGTCGAGGGTTCAAGTCCCGTTGGGGTCAGGATTTTTAAACTGACCCAAACCCACTGGCGGCACTATGGCCCTGGGGTCGACTCAGCCTCTAACGGAAATGAGTACCAGACGCTTGTTCTGGGGGTAAAGGCGGCCGTCACGCAGGGCTGACAACCCGGCTGACATGAAGTGCCGATTGTCTAGTAAAAAGTGGGAGCCTTAACCTCCTACTACCCCAAGGGCCTCCGGGTCTGTTGTGGGATCACTTTATCTTTATTCAGAATATTTATGATGGGTCATTTCGTAAGACATGTTACAAAAAAACAGTGAAAACTCTTAATTGTATAGGTTTAGGACTGATGCTGTTCTGCTTGCGATTGGATGTAGTTTAGGGATAGAGTCACCAATTATATATTAGGCCACCCTGAGAATAAAAGTCGTAGGTTCAAGTGCATAAGTGTCATTCATTTTTTTTTCTCTTCCTTAAGGGCGCACCAATGTAGGTACCATTCGGTAAGCTCTGACTCAATGTTCTGGTTCAAAACGGCCAACTACCATAATGTCAAAATAAGCACCAGTCATATTATTATCAGTCTATAATCAGGGGTCACCAAATGGCGGATCCGGATCATGGGGCTTTGGTTTCCGGACCACTTAAATATCGAATTAATACAAAATTTTAAAACCGGTTAAATATAGTACCAGTTGTACTAAATTTCATGCCATGATAGTACTATTGTTGGCTCGGTTCGCAGTACTGCTTATGGTCGGAGATTTGAGTGAAGATGAACGGAATTCCGCTTAAAACCTGGTATCGTGAAAAAGACGAAATTTGTGAAATGAGATCTTGAATATTACTCTGACCAAATGTTAAGTTTATCAAATACTTATTAGAATTAATAACTGTGTACTACTGTGCTCTCTTGTTTAGCCTGTGCAATTCATACCACCCATAGTAACTCTGTCCGAGAGCAGGTCATTTGATTCTATACTTTGCAGCTTACTAGGGAATTATAAGTGGTAGCTTCCCGTTGCTTTCCACACCTGTGAAGGATGATGATGATGATGATGGCCGGATGATTTTCGGGGACCGTTGGGCTCTAAGCATCCTGACACATGTCTTACAGATGAGGAAAACCCCCGAAGAAAACCTCACCCAGGAGCCTGTCCCGACCGGGAATCGAACCCGGGCCCGCTGCGTGACAAGGCGCTGGACTAATTCATACCCATAACATAATTTAAATAATTTCTTTATAATATTAGTTACTTAATTTAAGTTTAGTATGTTTAATGAACCTCGATTTAATTTAGTACTTTTAAAATGGACCTCCATGAAATCTAATTGGTGACTCCTGGTCTATATGCTAGTATCATAGGTACGCATATCCCAGTAGTATTATAGTTGACAATCAATTAAATCGCTTTACCTCAGTGGAAACTTCACAAATGTCATTGATAATTATCCAGGATTATAATAATTTTACAAATGTCAGTTTATTTATTAGAATAACTGTGAGGCTCCCAGTTCAAACATGGTTTTATTCCATCAAAGAGGGGAAAATTCATCTGGCAAAAAATGTGATTATATTATTTGTTTTATTTATTTAAAATTTTCTAGGCTTGTTATTAAGAAAATTTTACTTTCATAATATATTTTGTGCAGAAGTTGCCCAAAAATGAACAGGAACTACCTCTTGTTCCCGATAACCCGTTCAACAATCGCAAAATAGGGAATTAAACTCCGAGGAATTCTGATTTCTTTATATGCAACAATATAGCAAATTCATATTAAAAGATAAAATCAGATATTGCTCTATTTTCTACCGAGAATCTTCACTGAAATTCGAACATAACGAAATGAACATTTTGTGTCATAATAGTTAACTAATTTTCTATTCAAGTCTTAAATAGCTTAATAGGTAACGGTACGCAATAGAACTTTTGTTTCTGTCAACAGCCGCAGAGCCAAGGATACTAGAGGCAATACAATGTTCTTTGTTTAAAATTAAAATAAATTCAGGCCACACGTATCAAATGAGAATGAGCAAATCTGGATTTCGTGGTGAAATAAATTCTTGGGGAGATTACACACTACTGTTTGCTGTATGAATTGGCTAGAACACATACAAATTAGCAAAAAAAAAAAAAAAAAAAAAAAGAAAAAAAAAGGAGATCCCAAATCTGAAATTTAGAGTGCTTTTCAAAATTGTAACAATGTTTGCGGCAGTTTCCTATGATATCACAGGATGACTATTCCCACAATAACAATAATGGACGTCATATAGTACACAACATTCACATTTATCAAACTCCCTAAAATATGTCCGCTAGCTAATACGAAAAGGGAGAAAAAATAACTGAACCAATGAAAAAAAATTATACTATGAATTTTAGGAGGAAGACAGCTCTGACATCAAGACGATTGACTAAAGGTCTCATCCGTGTCCAGAATTACCATGAACACTGGCTAAGTCCTATGATCAGACTCATTTTATCATAAGTAATACCACGAGTGATTTCCAAATTATCGATAAATTCACGACTTACCAAGTGAAGAGTGAATTTATCTAGAGAATCTGGAAATCAAGAGTGGCATTTGTTAGGATTATGTAACGAATAAAATTGAGCTGTTTATTCGAAAATTATTATTTAAATACAGTTACCGGTATTCTAATATATTTACATAATTTATGTAAACGGCGATGTTTGAAAACAAATGAGAAACGTTATGTTTCATTTGTTCATCACTGCAACCAGATCATATTTATTGCCAAATAGAATCGCAATATTGTAAGAATGCAGCCTAGTGGAGAAAAAATGAAAAAGGTTATTAATTAATTTCTATGTCCTATGATGTAAATATGTCAATTATATTTTTCTGGCAAACAATACGTTTAGGAAAGTGCAAACGGTCGTTTCTTTTTTTTATGGTATAATCAACTGCTACGATTGTTTTTCTATTATATCTCGCAAGCAGAATCTGGTTACATTCCTGCACTATATAAGTTATATACAATTTGGGAGCCACTTGATAAAATGAAAGCGATAAAATCAAAATGTTAAAATCGAGGTGAAAAACACTGTGATTGGTTGTAAATCAAAATTCATTGAAATGTGATTGGTCATTGACTGCCATTTGGGGCACGAGTTAAATAGTCATCAGGAAAATTTCCGGTGCTCATTTACGGATCAAAAGTCAAAAGGCGAAATTTGATCCGTAAATGAGCACCGGAAACTTTCCTGATGATAAAATCACCCTGATCATAGAACTTTCGATCCGTAAATGAGCACCGGAAACTTTCCTGATGATAAAATCACCCTGATCATAGAACTTTCAATCTGTAAATGAGCACCGGAAACTTTCCTGATGACAAAATCAGCATCATCATAGGTCTTAAGTCACCTTATTTACTCGTGTCTGTTGGATAAGAATCGTGGATCTTTACGTCTAATAGCTCTTTGGGTCTTCGTGGTCTATCAAGGAGATAGGGCTTGCATTCAGCTTTTGCATAAACTTAAAAGAACACAGTGACTTTTATATATTATGTTTGTTTCTTCTAGCTAATTTTCATAATCCCATTATGATTTTTTTTTTACATTTGCTTCTTGAAAAAATACAGTTCTGTTATGTAGGCTATATAGGCAGGAAATGAATATACATTTAGATAGTTTATACAACCGGAATAATACACTAGAGTTGATTTTAAGTATTTTAAGACAGTTTAAGGAAGAAACTCGTAGCAAGGCCGACGACTGCTCTTGTGACAGGCAACTAGACGGAAGAACCGTTAGATAAAATACTCCAATACAAGTTTGTTCAGAACAACACAGTCAAAGAGGAATTTGCCGTGACTCATGTTGTATTGTACTAATATCTTATGAATCATCCACAACTTCAAATAAACTCATAGTCCATATTAATACATTTTATTCAGGGACGGTGCATCTTAAAGGATAATAGGGCTCAGCACCACTTAATATTTTACCTGATTATTATTTCTACATATATACTGCATTTTCAATCAAGTTTATTGTTTTTATATTTGAGTCAATAATACTGAATGAAGATCTAAATAATATTATTTCCATATCAGTTATAATAATAATAATAATAATAATAATAATACTTTATTTATTCTGGCAGAGTTAAGGCCATATGGCCTTCTCTTCCACTCAACCAGCACAAATACAAATAAATATTTGACAAATATAGATATACTTACTTACTCACTGGCACTATCGAACCCGTAGGTTCATGGCCGTGCGGAATCAAGCTCTCCATACATCCCTATCCTGATCTAATGATTTCCAATCATTCCCTGTATAATCTACTTCCCTCAAATCATAGTTAATGTTATTCTCCCACCTCATTCTTGGTCTACCAACTGGGCTTTTTCCCTCTGGCTTTCCTACAAGAAGCTTCCATGCACGTCTTTCATTCCCCATACTTGCAACATGTCCTGCCCATCGCGGTCTGCGAAACTTAACTGTTCTTATTATATCTGGCTTCCTATAAAGACCATGTAGTTCATTGTTATGTAGTCTTCTCCATTCACCTGTCTGTTCATCTCTCTTTGATCCAAAAATTTTCCTAAGTACCTTATTCTCAAATACTTGTAATCTCCTTTCCTCCCTTAAAGTAAGAGTCCATGTTTCGCATCCACATAATATAACTGGTAGAATAATAGTTTTATATATTTTCAGTTTAACGTTTTTTGAAAGGAGTTGGGACATCAAGAGTCTCTGCAATGCATAATAGCACGCATTTCCAGAATTGAGCCTATGTTTAATTTCTTTGTGCATCTCATTCCTATTTGTGATTACTGTTCCTAGGTATTTGAATTCAGCCACTTCCTCAAAATTTCCCTCATTTGTCATTAGCTGTCCATTTCCATTATATAATGAATTTCTACGTGTGACCATATATTTAGTTTTATTGATATTTACTTCCAATCCTAATTTCTTAGTGTTACTCAACAGTGTGTGCGTATTGTCCTTTAGTATCTCCTCGCTATCGGCCAACAATACTACATCATCAGCATAAACTAACAGCTTATTAATACCATTCAGTTGTAAGCCTTCCTCATTCTCTAAAGATTTAATGGCATGCTCTAGTTCAAAATTAAATAGTAGAGGAGATAGTGCATCTCCTTGCTTCAACCCATTCTGGATTTCAAAAGTATCCGAAAATTGTTCGCCTACACGCACCCTACTCTTTGAGCCATTTAGACACATTCGTATAAGTCTAACTTTTTAGGAATTCCGAACTCCAGCAGGATACTATATAACTTCTCCCTCTTAATTGAATCATATGCTTTTTTGAAGTCTACATATAGTTGATGTACAGTACCATTATATTCCCATTTCTTTTCTAAAATCTGTCTTATACTAAAAATCTGATCTGTTGTAGACCTGTTTCTTCTAAATGCACATTGATGATCTCCTAGAATGTCATCAATATCAAATATAGATATACACTATACTAATTATAAACAGTTAAAGATACAATAATGTAGCAATGTAAATGTCATGTACAAACAACATTTTATAGGGTAATAACAATAATGATACGATGATGATGATAATAATAATAATATAAATATGATACATTATACGAGAAACACCAAGTTATCGTATGTATCAAAATAAAATATCAAACTTAAAGTTTCTGAATCTAGTTTTCTGGGGACAATTTTGAAGTAGACACCGGTAGACACTACAATGGTATAGCTGTTTGTTCCGGAGCCTGATGGATGAGTGCATGGATCATACGCGGCGGAAAATGTCAAATTTGGGGTAAGTATGACAAGCAAGTCTTAAAGGAACACTTTACGCGAGGTGGACTACAATAGAGTCTGGCGGTGTCCTTCACTAAAACTCGCTTTACTTATCGCACACATCACAACATTAGTTAACATGTTGCGCTTCTCATTAGAAAAAACTAATCTCATAAAAAAATGCAGACGTGTCTTGATTTGGGTTTACAGAATTTACGTTGATCAGTGAACGATGTTAGTGCTAGTTGTGAAACTCAAGCCTTGTGTAATGTTATAAGTTTTTAATTAGTGTTTGGGCTGCCATTATGAGGCTGCAGGGGGATCACATGTCACCCGTATACTGACTAGATGATCGTCCAGCAGTCGGGTGGTAGGCCATGCCACGCCATGGCGATTTTTTTGTCAGACACACCGTTGAAAAATACATTTTCGCAACGTCATTAATAGAATAAAAGTTAGAAGTAAAAAGATTCATGATTTTAAGCTGCATCTAAACGGCAAATCACAAAATTTAAAATTTGCGACTTCTTGGTTTAAAGAAAATCATGGCTAACTGTAAGCGAGGAGAAAATTATATTCTGTTTCGTTCGTATATTGTTTGGACGGAGAAACAGTTGGACACTAACGGCATAACATATTCCATACATATACCTGCAAGAATTAAAATTAAGAAACACAAAGCAATATATATGACCGGGGAAATTCTTTCATTCAACCAAAGAGTGATTTAATTGGTTGCTTCTCAGAAGAAACGTAGAGCGCATTTTCTGTATAAATTAAGGTAATATAGCAGTGTTATATTTTATTGGTCCACCGCTATGGTCTCGAGGTAGCGTGCTGCCTTGTCATGCAGCGGGCCAGGGTTCGATTTCCGGTCGGGACAGGCTCCTGGGTGAATTTTTTTTTGGGTTTTTCCTCACCTGTAAGACAAATATCAGGAAGCTTAGAGCCCAACGGTCCCCGAAAACCATCCGGCCATTATCATCATCATCCTTCACCGATGTGGAAAGCAACGGGAAGCTACCACACATATAATTCTCTAGCAAAGCAGCAAAGCATAGCATAAAAATGCTATGATTGCAGTGAAAGACCTGCCCTTGGGCAGAATTACTATGGATGGATATTTTATTGTTAATATACATTTGAATTTATCACCTCAGAATGATTGTAGGTTTAACAGAATTTACAACTTAATAATTTAATACAACTTCTATCTTTAATTGAATCTTATGCCTTTTTGAAGTCTACATACAGTGATGCACGGTGCCATTACATTCCCTTTTCTTGTTTTAAAATCTGCCTTATAAGTTACTAAAAATCTGATCTGTTGTAGTCCTGTTTCTTCTAAATCCACATTGTTGATATCCTATTACGTCATCAGTATAGTGAGTAAATAACTCTGCTCACCAATGTATTTGTTAGAATTTTGTACGAAGTTGACAGTAATGAGATGTTTCTGTACTTGTTACAATTAGTTTTATCTCCTTTCTTATAGATTAGTCCGATAATAGATTACATAAATTCATTTGGAAGATACTATTTTCCCTAAATCATACTAAGCACATGACGTATCTTGTCCACCAATTTTTGTCCCCCTGCTTTTATCAGTTCCCCCAGGGTTTCCCATCTGAACCTGATCTTCAATTTCTCTATAGCCATTTCAACCTCGAATGCACTTGATTCTGTGACTAACATTTATGCTGTATGTAAATCATCCTCTTCAATATCCTGTTCTGCATGCACATTTAATAGCTGATTAAATAATTTTCCTCCACCTGGAATATGCAATCATATCCATAGTTTTATTCTCAATTATGTTTGTTTTATTTCAAGTCCTTTCCTCTCTATTCTGATTCGATTATATAATTCTCAGATGTTCCTATTTATTTCATTAATTTCAAGATCATCAATTTTCTCTTTCAAATATTCCCTCGTTTTACTCTTTAATAGCCTAGTAATTTCCCGTCTAATGCTACCCAAGTGTTCTAAATTTACTTCATTTGGCTCGTGTAACCAATTTATTTATGCAAGCTATATTTTCTTTACAATGCCGGCACGTTCCTCATCAAACCATTTCTTGTTTTGCCTCTTATCTTAATAGTCTAGCTTTCTGATGCTGACAATTTAATAGTATCTCATAGTTTCCCATTCTCTTTTTATATCATTTCTTGTTCGGTTGTCCACATTCTCATCAAAAGGTTCCAGTATTTCAAATCTATTAGACATTTTGATCTGTATTCTTGCCACAGTTCATCATATCACAATTTTTAATTTTTTTCTCAAAATCATGATTAGTGTTTGTTCCTCTCAATAAGCGATAACCGTTCTCTGATTTTCACCGTGACCAAATAATAATCCGAATTTCAGTCCGTCCCTCTAACTGATCCAACATCGATGATGCTACTGGCCAGGTTTTGTTCATTAATACATTATCTATCCGGTTCCGGGTTTCACCAATTGAAATGTTGTGTAATAAGATTCTTTGATGTGGCAAAGGTGACTACTCTAACCCCATTGTCTTCATGAAGACTGAATTTTACTATTGTTTGTCTTGAATATATAATCCCGCCTCACTTTTGCATTAATCTGTCCTAACACAATTTTCGTATGATATCGTAAGAGACTATCAAATACGCATTCTAATTCTTCATCCTTGATCTTATCATTATCTTCCGGGGAGCATGTACATTTACAATTAAAAATCATATCGTTAACTCTTTAGAAATATGTATGATATCCTATCGCTGACAAACTTCACATCTCGGATAGCAGAGGGGGTTTTCATTCGGACTAAAAAAAAACCCGTTCCGAATTCAGGTTTCGTTGCACCCCCAAAGTACCTTCTCGTGGCCATCTAACATCCTATAAAGCGACTACTTCCAAGGCAGATTTACCTAATTCCTGCATTAATATTTCTAGTGCCCCATTAATAAACAAAGTCGTAACATTCCATGTTCCTAGGAACATGTCCCTGTGTTTGAGTATAAAATAGTCCCCGCCCGGAGAACCGAATGGTGGACTATTTTATCTCCGGAAAATTTTACTCCAATAGAACCCATGTCCGCGTCTCTTGACGGTTGTATTTATACGGTGAAAGATCGTCACTCTTTCGAACAAGGCACTTTTTTTTTGTCTGGCTTGTCGTCTTCGACCTGTCCAGCTATGCTACCGCCGACATAGCTCTGGGGGCTATTTACGAATTTAAATAACAGCACACATAAATTTCTTAAATCACAATTCAACCGATAAGATTTAAGGTAATATGTGTCTAGGTATCAATACAATATCTTACATTTCGTATAATTTATTAATTATATAATTATGATATTTCGAATACTTCTCTAGTGTAACAGTTAAATATATCATCCCAGGAATCCAGATTCGATTCCCGGTTAGGCCATAGATTTTTTTTAGTATAGGGTATGGAATGTGTCCACTCAGCTTTTTTTTATGTCTACTGAGTAAAATTGAAATAAGTAGCGAAATCTGGTTACGAAAACAGAAACTAACGTTATGAAATTGCACCACTTGTTAATGTCATCTGCTAGCAACCACATAAGTTGAGTTAGTCTTGGCTCTTCACAGATGTCGACCTATGGAATACTTTTAATTAATACGAGTAAGAACAAAATTTGCTCCATACCAGGTCATTTTTAGTGATCTTAAAAAAATAACAAGCCCAGGTATAAAACAGAGGCCATTAAAGTACAGTATGATATATACTGTACTTCGAAATGATGTCACGTGTTTATAACTCTCATCCAAAACTTCATGGACATTTCTATTGTCCAAGAGTATCCAAAGAAAGTAAGAAAACTTTTTCTAATGCCAAATGCAAAAAAGCCGCAATTTCTCTTAAAAACGATATGCTTATTCAGGTCTGTGCTATGTTTCACACTCCACGATATTATCAAGATATTGTATTAATAAATACCCTGGCCTGTTTCCAATACAAGCCATGTATGGATAAAATGTAATACCAAGTCCTGGTCAGTGACTCGCTTTTATCTTGCAAATGACCTTGAAACTAATACAAGGGTTGCACATTCTTATTCATATTCAACTTGATGCTATTTTGCAAGGCATCTTCCTGGAACAATTCCAGATTTATTATCCATAAAACTGCATATCAACTCCCAAGAAGCAACACAAAAATTATTATTAGAACATATAATTAAAAATCAACCTGAAATCGCATTCAAATTTAATATTACCGAGTGAGTTGAATTAAACGATAGCTTTTGAGATTCATTTCCCGAGTTAAATACAGACCCAACAAAATTTGTTCTCTCTCTTTTTTTTTTTTTTGTGATTTTCCTCAGGAGTCAAGAAAAGAAACATGTTACGACTAATCCTCAATAACTCAATTCTTTACAATATTAAATTAGTGAATTTGTAGAAGATATATATATATATATATATATATATATATTATTTATTTATTTATATATTCTCAAGAATCTACAACTTAATGGTGTGCATTCACAAACTCTAGACGCGGTAACTGTCTACGATATTAATGTATCAAGAATGTATGTACGAGTATATTAAGAATACATAGGGCACTAGGAAAGTTTTGCAATACGCAATAATCCAAAGCCAGACAAGTTTGGTGCCCCTAGGGGAAGGAAGAGGGGTTCAAACAAATATAAGATTCGGGGAGCATTCTTCCGCAGATGCAGTTTTAGTTTAACATCAGAGTGGTCAGTACAGTGCCATTACTCGATACAACTTTGCTCGTGGTCTGACTGTAGATCAGTGCTCTGAGGAAATGGTTCCTGTATTGGGGAATGATTCTCCATAGCCCACGATCATATTCCGCTGGTACAGATAATTGAAGATGAGAAAATTTTGCCTTGAAGATGATCCTTGTTCAGGGCGGTTGGTCGAATCAGTTGTCGACAAGAACATCGACGCTGTGAAGAAACTGCTGAAGAAAGAGAGACGAATAACCTACCGCCAGATAGAGGAGTCTCTTTCCTGCACGAGCCATTCATAAAATTTTACATGAGCATATTTGTGTTAAGAAGGTTTGTTCACGGTGGGTGCCACATGCGCTTACTGAAGAGCAAAATGACACTCGTGGTAAATGGTGCAAAATTATGTTGACTATTTAACTCATGTCCCAAATGGGAGTCAATGACCAATCACGTTTCAATGATTTCTGTTTTACAACCAATCAGAGTCGTGTTTCCAAATATTTATCAGTGTTATAATTACCATATTAAAGAAAGCTCCTCCTTACAATATTGCGTTCCTTTGGCAATAAATAGTATGATCTGGTTGCAGTGATAAACAAAAGAAGCAGTAGAAGCGTACCTATCGTTTCTCATTTGTTTTCAAACATCGCCGTTTACATTAAATATATAAATATTTTAAAATAACTATAGTTAAATAATGATTTGTGAGTAAACAGCTTAATTTTATTCGTTAAATAGTCCTAACAAATGCCGCTCTTGATTTCCAAATTCTCTAGATAAATTCACTCCTCACTTCGTGAGTCGTGAATTTATCGATAATTTGGAAATCACTCGTGGCATTACTTATGAAAAAGTTTAAAAACGGAGCTTCTCCTAACGTAAACAGCATCGTCACAGGAGACGAAACATGGCTGTATTACTACAGCGTCCAAACGAAAGCCCAGAAGAAGGTGTGGCTATTTGAAGATGAGGGTACGCCAGTGGCAGTGAGAAAATCACGATCGGTGAATAAGATAATGAAAATCGTCATCTACACCACAAGGGGGATTTTGGAACGGGTTGTATTGCAAAAACAACGCACAGTCACTGCGAAATGGTACAGTGAAGAATGCCTGTCAAAGATGATTGCAGCGCTGAAGAAACTCCGTCCAAGATCAAGGCTAGACACAAGGATGCTGCATCATGATAATGCGCCTGCCCATAAGGCCAGTGATATCGTGGAGTTCTTGAACAAAAATAGAAACTTCCGCTGCTTGAAGATCCTCCCTGCAGTACACATCTTGCTCTTCGTGGCATTGGACTGTTCCCAGAAGTTAAACTTAAGATGAAAGGAAAACGTTTCCCTTCGGAAAAGGTGATTCTGGCAGCATGGGACAACGAGTGCACAGAGCTGTCCGAAGAAAAGTGGAAACAATGGTTTAGTGATTGGTTTCGACGTATGAAGGTATATTGAGTGTGATGGAAGTTATTTTGAGAGGTCGTAAAAAGTATGCCCGTATTGCAAAACTTTCTTAGTGCCCTTTGTATTTCCTATGGAATTAATACAAAAAATGCATACTGAAAGTTATACTGTACAGTAAATAACCAACATAATGAAATCCCTTGTCTGCCATTACTTAGTTAATTTACTTAAGACAGCGAGGTAATGGTATCAATAACTAAACACCTTTCAGAGCAAATCGTCCACATAAAAATGTTCATTGACACAAAAGGACTATACAATTTAATCCTTTTAAAAAAGCCCATACTTAAAAAATCTGATGACCAAATTGTTTATATAATGAAGAGGTATGCGTAAAAATGCAAATAATAATAATAATAATAATAATAATAATAATAATAATAATAATACTTACTGGCACTATCGAACCCGTAGGTTCATGGCCGCACAGACATAAGCTCTCTATACATCCCTATCCTGAGCTAATGCTTTCCAATCATTCCCTGTATAATCTACTTCCCTCAAATCATAGTTAATGTTGTTCTCCCACCTCATTCTTGGTCTATCAACTGGGCGTTTTCCTTCTGGCTTTCCTACAAGAAGTTTCCATGCACGTCTTTCATTCCCCATACGCGCAAAATGTCCTGCCCATCGCAGTCTACGAGACTTAACTGTTCTTATTATATCTGGCTTCCTATAAAGACCATGTAGTTCATTGTAATGTAGTCTTCTCCATTCACCTGTCTGTTCATCCCTCTTTGGTCCAAAAAATTTCCTAAGAATTTTATTCTCAAATACTCGTAATCTACTTTCCTCCCTTAAAGTAAGAGTCCATGTTTCGCACCCATATAATATAACTGGTAGAATAATAGTTTTATATATTTTCAGTTTAACGTTTTTTGAAAGGAGTTGGGACATCAAAAGTCTCTGCAATGCATAATAGCATGCATTTCCAGAATTGAGCCTATGTTTAATTTATTTGTGCATCTCATTCCTATTTGTGATTATTGTTCCTAGGTATTTGAATTCAGCCACTTCCTCAAAATTTCCCTCATTTGTCATTAGCTGTCCATTTACATTATAGGGCCTATACTGAATTTCTACGTGTGACCATATATTTAGTTTTACTGATATTTACTTCCAGTCCTAATTTCTTAGCGTTACTCAATAGTGTGTGCGTGTTGGCCTTTAGTATCTCCTCGCTATCGGTCAGTAGTACTACATCATCAGCATAAACTAACAGCTTATTATAATACCATTCAGTTGTAAGCCTTCCTCATTCTCTAAAGATTTAATGGCATGCTCTAGTACAAAATTAAATAGTAGAGGAGATAGTGCATCTCCATGCTTCAACCCATTCTGGATTTCAAAAGTGTCTGAAAACTGTTTGCTTACAATAATAATAATAATAATAATAATAATAATAATAATAATAATAATAATGTGGTTGCTAGCAACGTAGATATTAGAAAATTACCCGTATTTATTTCTTTATCTTCTTGTCACTTGCTTAGCAACTATGGATTTGATATTAATTTCCATAATTTTGTATATTTTATTTTTCACCCCTTCCCACAACCTTAGGGGTGCTAGGAATCAATATTGGGCATAAATGTCACAGGGAGTACCATCAATCAACTAAGCGATCCCTCAAAACTATTGATTCGAGACTAATTTGTGACTTCTGGAATTTAATTTTTCACTCCTTCTCACTCCTATGGATGCTAGAGATTAAATATGGGTAAGAGTAACGGTTAATGTTTCAAAACGTCCTACAGGCAGTGGGTGTCACTCATGACGATCAAGTTATTTTACATTTAAAAAAGAAAAAAAATGAAGTTTGTAAACAGGATTTTAAACAGAAACTATCTCGAAACCATTTCATGGTTGATATTGAAATTCCAGTTTTCAAAGTTATTGAACATGGAACTTACACTTCAAAATGCAATATTTGTATGTATTGAAAATATCAGAGTTTTTTTCTTCATTGCGAACATCAAAATCATAAATAAAGAATTGTTATTCACATTTTACTAGTATTTGAAAATAAAGTTCTTAGAAAAATTGTTGGACCAAAGAGAGATGGACAGGTGAATAGAGAAGACTACACAAAACAGTGAATTACATGCTCTTTATAGGAAGCTCCACTACTTAAAATTGCTAATAATGTCTTAATTGACCTTCCATCTCCCTCCAATATGATGCAATTTTGGGTCTTTACTAGGGTTATGTCTAGTAATTCCACTTATTACTGGAATTTTCCTTGCGATGCACCATTATCCTAATATAATAAGAACAGTTAAGTCTCGTATAGTGCGATGAAAGAGGGGAATGGAAAATTCTTGTAGGAAAACCAGAGGGAAAATGCCCAGTTGGTAGATCAAGAATGAGGTGGGAGAATAACATTAACTATGATTTGAGGAAAGTAGATTATACAAGGAATGGTTGGAAAACATTAGCTCAGTATAGGGATGTATGGAGAACTTATGTCCACGCGGTCATGAACCTACGGGTTCGATAGTGCCACTGAGTAAGTAAGAGTATTCATATTACTCACCGATGACAAGTTAAAACGGGATCAACTGAGTTCGCATGATTGTTGGTCTACTTAGTACGCAGTTTGTCCACGTGGGTCTCACGGTGGACGAAACGGAGCTTGGGTAGGTTTTTCTCGGGATCTCCCGTTATCCCCTGCCACAAATTTCATTTACCATTTCTCCATAGTCATCTCATCAATTTCTTTCATTTCTCATCCATGTCGCTCCTGACATGGTCGGCCGCGCCCTTGTCGTTCACAGACCTCTAAAATATAAGGGCTTCATCTCATATCATTCCTCGACCCGAACCTCAGTTCGATACGAGTTGAGGATATTACTTTATATTATTATATCCTAATCGTATAAACCCTATTTCACCTAGGGCTATATTTTGTCAAATTTGTGTCGTTATATATTTTTTTTAATTAAAGTATTTTTTATGAATTTTATTTATAAAAACATTAAAAAGTCTGTAGTTCTTTCCTGTCAAGCACTTATGTAAAGGGTGGTTTACTTAAACAGGCGATGTTACTAAGAAGACATGTAATTTCGAATCTTTCGTTCCAGAACAATGGACAATCAAATATAATATGATCAATTGAGTTGGTGTTTACTTGATGAAAATCCATATTTATTAATTAAATAAAAATAAAACGTAGTTTCATTTGATTTTCATATTTATTATATAATTCAGTGACAGCTGTTTCGGTACACTGTACCTTCTTCAGACATGTTAACAAATTATGAATTGTGTTCCAACTGATCTAAGCAACAATACAACAATATTTATTTAAATTTTTAAATTTAACAAAGAGGATTCATTCAAATCAAGTTGAGAATTAACAGTTTTTTACTACTTTTAAATTTATTAATTTCTACAGCCTCCAAAAGATCTAACTTCTTATCCTTATCACAAATATGTAAAATTTCAAAATTTGGATCGAAACAATGATTAAATTGGAATAGGTGGTTAGCATATTTTGAATTTTCTAAATTTCTGTTACATGTTCTCATGTGTTCCTTTATCCGAGAGATAAAAGGTCTACCAGTTCGTCCTATAGACATTGTCACATGTGCCACACTTCAATTTATATACACCTGATAATTTTTCTTTTTTTGTTTTGGTTTTATTGTTTTTTATTATATTTTGTAGAGTTTTATTAGTTTTAAATGCCACATTAATGTTCAACCTTATAAAGTGTTTAGATATTTTATTTGAAAGTGGGCCTATGTATGACATTACAACATATTTCTTTATGTTTTCTTTGGATAAAGGAAAAATGTTTAATTAAGAAGGTTCATTACAAAAAAGCAAGTAACAAAGTTTTTCCTTTACCCAAAGAAAACATAAAGAAATATGTCGTAATGTCATACATAGGCCCACTTTCAAATAAAATATCTAAACACTTTAAAAAGTTGAACATTAATGTGTCATTTAAAACTAATAAAACTCTACAAAATATAATAAAAAACAATAAAACCAAAACAAAAAAGAAAAATTATCAGGTGTATATAAATTGAAGTGTGGCACATGTGACAATGTCTATATAGGACAAACTGGTAGACCTTTTATCTCTCGGATAAAGGAACATATGAGAGCATATAACAGAAATTTAAAAAATTCAAAATATGTTAACCACCTATTCCAATTTAATCATTGTTTCGATCCAAATTTTGAAATTTTACTTATTTGTGATAAGGGTAAGAAGTTAGATCTTTTGGAGGCTGTAGAAATTAATAAATTTAAAAGTAGTAAAAAACTGTTAAATTCTCAACTTGATTTGAATGAATCCCCTTTGTTAAATTTAAAAATTTAAATAAATATTGTTGTATTGTTGCTTAGATCAGTTGGAACACAATTCATAATTTGTGAACATGTCTGAAGAAGGTACAGTGTACCGAAACAGCTGTCACTGAATTATATAATAAATATGAAAATCAAATAAAACTACGTTTTATTTTTATTTAATTAATAGATATAATATGTTCTACACTTTGATTGCTAATTCCACAATTACAGTTTGCATTTTCTATGATCTAGAATCTCTGTAGGTATTGACCAAATTTTCCATGCCCAGTGAGGAATTGTGTTAACATAAAATTTGAAACAATGTGTTTGCATTTAATTCTGTTATAAATACTTGGAAAGAACAGTTGTCGTGTTAATGTACTGGTGGTACTATTGAGCCACACATTGTTCCATTTGTGACTTCAGGAAAGAAATATGGCAGAGATCATACGCATATTGTAAACTGGAATGTGCTGCAGACTTAGCTAATACATTCGCACGCTCATTTCTTAATATCCCGCAATGCCCAAGTACCCAAGATAGACAAATATGTTTTGAAATTTGCTTATTTGTTCCCTAATCTCGAAAGCTATTGGGTTATTGTTATATCTATCATTAATTGCTTTCAGGGTTGTTGTGAATCACTGTGTATATGAGAGCTTATTTCATTTGTTGCACAACATTTAACTTTATCTTACAGTACAGGGTTTCCCAAAGCTGTTAGTACTTGGATTAACTATAAAAAAGAGAGGATGCTTACAGCTAACTAAATGAGAGAGTTATTGCATTGGCTGAATGCGGGGCCACCTGCGAGACGGTACGAATATTTAAGATAAGAGGCGCCATTCATTCACACAATCATACTAAACAAGACGAACGTGAAAGGATGATTATGATGTCCGATAGCCAGATTTCAATTAAAAAGTCTTAATCTACCCATCAATTAACCATGTAGGGGGTTTGGGAACTATGTGGGTTAGCGTTTTACTTACAGAACCTCACCCAGAACCCACTGCGTACAGCGGTGGACTTTCTACAAAACATCTGGGTATAAACTAATCAATCATTAAAAAAAAACAATTAAAATGTCATTGTGTAGCCTCTAAGTACGGCTCTTCAATGTACTATGTAATTTACCGCAAGTCTGTCAAAATCTTAGTTGTATCTTATGATTGTAAGATGATGTTAGGTCTAAATAAGCATCCTAAAATCATAAAAGTGCGTAAATTAGGTAGGCAACACACAGATAAACGAATAAACGGTTATAACATAACACGTTAAATGAAATATATTTTTAAAACCTGCGTTATCCTCCAATATGTTTATAAACATTTTATGGGATACACATTTGTAAATATTTTACGCAAATAAATTGAATCAGTATACAGAAAAAGCTAATAATACAATTATCGTAAAACTGTTAAAAATTTGTCAATTCTTGTTTGCCAAGTCCATTTATTATCTTAAATAATGATCACGTAAACTACATCAACATTTGTTTTATAAAAAGAATGAGAGAATGAGTCGAACTATATAAGATTGCTAACACACTTCTTGGGCTTCGAGCCTCCGCTAGACTCGAAACAATCACGTTTATCAAAGAGCGGGCTTCCAGGCTCGAAATATAGGCATTTAACGGAGAGAGAATACTCCCACGTCTCTCTCTCTCTCTCTCAATGATAATCCACTCACAAACTCGAAGGCGATCCCTATACTAGGCCTATAGCATAGATGAAAGTAACTCCCGTGCATCAAAGTTATTTTTGCCTCCCATTCGTACCATTTGCAAATGTAAATTAAATCTTCGATGAACTCATTAAAGCTGCAGAAGGAAATTTAGAAGAAAGAGAGAGAGAGAGGACAGACATTAAGCAGTAGTAGTAGCAAATGTAGAAGACTAGTGCATATTTAAAAAAAATAAAAAAGTGGATTATTTTATCTAGATCAAACAATATTATTCAAACTGGCGTATGGACGATTAGCCTGGACGAAATCTCGTGGACAATTTTGTTTGCAACAAAATGTATCGATGGACTTTTTGTCCGCAATCAATGAAAATTAAGTCAGAATGAATTTTTTGTAAGATGGGGTTTTATTTTTAATTAAAAGTTATGTATGATGATACCATGAAGAACTACAATGGACACAAAATGGAAATAATATAAGTGTGCATATTTTAAGAATTTATTGAGGTAAACATGATAAAAATATCTTACAGACTAGTTACAAATATACCTTTTTTCTCGGAAAGAATGTACAGAAGTTTACTTTTTAATTGTGACACTGAATATTGACTTCATTTTCGTAGAGAACGTAGATGAAATAAAATGGAATCTGTTTTTCATTTAGTTGTTTTCGCAAAAAAACACGTAATATGCGACCGCAATTTTACTAGATCTACTTGCCTATCATGATTTCATGTCTTATACCTCAAACATTAAGCTCGGCCACGATATCGAGAAAAAAGACAAAGAAAAACTCCTCTACTTAATTTTCCCTATATGTTGTGTGAAAATCAGGCCAATAATAGGGATCGTTAAATGCAATCATGAATAAACTTCTGTATACAAATTATTTTTGAGAAAACCTACGTATGTGGCCCAAATTCTATAAGAAACGATGTTTATACTTATAACGGGAAAGTATATTTAAAATCTGCGGTTTTATTCTACTTCCAAGCTGTACATATAATACTTGTTCAGTGTGGTTTTAAAGTTTAAAAATGGTAGCAGTGAAGTAGAACAATAAGATATCAATTTATTTTATGGACACGAGAAAGCCAGAAGCTGTACTTAAACAGTAGGCCTATTTTGTTATAACAGAGAAAGTGCAATGAACTACAAAATGTATGTTTGACAAGAATCGCAAAGCGCAGAGAAAGTGAACTAAATTAAGCATATGCATAAAACATGATACACATTTCAGTTTCAATTTCAATATTACTTGTTTGTGAAAAGCGCCAACATCTACAATAAACATGTGAGCACATCACAAGAAAAATGGTAACAGGGTGGTATTTACTTTAATACCCTAGAATTTTTTCTGTAAGAATTTATATAAATGAAATACAACAGAATTCCTGACAGTGTAATTATTTCTACGGACAACACAATAATGATTTTTTAACTCTGAAAAAAAAAAAAAAAAAGCAATCAAAAGAATTCACTGACGAAATTTTAAAGATTATAATTAAGATTTATACGGCGCAGATACCGATTACGTGATCTACTGCTAAGATAATTACAATAGTTTAAAAATGTTAAGGATACAATATGAATACACAACAAAGTCCAGCGATTTAAGTCACCATGCATTGGTTAAGAACTAGAGAACAGGCGCTGGTTCGAGTCGCTAAAGAGGAAGATACTTTCTGATGACATTTAGGCCAGTAAGAAATTGGTGCCCACTAAGCATCGTGATGAATTTGGGTATCTACAGTAAGTACCGGCTTCAGATTGAAAAAGCCAATTACAACGACTAGGAGACTCGGCATGAGGATCATGCCACCCCTATATTGGTTGGATAATCATCATAAATGGCACCACAGCCCATTCTGGGCCTTGGCCTTCTTAAGCTCTTGCAAAACATTTCTCTCTTTCGCTTTTTCTTTACAGTATTTTATTACGAAAGTTTGATATCAATTATGGCATCCTCCCATCATAACTTAGGTCTTCCACTTGCCTTGTTATCAAAGGTCGTGCTGCGTAGACTCTGGATGATCGTCCATATTTATAATTAACACATTTGGGATGTTGTAGGCCTAGGCCTTCTACGCCTTTCGTACCATGGAATCAATACACAAAATGAACCTCCATTCATACATTTTCAACAGGTCCAACTTACCTATATTATACAAGCTTTTTCATCTAAATCACCTATAAGTATCATTAATCTAACGGTAAAATATATATATATATATATATATTATATATATATATATATATATATATATTTTCAAATGCCCCAGGTTTGTCTTTCGACATTCCTAGTTTCTCTCCTGGCATGGCGTACTTGTAACCCACTTTTGAGGTCGGGCCGCCTGGAAGGCGGGGTTACGTTGCCCCGATGATATGATGGGTGATGATGACGATAATGGTGCGCCAGGAGAGTCCCTAATCCTAAACTTAACCTAAGATGAATATGAATGATGATGATTGCGATGGCCATATGATTTCGAGGACCGTTTGGGCCTTAAAGTTTTCCTGACATTTGTCTTACAGGTGAGGAAAAACCCCGATAAAAACCTCACCCAGAAAAACCGTCCCGACCGGGGATCGAACCCGGGCCCGCTGCGTGACAAGGCAGCACGCTACCCCGAGACCACAGCAGTGGACATATATATATATATATATATATACACGCAAAAGTCTTCATTTAATTAATTAAAATAAAATCGAGGTAGCTAATGTAATATGAGGCTGGATTTTTTTTTTATTTTTTAGACTCTTTTGGCATTTTGGTCATGTCGCATCTTTGGGTATGTATCAGTAGGGTAAATAAATTATACAGAAAAAAAATACCTTGATATGCAAATAATTTGAGATGGGGAACCCTGGGTTTCAGAGAAAAAATACCTGAGTAATCGATTGTTTACATTTGATTCCCAATATAAATTATAGGCCTACCAGAGTATGGAAGATTTCGGGTCTTAATTAAACAATGAATGAAATACGACTATTAAGAACTAATCAACCAAATATCTAAAAATTAGCTTCTACCGAATCTGTGAAACCTCGGACAAATAATTAATTAATATTTCTTTATTAGCTAAATTCTGAAAATACCTTCGATTACATATTAATGCACGAGTGTCATCCACATCGTAAATACGATCTGAGCCATCCCACGTCATCCTATGTGAGTAACTGTTAACATAATGTATTTTGTTTAAGATTATCAATTCACTATCTAAATTTGCTTTTCCGCAATTCTCTATAATCAGATAAATACCTTTTGTTCATTTCAATTAATCTTATTTCTTGTACGAGCAATGTCTTTCCAAGTGTCACTTGGTATTAAATTTAATGCTTTTAAAATAGCGATCAATGGCGAAATGGATCCGGTACTGAAATTGCAATCCAGCATTTGTCTTGGCAACTGAGAAAACCCACAAAAAATAGCAATCAGGTTGATCGGCATATGGATTTGAACTCGCGAATTCCCGAATATGAATTTCGAACGATACCGTCTTGAAAAATTCTTTCAATAACACAAATTTACTTACGTTTATTACTATGTAAGAACAAAACATTAAAACATAGTTTACTTGTCCTTTTAAAGTATCTGCGTCATCTAAAAGGAGGGGTAACAGTTTTGACGGGGAAATGATAAAGTGCGTTATATCCATATACAGCGCATAGTTGAGAAGGACAATTACATCGGCCATGACCTGAAAAATACACGCTGACGATGTCTCCAAAAGGAGATAACAGGAAGAGTTCCATATTTCAGAACCAGTTCTTTTTATGGAAACATTAATTTCAACTCTGTTCTCAGCAGTTTAAAGAGAGTACGATATACTTTAAACTAGGAATGATTAAGCTAGATCAAAATCACCAATTTCCTTCATTTTCTAATAAGCAAAACGTGTTATTTACTTTTCAGTTGAAGACGTTTCGTCATCGCATTCAAAGCTCGAATAAGATTCATCATGTAACTAAATGTATTTATGTTATTCACTGCTCCCACAGCAGTGTGGATAAACAATTTTTATCTGAGGGGATTTCTCTGATTTAGGGAAATTGAATTTATAATTCCCGAATTAGAATATAGACAGTTCTGTATTTTCTATTTGTTCACAATTTATCATAAACCATAACGAACTGATACAGATATCTGAACCTATATTAGTCTCTAACGTGTATCACTTACATATGGATACTTTATTTTATAATAATTCTTGAAACATATCATTTTAAATATTTTTTAATAATTTTATATTTCATTTATAGTTAAAATGTTAAATTTAACTTTGATAAAATATTACATAAACTGATTTAATCTCTTTTGATGATCTTGAAGAATTCCGGGCTGTAGGCCGTGGTCTTAGTCCCCATGTTTCGCCAGAGACTGCGTCTGGCGACGCGACGGCCTGCAGTCCGGAATACTTCTTCAAGATCATTATAGCAACTCCGGCCGTGAAAGCATAAGTCAATATATTAATCTCTTTTCTTTTTAATTTTAGAACAGGGCCTACAATAAAGCAAAGTATAGCACAGTATGCCTTCTAATTTTAAATTTTCAAGTCTAGTTTTCAATCTAATATTCAGAACATAAAAAAGTTCTTACAACAATTTTTTTCATTATATGCACAATATTTATTTAACATAATTTGTCACTAAAATGTAATTTTTTTTTCGAACAAAACTGAACAACCGTGAAACGGCTCTGGGACAAACCTTTTAAGTTATGTAGCCTATACAAAACATTAAATGCTCTATATTTACCTGACAGCGCTGTTACAATTAAAAATTAAAACATGAAAAAAAAAAAACAAGATATTGAATACTTTATATGTTAATTTATGATTTTTTTCAGACAACAGCATCGCTCCTGACATATGGTAACCAACACGCCTAATACAGATGTTTACATGTTCACTCGTCACATTCAACCGACTTGAATATTCAGTGTGATGTGATACGATCGTGACCATGTTGTCCTACTCGTATCTAGGGACAGACCTTGATATTAGACTAAAATTTGATTCCAAGATGGCTTGAAGACAGCGTGGTATCGACTCAACTAAATTTAAGTTACTGAAAAAGGTATATTTCTCCATTCATTCTTTCAAAGAGTCTCTCAGGTCTTGCTTCTTGGAAATCTGCCTTTGCAGATGTTTCATAATTAATGGGGTTTATGTCTGGAGATTGTGGGGGCGTTTCCATGTATGTTGGTGTGTTACACAAAATCTATAAACGCGAATTGAAGGCGACGTGCTTGGGATCATTATCTTACATAAATTAATAATATTCTAATCCCCATTTTCTTTGCAGAGGAATGAAGATTGGTCTTCATTATGTTTATATGATGTTTGTGATTCTTCACACCATCGATAAAATGCAAGGTCTCGACTCTAGAGACACTCAAGCATCCCCATACTAATAAAGAACTACTACCACCGTATTTCGCAGTGGGTTGGAGATTGTTTTTGTAGCTGTGTATTTTTATTCCTTCAGAGTTTTCATCTACCATCTGAACAGAACATTTTGAATTTAGACTCGTCAGAAAAAAAAAGTTTGAGGCGCTGATGTGTGTTTTAGCGAAGTTTAATATTTTGTTTTGGCTTTTTCTTTCTTTCTCACTTACAAAGCATTTTCTACGGGCTGTTCTCCCATATAGATGGTTAGCTCTTAGATAGTTACGAACAATGCTACAATAAATACTAATATTAAAATCATTCTTGATACTTTTATCTTTAAGGGGGGGTAGAATTTAAGTTGGAATATATCTAGCTTGCAATTATCAATAATTACTAGCTTCTAATATAGGTGCACCACTTTGAGGATTTTGCTTTATTTTTCTCATTAATGATTTTTCGACATTAATATTCAGTTTTCTAGGACATCCTGATGTGAGGCTATTTTCTAAAGATTTTCGTTACTTAAGTCTATATATTACATCCTGAATGGTTGCTCTTGGCCTTCCAATTATTTGAATAATTTCATTTAGCGATTTACAATGGTTATGGAAACGAATTATCAATTCCCTTTCTTCTACCATAGTCTCTCCACATTTGCGCTCCATTCCAGAGATAATCTGCAGCCACCAGCCAGAACACACACGACTACACGGCAAAGTACTCAAGGCTAAATTGAATAAGAATACTACGAGATCCACCACCACACGGCTGCATGTTCACATTCTGTTGATTGAAACTTAAAACTGTATCAATAGTTTTTGTTTGTTAATTTTTGTTGCTCGTGCATAAATTATTGTTTACTCGTCAATTGATATGTTTAAACAGAGGAAACTGCTTGCATTTATCTTCATAAAGTGCAATTTAAAGATGTATATTTTTGTTTTATCAATACTTTCTATAACTGTATATCTAGAGAACATATTATAAGATGCACTATATCCATCCATAGTAATTCTGCCCGAGGGTAGGCACTTCACTGCAATCATAGCATTTTCATGCTATTTTTGCAGCTTTACTAGGGAATTGTAGGTGTGGTAGCTTCCCGTTGCTTTCCACATGCACTATATATATATATATATATATATATATATATATAATCTTAACGTGCTATTGCCTCACTAATTGCGAGAAGGAATGATATGTTAGATCCTCATAATTCTGATTGATATTTAATAGCGAAATATTAATACGATTTCCGTGAGGCATCTAAAAGAACGTGTCTCACAGCCGTGAAAAGAATGGTTTGAGATATTTAGAAGATGTAATAACCTCTCTTGCTGGTCTATATTTAACAATGTATTAAATGTAATTAAATCACTGATCTTCTAGAAGAAATACACTACATACAACAGACATACATAGTCTACAGGATACGTCCAAAGATTCAAGACATGCCATGATCGTAGATAATAAAGTGTCTATATATTAAAATCAAATAGAAGAATTGAATAAAAAAATACCTTAATGTCAAAATAAATTAATCAGTAACTTTAACCTCATTTCAGATCTAGAATTAGGCCTATTTAAATGATGCGTAAAGTGCAATGTGGTTCACAACTAATTTTTATTCATACTATTTCGAAAGTATCAGTGAACTGTTAACATATCTGCAGCGCAGCGCTTACTCATCAGTTTTCGAGTAGGGAAGGTAGGAATAGAGTAAGTAACCAGTCATAAATTAGCTCCATAATAACACAATTCGCAAGTCCCAGATCAAATATCTAAGCTACTAGTCTCCAAGATTGAGGAGTGAAACGACTTCATTATGAGTTAAGAACACCGCTGTGGTCGCTGCCTCGTACGCAGCGGGTCCGGATTCGGTCCCCGGTCGGGACAAGTTTTCTGGACGATGGGGTTTTTATCTCCTTGTAAGACAAATGTGAGGAAACTTTTTAAGACCTAAAGATCCCCGAACGTCATTTGGCCATTATAAGCATCATCATCAAATTCGCCATGTGTGAGTGAATGCTATGTTTCCTCTTCCGACAAGTCGTGTCACGTGTGGCGTGAGGATCCTACAGTGCACAGACGAAGTGTATGAAAGCAGTAGGTATTTCATACTCAGCACATATCATGAAGGATTGTACTATAACTTACCTTCATTTAGACGCTGAGCGGGCGTGTTAGATCCGAGTCTGGCGGACACACTTCAAAATTTTAATCATCACCCTTACCTCACAGTGAAGTACGAAACATTAAAATATAAAGCAACTAAACTGAATAAGAAGAGCAAATTTAATTACCGTAAAACACAAAATATATAACATAAAATTTAATACGCCTGAAATAATCTACAGATATGAGTGACATCATGGACTGTTCCTAAATTCTCAGGTGTATCGCTTGCAATTGATTTCATTCTTCTTATCTGTGGACTATAAAAGTACCTATAAGCGAAGGCGAAAGGCTAAACTACGATAGTGAAAAAAAAAAAAAACATAATGAACCTTAAATCCATATCCTTACAGGAATTCACAGATCATAGTTTATTTATTTTGCATTTTTGATTTAACGATAATTCACAATTCTTTAAATAAGAACTTGTGATAAACTTGAAATCCATTAGCAATGAATTATTATTATCGCAAGGATCGCCAAGTTGTAAAACCTTGGGCAAGTCTGCGTTCAAAACGCAAATCAAAAACAAGAAAAAACTTGACTAACAAGTGTGTCATCAATCTTCAGGTAGATGTGAATACTTCCGTTTCTAGAAAAGTAAATAAACTGAGTCCAGGAAATCAGTTCTACTATATACATGTTGCCTGAAAAGCGAGGGGGAAAAAGTCAATGCAATTTACGTTAAGGAAGTGCATGGCGGTTGAGAAACAACTTACGCCAAGTAACTTCCTCATTACAAGATTCTTGATTAAGTGAAAACGATTTGTTAAAGAGACATTTCATATATCAAAATATTGCTTCAGATGGTAATTTTGTGAAAAAAAAATTTAAAATAAAAATTTAGATATCATTAAAAGTGCTAATTTTAGCATTTCATTTAATATATCATATCCTAAATTAAAAATGAGGAATTAGTAAATTTCATCCATCAAAATATGGCTGCATGTGATAAAATGGGTCAGCATAAAGTTATACACAATATCTATGATCAAAACTGCAAGAAAAAATCTAAATACACTTAAGAACAGAATTGAATATGAACATCTCTTGTATATTGCGATATTATTGTAAATATGGTTCAAACATTGTTAAGTCTTTAGATACACAGATCTAAATCTGCATAGTCTATCATAAAATTATTGTATCTAAAAACAAATGCTCCGAATCGTACAATAACATTTTCATTCGGTTGAATATAATTAATATTTATGGGGATTTTATTTTTGAAAATACAAATCGTTCATAAGAAAAAAAAAACAGTGGCGTGAGTCGTTCCTCGCAAAGCATAGAAGTCTGTCACAAGATACAAATATATTCAAGAGAACTTGAGACTCCATATGATGTATATATACGGTATATATTTCTTAAAAGAGCAAAGGAAATTATTTATGGCGTAAATCTTTAATTTCTCCCGACAAGTAGTTACGAAGAGTTTAACATTTAGGTTTTCAAATCAACACCAGCTGCCATTTTGATTATAGCAGACGATCCCATGACGTAACGATTCATACGTCCTAATGTTTACACGAAGAGAAAGCACGAAAAAAAGTTTGGAATAAAGCTGCCCGCCGAAATATTCATGACATTTCACATATCCCAACGTTTGTTTGTGAAGACAATTTCGATGTAAGTAATTTGGTTATGAATAATTATTTTGGATTGTAATACAATAGCTTTCACAATTACACAATTACTTAACTTCTAAATGTGTATTTTTATAGAAATGGTACATACATTCGACGCAACTTTATACCGCTTTTTTCATGTTTGGTGAAATGATTAATTAGTATTCATTGTCAACTATGATTGCATTGACCTATTGTGTCACACCTCTTCTCATGTTTGATTTAATTAGGTTAACTCTTTCAGTGTCATGTATAAGACAAGATTTAGAGTGAAATGTCATGTTAGTTTTACTGAATTTGAAAACCCAGAGAAGAAAAAATCTAACACTCTTATTTCAAGTAGGAAAGCAATATTAAAAATTACATATTCACAGAATTAAAATATATTTGTTGCTATGATGAAAGATTCATCTCTGAAACGCATGCGCACACGCACGCGCGCACACACACACACACACACACACACACACACACACACACACACATATATATATATAAAGAAAATGTTTAAACCAAAGATATTTTTTTAGTCATGTATATGCCCTTTAAAAACGTATTATAGTTCAAAATAAAAATTTAGTGTGCAAGTTGATGGAAGTCTATCGATATTATTACTCTAGGGAATAAAAAAAATCACAAAATTGTTACAGCATGCCTGGTTTTTTTTTTGTTTATTTTCGTATGTGCTGTAATTAAATGAATAAATTGGATTTATTTAGAAACATATGCATTTAACACGCACATTTCATAAAGTAATATGTATGAAGTATTACAATAAAACAATACAATAGTGGAATGCAGGCTTTCACGGCCGGTAATCATGGTTATAAAAGATTCCGGGCTATGTGGCCGTGGTCTATAACTGGCGTTTCTTCCAGACGTTTCTCCCTCAACTGCGGAGGGCATCTTCAGTGGCGAGCGCTTACAGCTGTTGTTTCCCTGTCGTAGACTCGACTGCGAATGAACAGCAGAAAGCGTCGAAGAAGAGCGTCCAGCTTTCTGCTGTTCATTCGCAGTCGAGTCTACGACAGGGAAACAACAGCTGTAAGCGCTCGCCACTGAAGATGCCCTCCGCAGTTGAGGGAGAAACGTCTGGAAGAAACGCCAGTTATAGACCACGGCCACATAGCCCGGAATCTTTTATAACCAAAACAATACAATATATAAACACATCAATAATAAGTGTATTGTGCACTAGCAATATTATGATGCAACATTTTACAACAACAGTGTATACGCATTACCTTGACGCTTGGCTGATTGATACATAATAAAATAATACGGATAAGAGTGTAAACGTTCTATTGCGACGCTTAACTGATTGCTTCAGAACGGTTATGACATCATTCTCATTACGTGCAGTAATGGAGTATAGACTGTTAAAACAGATATTTTTCTTTTACTCATACAGTACGAATCAGTATATACAATATTATCATATAAGTGATTATCAAGTCACAAATAATTAAATAGCTCTTGCTAGAGTTTAAAAAAAAACCTTCAAACGCATTTTTGTCAAAATTTACATAATGGCGCATAGCCGGTTGATGCACAACACCGTCCAATTTATACTGGTCTCTTTCAGGATTTCAGTAGACTCTATTTTACCTCAGGCATATATCTAACTATATTTAGGCCTATTTGAATAGGAAAGTGATCACCAAGAAAGAAAGTTAAAAGAAAATACTTACGAAATCATCGTGCAAGTTTCACGAATATATTTTCATTTTATTAATAGCTGAAATACAGCACTAAGATTATTCGTGTAAAAAAGATAGAATTTTCATATTGGTAGTAATAATTATTTATAACAACAATTTAGAGTTTGCACTGAGTTTATAAAAACATATATTTAAAATACCTATAATAAATGTTGACAGAGACTGAAATTAGAACATTTCATTGTTCAGGACAATCAAATTAGGTCACATACAATTGTGAAATAAAATTTTGTTAGTGAAAGGTAAAGTACTTAATGACTGCTTTAGGCACCTTCGAGGTATACAACTGTTACTAAAATCTTATTTTATAAAACGTCCTCGTGGATTAAGGTTAATATAAATAAATATTTTATGAAATGTACTAATTAGTAGGCTACGATAACCAAAAATGTAATTAGTAATACTTTAATTTTTTTTCGTAAAGAAGTAATGTTGATTCCTCTTATGGTCATGTATTGCAATCAGTTTCAGTTTACGGAAAAGCTTTGGTAACAAGAAAGAAATGTCATATTAATCTCTTAGAATTTAAAATATCAGGTTTTTAAGTAGACTACATGTAACTGCATTCACATTACTGGACCGCAACAACAGTTTACCTAATATTAACATGAAGTCGAAACTCGGGACAGCTGTATGCTAAGCCTAAAATCAATAATTGCCAGGAAAATTATTCAGATTATTAACTATAGCGACATTTACATTAAACTTGTAATTAAAAATAGTAGCATTAGGAAGAGCGAAACATGGACTCTTACTTTCAGGGAGGAAATTAGATTACGAGTATTTGAGAATAAAGTTCTTAGGACAATTTTTGGACCAAAGAGAGATGAACAGACAGATGAATGGAGAACACTACATAACAGTGAACTACATGGTCTTTATAGGAAGCCAGATATAATAAGAATATCTAAGTCTTGTAGACTGCGATGGACAGGACATGTAGCACGAATGGGGAATGAAAGACGTGCATGGGAACTTTTTGTAAGAAAACCAGAAGGAAAACGCCCAGTTGGTAGACCAAGAATGAGGTGGGAGAATAACATTAAATGTGATTTGAGGGAAGTAGATTATGCAGGGATTGATTGGAAAGCGTTAGCTCAGGATAGGGATGTATGGAGAGCTTATGTTCGCGCGCCATGAACGTATGGGTTCGATAGTGCTAGTGAGTAAGTAAGCAAGCATATAGAAAGTAAAAAAAAATACACTGTTTCCATAAACGACTCTTGAAGCACTTACGTAATTTGATTCTGATACCTTTTCGAGTTCCTCCAAACTAAATACATGGTCACACACAGAAATACATTACATAATGAAAAATATGGGATATTTTGAAGAAGTGGCTGATTTCGAACACCTAGAAACAATTACTACAAACATGAATGAGGTCCATAAAGAAATTAAACGTAGGTCCATCCAGAAATGCATGCCCTGACAAGAGTAGCTGAGAAAGTGCCTCGCTCTCCTACAACAGCGACAGGGCGCGTGGAAATGTCTATCCTTCCGGCTAAGTCGAGGTCGATTCGCGGATAATTTGTGGAGGTGAGCGAGCGACCTGACGTACCAAAGAGAGATGAGCAGACAAGCGAATGGAGAATACTTCAAAGCAGTGAGCTGTGAGCTATACTATCTAATTAGGAAACCAGATTTAACAAGTACAGTTAAATCTGGTAGACTGCGATGGACAGAACACGTGGCATAAATGAGGGATGAAAGAGGGACATGGAAACTTCTTGTAGGAAAACCAGAGGAAAAGCGCCTAGATGATTGGCCAAGAACGAGGTGGGAGAATAACATCAACCATGTTTTGAAGGAAGTAGATTATACAGGAGATGATTGGAAAACAACTCAGGATACGGATGTATGGCGAGCTTATGTCCGCACGGCCGTGAACATACGGGTTCAATAGTGCCGGAGAGTAGTTATTAGTTCCTCCAAGTATATGCGGAAAAGAATGGGTACACCAAAACATAATTAATATAGACCTAGTATTACGTAAAAAATATTAAATTGGTAAAGATACCATCTGATCAAAAAATATTGTAATTCGTGTGTTGAGACATTATCAATAGTAATCTAACATGAGGTTATGTTTTTCTGAAAATATCACGAGGAGTGATGTTGTCTAATGAAAAACTCAACCTCGCGTTGAATTTGGAGCGACTAATTAGCGAATAATACAACATCAGAAGCTAAAAATAATTATAATGATTAATATTTACCAAATGTGAGATTATGTATTCCGATCTTACTTACGGGCGATTTCTAAGCCAGCTGTATAGTTATAAATATCATATCTTTTCTGTTAAATCTCCTTGGGCTTGGGAAAATCAATAAGCAATGTGATTGTTTGAGAAATAACTATTAACAATAACGCAGATTCATTATACAAAATTTAATACATTTTTAGAGCAACAGAACTAACCTTTTTTTTTGGTAATTTTTGAAGTCATTTTCTTTTGGCATTTCTTGCTGTACCATATCGATCGTAAATTGTTGAATCGATAGCCTTGTCAAAGAAGTTAATTTGCAGAGATATCAGGAAGAGGCAAAATTATCGGTCTACGAGATAAATAGTCTTCATCATCGTCTACCGACTAGCTAAATACATGACATAAATGTCTCCACTGTCAGTGTGTCTAAATCATAGCAACATATATTTTCCCAAGCCGATCTGCCCCTACAAAATTGTAAAATATACTTCACTAAGTGTAAATTTAAATATCATAATTTAGTAAAACTGTATAATCGATCTAAAAAATAGTAACTTGTTTATTTTATCTTTCAATTACATTTTGACATGCTGTAATTTATGTGGTCATATCGCGTCTGGGATTTTTGGGTGTATACCAGTAGATCTTGAAGGTTACATTTCTTACGTATATTCACGTGTCTTGTAAAAATCATTAAAATCAATTACTCGTATTAATGAAATGATTATCGATTAAATTGATCATGGTAACGAATTTCAAACATAGCACTTGCTGTCTGAGGAAAATCACGAATCCATGTTGATCGGCACGAGGATTTAAACTCGGAGCCTCCCCAATATCAGTTTTAAATATGTTATGCCTAAAAAATCAAACATAAATGCACAATGCATACCATATCTTTCGGAAAACATCTAACATTAGGCTTTAACCTTGGTCAAATCTGTATTAACATTTCCTTATATGTTAATTAATTATAATTTTATAGGAATAAAGTTCTTGTTAGATCTGTGCAATAGATTTCAACTTCCATGATGAGGTCATTTTTTGCTTGGTCGGCCATGTTTGAATTAGAAATAGGAAGTTAACTTCTGTCCTTGAGCCCAAACACCCTGAGGATCACTCACAAACATGGGTTCAGTCCTATTCTGAATGCTAAAAATTACAGATGGCAGGTTCTTTGCACGCTACCATATAGAACTCTACAAAGACATAAACATTAAATAGTATGCCTGATTCTGTACATATTTTGAATAGTATATTGGGAGTTTTAACTAGAGATCACTTAGGCTTAATATTAAGTCACTTTTAACGTATATAAAAATTTAAGAATGTTACTGTATTATTATTATTATAATATAGGATATTTTATTCTAAATGATTAGCCTATTATTTCACTACTAATAATCAAGGGGAGTTATTAAGTTTTAGACTAACTTATGTTAAAATATTATATTTCTAAAAGAGAATTTTTAAAACCTCAGTGCCTAATAAATTATTATTATTATTATTATTATTATTATATAACACCACTAACATAAAAGCTGTATCATTTCTTGCCTCTGGTAAAATCTTGCCAAATATAAACATGCATTTAACACCATTCAATCACTGCATTCTCTGCGACAAAATATATATATATATATATATATATATTCTGATTTTACTGGTCAACATGATTTATTCCTACAAGGAAATTTAATACTGGTCTTAGTCCAATTTTTTATATTGAAATCAAATATGTAATCACTAGGGCTAGGATTTTTATGTACTAAAAGGTAAGATTGCAACATAGTATAATGAGAAATTATACTTCTGTCTTTTATCTGGGTTTCACACACAAAAAGTTGAATAGTATAATGATAAGTTAGACTTCTGTCTTTTATATTGGTTTCACACACAAACGGTTGAATAATATATACTAACTATATTGCAAACCTATATTTTATTACATAAAAATCCTAGCCTTAGTAATCACAATTCTTCCATCTGGCATAGTTATTTTACTGTCCATCCATCCATCCATAGTAATTCTGCCCGAAGGCAGGTCCTTCGCTACAATCATAGCATTTCCATGCTATGCTTGTAGCTTTACTAGGGAATTGTAGGTGTGGTAGCTTCCCGTTGTTTTCCACACCGGTGAAGGATGATGATGATGATGATAATGATGACCATATGATTTCGGGGACCGTTTGGGCCTTAAAGTTTACCTGACATTTGTCTTACAAGTGAGGAAAAACCCCGATAAAAACCTCACCCAGAAAAACTGCTCCGACCGGGGATCGAACTCAAGCCCGCTGCGTGACAAGGCAGCACGCTACCTCGAGACCACAGCGGTGGACACATTTTTGCATAATGCACTTCTCTTTTCTTGCTTACGATGCTTGTAAATTATAGAAGTGGTAATTTTATTCAGAATAAGTTGGCACCATGTAGACTTATTCATGTTGAAACATGATCTACCTCTATAGAGTCTTATTAATGTTTTAACGTGTTTTAGTAAGCAGACAGCCAGTAGCTAGTACTGAGCCTGTCAACACATGTAATAGTTTTCTGCTGTATATTGTTTTTATTTGTAAGTTTTATAAAAGTTTATGTACAGTATGTCAAGAAAGTATTTAAATCACCTAAACAATTTCTGCTACGTGTCTGGTGAACAAACCTCAAGTGTGAGAGGCGAAATTTCACACCACTTGTGAAAATAATTTTGAGCTTTATTTTGGGTATAAAGATGGTAACACTGGTAAAGACTGGGCCAAAATGTATGCTGTGTATCATGCATTATGCTTCTCACTGGATGGAAAAATGGTACACTTCATATGCCATTTTCAGTTCTTATGATTTGGAGGGAACAGTAAGATCATTCAACAGATTGCTATTTCTGCTAACGTTAAAGGAATCACGACTAAAACAAAATATACTGTTGGCATTTGCAAGAGATCTGTCTCATATAGCGAAGAATATCTTGTACCAAAGTGTCCAGATGTTATGACCTTAAGTGATAACTCCGATTCCGACCTAGATCATGATCGAGAGAAGTGACGCTATAATTAAGCAAGATCTTAATGATTTTATACGATATCTAAACTTGTCTAAACAGTCGACTGAGCTTTTAATTTCCAGACTCACAGGTTGGATTCTATTCCAAAAAAGATGAAAGGATATGCGTTTATATTCGCGATACTCATTTCATAGACTACATTTTGTAATAATTATTGTTCAGTCACGGAGGCTCTTGGACATAAGCTTCAGATTGTTCAAAGACTCACCGATAGTATGAAGCTGTATTTCTGTACAATGCCAATGAATTACCCTCAATACCTTATGGCGCATGCCATTGATATGGGAGAGACACATGAAAATATGAAATCGCTGTTAGAAAAAAGTTCAATATACAAAATTGAACAGGAATATCTGCGGAGATTTGAAGGTTATAACTTTGTTGCTAGGATTGTACTTTGGATACACTATATTTTGCTGTTTTTTTTGTGAATGAGTCAGCAGAAATAGGAAGTCTCACTATATAAGGAAACAATAGTCTAAACGTGACTTTCTGATTCCTGAGCAAAAAATGTATCAAATACCCCAATAATGGAACCCTCAAAAGTGTATTTAGCTCCCCTAAGTATAAAACTGGGGCTTATGAAAAATTTTTGTAAAAGCAATGGATAAAAGTTCTGCTACATTTATGTATCTGAAATTTAAATTTCCTAAAATACGGATACCGATAATTATAAATTTGTATGCCTCTAATTTTAGAAATTTAATCACTTTTTTTACTTTATTTTCTTTTACATCCAAAACGACAGACTGTAGTAATAACTGTTACTAAAATAATAACAGTAAATATTTTAATAACCTACTTAAATATGAAAATAGGCCTAAGTTTAAGTTAAGAGAATATTAAAAATATAGACTTTAAATCAATAGGTAACTTTTCTATAAACCGATTCCGCCGTGCTGACCTAGGTGGTAGCATGCCTCCTTCCTGTCTAGCGGGCCCAGGTTCGACACCCGGCGCGATTGAATATTTTAATTGTTAAATTAATTGTAACATTTTCAATTTCGGGACCAGGAGAAGTGGTGGTGTACACTAAAAAATAGCTAGATTGTGGACCAGATTCCTGTATTGATTTGCATTCCCTCCGCTCTAAATATATTGATAGCGATTCGTCCGTCGGATAGGGATGTTAAGCTTGGCGGCCCCCCTTGGTGTTTTTAACAGGAATAGGCTATGTGCCGGCACCGGGTTCCATCTTTTCCCTTTTCTTCACCATCATACCTCATACAGCACATTTTATACTACAGGAACACACAAACATACAATCATCCTGCATTCTTCTCGTACACAATACAAGAATACATCATCTACGTATTGCTGCCAGCCGAAGTGGTGAGTAAATTGAAAATAGACCACATTAACGCCATCTATATGTACAGTGCGGAACCTGAAGCACGTAAAGCGCAGTGGGTGGCATTAGAAACTCACAATTTTCTATAAACTTTAAGTAAATTTTGGTTTAATCGATAATTGTTCAATGTCATTATTACTGCGACGCTCCAACTTGATTTAAAAACATATTTTTTAGAGGAGCTGATACAAAGAGCTTTAGTGAAATGTTTATTTTTCACATTTTTAAAGTATAGATACCAAGCAGCCTAGTCCACGATTATTTTCATACAAATGCATCTCTTGTTCAGAAATTATTTTTACTTGCATTTCCATTTCTTTAACGAAACTGTTTCAACTATGTGATCTCCTTACGCAGTGCACAATGGGGGACTGCATGACCTTCGCCTCTTAGAAAACAATAAACCAAGGAAAAGGAAATTTAATGGTAATATTAATTATATGTAACGGCACTTTAAACAAGTTAATTGCAATGGGTTACGAAATAGAGAACTGTCCTACATATAAGATATAAAGAATGCCTGAGGGACGTGACAACGGTCCTATAGCCCCAAGGTATAACCCACATCGCAACCACAGAGAGAGTAACCAACTTTCAATACTACATGCATTCTCCAGAATGCCTTAGCCTATAGCGTTACACAGACTGTAAATGGAATAAATACATTTGATTATGAGGAATTGCATATAAACCATTTGAGATAGAAAATTCAGGATCTCAGATTATGAAAATACCTGATTAATGGTTGTAAAATTACTTTGAATTTGATACTCATGAATCAGTCAAACAAAAAAATAGGAGTATGGGATGACTTGTGATTTTAATTTGGGAAAGAATAAAGTCCAACTATTACGAACTAAACTGTTTTGTATATACCGTAGGTATAAAAAGAAAGCGTGAAAATGTCAGCAAATGCCAACAATTTTAAAGATTCTATAAACAGTTGAACTTTCTTTGATTAGGTCTTGAAAGTTGGGCTTCTTACAATCACATGGCTAGTTAAGACCCAAAGTCATCCCATATTCTCCTATTTAATTTTAAAATTGTATTATGAGTATCAAACAATACAATAAAACTTGTTTAAACCGGAACGTGCATAATGCACGTCCAATGTGAACAAATTTATTGGTCCCGAAGAAATAATAGTAATTTTACGTGTATTTATTTTGTATAAAACGGAATCTGTCCAACGCGGAAACGGAAGGATATTTCTACACAATTCATGAAAAAAAGTTTATAAGGCGGAAAGACTGAGAGAGAAAGAAATTAGTTTCCACTTCATTGCATTCCCGTTAGGCGAAATAACAATAAGGTATGGTTTCTGCCGCCGTATGAAGTAGAGTTTTCTACCTGTATCTGAAAATTTCTTCCGGCCTCACTGCACATCCGTTATGCGAAATACAGGTTCGTTTAATAAATATTTGGCGTGTGACATGTCATAAAAATAACCAGTGCACTGTAAAATCTTATATTAATTTAATATCTGAGACCGATTTTGCACGTATCTTCCACAGGTAGCGTTCTGAACTTACGTAATAAAGATGGCTAAATCATATGCATTAATGTCATTAAATGAAAAAGTGAAAGTAATTGAATATAAAGAAAAACAACTCTCAGTACACGAAATAATGACTAAATTTAAATATGGAAAAACCAAGTTTATGAGATTTTAAAACACAAAGAAAAATATTAATGAATGGATGCAAGGGGATGATCAAACGAGGAAAGAATTAAAAACAATTGAAGAAATCAAGGAAGTAGTGTGGGGGTATTTTACAAGTACACGATAAAAAAATCTCGAAATTTTGGGACCGATGCTCCAAAGTCAAGCTCTAACTGTTGCTACATCCCTAGAGAATAACTATTTCAAGGAATCTTCAGGTTGGCTGCAGTTTTAAAAAACGACACAATGTAGCGTGGAATGAAATTTGCGGAGAATCAAAGGATGTGGACGAAAGTATAGTTAGTGAGTGTTTTTTTTTTTTGCGCGTTACCGTCGAAGTCGCTCGTACATACTTTTAAACGGCAGCGGAACTACAATTACTCGAAGGTACGTAAAGAGACATGTACGGTGCTCTATAATCTAAGATTGGTTAATATTTTATTTTTTTATAATGCGGAATATTGTCTAATGTGGAAAAAATGGTCCCATGCGATTCCGCTTTAAACAAGTTTACTGTATAAATATCTTTGACAACCCATAAATTACACTTTTTTTATCTGAGACTATGATTCCCTTTATCTGAAATTGTTCGATTCCAACTCCTTTATAATCAGACAAAAGTATTCGGTTTAATTAATTTACAATTGTATAAATGAGGCAACTGGACCATTTGGTAAAATTTACATTTACACTGACGATTTAAGAAAACAGAAGGAAAAATCATAAACATAGGATGGTCGGTTGCAGTATTTGGACTTCCCGATTTATATTACATTACGGATAGGGAAAAATGAAAATACTGGTTTATATATAACCGAATTTGTTAAGGCATTGAAGTAGTCTACACGCTACAGTACTTGTATGGAATATCCTATATTATATGCTTGCGTCTGAGATTGTCAGGAAATGTGGAGACTAGCATTGTATAACACAAACTGTGATACGATACGGTACGTACGCGTCTGCTTCTTGCACTCAATATTAACTCGCTGTCAGTTTCAAAATATAGCCTCCTATACTCACCGAGATTTAACTTAAATATACTGTAATATAGGGCATAACATACTTTTTTGCGATAGTACGTTTTGTCGTACTTACAGCAATGGCGACCGTGATTGAAAGTTCACCTTCCTACATTTCGGGGTTGCCAACCTAAATGACTACACTGTAATATTACATATTACAAAACTTCGTGCAGGAAGTAAAACTACTACCCTTTATGTATACTACGTACAATGTATATACAAAAGGTAGTGTCAATATATACTATATATAACTCGTGTCCAACTCAGGGGAATGAAATGAAACGAAATGGATGAAATGAGTATGGAGAAATGGTGGAATGACATTTGTGGCAGGGGAAAACGAGACAAGCCCCGAAAAAAACCTGCCCAAGCTTCGTTTCTTCCACTACGAAACGCACTTGGAGTAACCGAGACTCGATCTCGGGACCCCAGCGGTGAGAGGCGAGGGTCTAACCGCTTGCGCCACGGAGCCGCCTAGTGTTAATATACATTATACGAAACAAATCACTGCATTTTGAATGAACTGAACTTTAATTAAAATAATATAAAACAATAATACGTACTTGCCGCCATTTTATGACTGATTGGTGTCACGGTCTGCTGTAGTCTCAACTAGTAAACATTACCAACACTGTTAACGTTAGTCAGTTGTTTATAATGAACGCAAATAATTCCACAAATATGTTATTATTTTACTATTATTTATTATTTTGAAAACACCATCGCGCGCAAAAAAAAAAAAAATGTACGACACACGATTGAGAAGTGGTTTTTACAGAATCCCGGAAATTAAAAACCTCGCTATCGCTTTTGTTTTTAAACATTTCCTTGCTTCTGTAAAAACCACTTCCCAACCTCGCATCATAATATACTATTAAAGGATCAACCACTGCCTGTGTAATAGACGCACACTAAACTGGGAATTAAACTAATATCTCAAGTTTTTGATTCTCCATCAATGTTTACAGTTTATCATTGAACTCAATTAGTACTGTTTTAAGATTCATATCGATTCCTTCAAGCTTTTGATTAACCCCTTCGTGTCATTTCAACTTATGAATTTCACCACTTTTATTTATTTGTTTCATGAGGCATGTACTATTACACTGAGCAACAAAAAAGAAACTTTTTTTTTTGTTTCAGAAAGAAAAATATGTGATTCTGGTAGTATTTTTCTTCTGAATTCAAATATGATATCGGGTTTTCTCCATCACGCAAGGTTTCCGAGAGACAGACATTTATAATTTCAAAGACTTTAATATTTTCTACATTCGTAACTTCACAATATTTGAACATTCGGACTCACCTAGAAAGTAAGAAATGACGATTTTCTGCTATATTTCGCCTGTGGAGCATCCCCCTTGATGGTCCAACAATTAGGATTCCATTTGCCTTGATATCTCTTTTCCATAGCTGAAACCATTTGAGTTAGCTCATCTGGTGTTATTTTACAATGGACAAATGGACGAAAAAACGTTTATTAAAAAATACTTATTTAAATTCATTAATTGAAATTGAAATAAAAAAACTGTGGGTGATGGAGAAATTCCGAATACATATCTGAAAACACGATACAAAAAAACTGAATTAAGTACAACTAAAAGTACTCATGAGACAAAAATCATGTTTACCAGTGTTATTATATAATGTTACAATCAATTTTTTAAACTGACTACAGGATTCAAACACATTATTAATTATTAAAATTTCGGTAAAATTATTGAACCTATTTATATAAATTTTCTCATTCGATCCAAAATATAACAAATTCGGAAAATTATTAAAACTTTTTTTAAGAATAAAAAAGTAAACATGTAACCGACAACCCGTTGGATTCAATAATTAAAAAAATCATAAGATTTGTCATAAAAATTTCATCTACAAAGCTAACATTTCTAATTATAAACCGACAAACATTTATGTTGTACAATAAAATATTATCAGGTACTTTGGATATTGTTTTACATTAAATATACTAAGTTTAGATACCTCGTGTTGAATTTTGTTTAAATTAAAGTCTTGTACCAAACAAATAACATTTGCTGTTATAGCTCGATAACTGTACGACTACATATAACTTAATCCTTCCTATAATCGGTAGGGGTATAGAATAATCAAAACATTATTACTAACAAAAGCTCCTTAACACTCTCAAATAAAAATTATATCACGTAGGATTTCAAGTTTATAATTCCAGATATGTTTATGGCGGCCCACAATAATGTAATGTTTGCTCTCTTATCACATCGATCAAGTTCTCATTCTGTTATAACTTTAGATGTCCTAGATGATCACAAGAAATGAGTAACATTAAAGCGTCATTTTATTTTCTCTAAAAGGTCAGAATCTATCGCTATGGTCTCGAGTAGCATGCTGCCTTGTCACACAGTGGGCCCGGGTTCGATTCCCGGTCCGGACAAGCTTCCTAGGTGAGCTTTTCTCGGGGGTTTCCCTTACCTATAAGACAAATGGCAGATAGCTTTGAGGCCCAAAAGGTTCCCAAACATCATCTGGTCATCATCATTCCACGGTGTGGAAAGCAACGGGAAGCTACCACGCCTATAATTCCCTAGTAAAGCTGCAAAGCATAGAATGAAAATGCTATGATTGCAGTGAAGGACCTGCCCAAGGTCAGAACACTATAAAAATAAGGTCAGAAGGCCATAATCAATTCTGTCGGCTCCTTATCTGGAGGTAGTTACTATTTAAAGGTGACTTGGTATGTAAAACCATCAAACTTTCACGAAAAGCACATTTAACAATAGAAGTAAATTATATGTTATATGAATCCATATTTGACAGATGTTATAGAGTCACTTTATAAAGTTTTCATTTATAGGTCTATAAGTTTGCAAAAGAGAACCCGGCATTATCAAATAATAAAATTAGCAAAATACACCAAGTAACAAGGAACATAAGTAGGCCTATATCTACGAGCCAACACTCTTCATAAGTGAAAAATAGATAAACAGAAAGTTTGCGTGTTATCTATGGGCGAACCTTACTTAAAAGGATAACGGAGTAACTTAAATCAATATGAATTCAAATTCACAATCGGATTTTATAATATCACACAGATTTTCTTTTTTACATTTAGAATTGTTATCAATGTCCTAATTTAAAAAAATAAAAACTGTAACGAATGTAGGCTTATTTGCTTACATTCTGTAACTTTATGGACAAATTCGGTGGAGAACACGATGTTTGTATAATGAATATTTCTCCAGAAAAGATTAAAAGCACTTGTGTATGTCTAAAACTGGATTATGACAAAACTGATTACAGAATGTATCCTTTCTATCTGCCAGTCAAATACAAATACGGCTACTTCAAAATCAACAATACACTATATTTTTATCGGGAAATAATGGTCTAATATGTTTAATATTACAATGTTAGATACAGTAAAACTTGCTTAATGCGGAACGTGAATAATGCGGAAATCTGTCCACTGTGAACAAATTTGTTGGTCCCGGCTAAATAATAGTAATTACGTGTATTCATTTTGTATAAAATGGAATCTGTCCAACACGGAAATGGAAGGATATAAAAATAAATAAATTAGTTTTCACTTCAATGAATTCCCGTTAGGCGAATTAACAATAAGTGATGATTCCTGCCGCCGTGCGAAGTAGAGTTTCGACCTGTATCAGGAATTTTCTTTCGGCCTCACTGCATATCCGTTTTGCGAAATACAGGTTCGTTTAACAAATATTTGGCGTGTGACATGTCATAGAAATAATCAGTGTACTGCAAAATCTTATATTAATTTAATATCTGAAACCGATTTTGTACATATCTTTCACAGGTAGCGTTCTGAACTTACGTAATAAAGATGGCAATATCACATGTATCCTTGTCATTAAATGAAAAAGTGAAAGTAATTGAATATAAAGAAAAACAACTCTCAGTACGCGAAATAATGACTAAATTTATATGTGGAAAAACCCAAGTTTATGAGATTTTAAAACGCAAAGAAAAATAACGAATGAATGGACGCAAGGAAATGGTCAAATGAAGAGGAAAGCAAAACATCTCCAAATTTCCAGATCGATGCTCCAAAGTCAAGCTCTAGCTCTTGCTATATCCCTAGGGAATAACGATTTCACAGGCATCTTCAAGTTGGTTGTGGACGAAAGTATATTTAGAGAATGGAAACCGAAACTGCATACTTTAATTTCAGGATACGCGCCTGAGACATTTTTAACGCTGACGAAACGGGATTTTTTTCGCGCGTTACCGTTGAAGTCGCTCGTAATACTCTACTTCACTTTCCAACGGCAGGGGAACTACAATTAATCCAAAAGACATATACGATGCTCTATAATCTAAGATTGGTTAATAACTTTGTTTCTTTTATAATGCGGAATGTTGTTTAATGTCGAAAAAAATGGTCCATTGCGATTCGGCTTTTAACAAGTTTTACCGTATATAGAGGGAGAAAGAGAGAGAGAGGGAGAGTTATATAAATTGGCACCCCTGAGTAGTGCATTAATACGTTCATTTCCCGTACATGAATATTTCTTGTATCGTCTTACAGGTTATTTACATTGTGATGTAACTTGTTGTAAAGTACTTTTTTACATATTAATTACAGTTCTAGCATTGCCCAATCCCGCAATATATTCACACTCTAGATTTTATAAAAATTCTATTTAGTGTAAAGACTTTATATTATATTTTACTGTTCGAAATTTAATCAAACTATAGCCCTATGTTCTCAAATGTATTTAAAATTAAAACTGTATAGTGATGCTATTAAGCGCCAGTAAGGTTCAAATACGGGTGCATAATTTAAAATATACAAAGTACTATTTAGTCAGGTATGTAAGTTTATAATTATTATCAGGGTAAATACATAAATGATCAGTGGCACGGTAGCTCCAAACAGCCAAGTCCGATTGAATTGCTTGTTGTAAAAGAAAATACTATACAGGGAATCACATGGTCTATCACCTTAATTTTGCTTCTCTTAACCAGATGTCACGATTTCTCATATCAAGAAATTATTTGGTTGTTTTGTGTGAAGTTCATTCCAGACTCTGAACACACAGAATACTTTCTATTATACGACCGAGAATCGAACCCAGAATCATTGATGTTTCAGACACGTTAACCATTATGCCGCAGAAGCTGTCTCTAGTAATCTAAGTAGTATGTTCTAATTATAAATCTAAATTACTCTTCATGTTGTAGAAGAAGTCGCCAATTCATCGGGAATCACACCGTCTTCATATTTTATTATTTAAATATGGAACGGAAAAGGAGTTCAAACTACTTTGGAAACGACATAATTTTCAGAGGACACATTTCTTTTATGTTGTCTTTGAACGTGTGGCAAGTGGCATCACCGATGAAATAGTCAGGAGTTCCCGTCCTTTAGCTGATCTACAAACATACCGAAGATTAACAAGAACAAGACAATTTTAGCAAGCTTCTCATATATCACACTATGTTCCTAGATAATTTAGTTACATTATGATTTACAATATTTAGTTTGGATTTTATAAATCAAAAACCGACTGGGAGTGAAACAGTTTTATAGGCCAAGTATTGGTTGATAATAGGCTAATCTCTTCGAACTGGCAAACAAATCAATGTCTGATTTTCCCGATAAGCACAAACTAATTAAAATTCACTGTCACGAAGATAAAACCTGCTCCATATCGTTTAATTAAGCCAAGTGAATTTGAAATCGTTGTTAATCTGTTGTATTACATTTTAATGAGGAGAGATTGATAATATTTGCGTATTCTACGATAACCAAGACAAATTACAAACAATATAATTGTGTGTCTAAAACGTTCAATTAACCAGTTAATGAAGTCGAATGTAAAAGAGAGAAATAATTCAAATAACGCAATTCAATTAAACTACCAAATCATTAATGAAATAATATATTGTTCGACATGTTTTATTTCTCTGATTTTAAGAAAACAGAGATAAGTTCTTCAGGTATGTTTTCATGATAATTTATAACTTTCCAAAACCCATTGATCAGAATACAAAATAATGTTAACTTTCAAATATGGTCTTGTTCAATGCTTCACAACAATTAAAACTACTAAAAATAGACATTTCTTGAATTAATATTAAATTTAAACCCAACAGCGCTCACATTTTTAGAAATAAATAATATGCTTATGCTTGCGTGTAAATAGTATACACAATGTTAATTGTATCAAAATTTCGAAATTATGAAAAATAATGCTATGGTTATCTAAAAATAAGCCTAACAGAACTTGTTGAATTACAATAATTTTACCAAATTTAACGATAAATTTTAGTTTAACGTTTTCTGGAGAAAATTAACTTTTAAAAAAAACAACTAATTTATAATAATAGTGTATTATCAATTATTCTAGTTCTTCTTGGCCATTTCAAACGTTTAGATTTATATTTTTCGAGAAATTCGATTAGATATTTTTATCACAAACACTGTATCACCAGCCAAATTTATAATTGAATATGTCATGCATTCATTGAATTAAAATTAGCTATAAATTATTTACCGTGCCAAAAAGTATACACACAACGTTTATGACAACTACAAAAAATAATGTTAAATATACCATTTATGATAATGATCCATTAATAGGTGTCAAGTGTTCAACCACGGATATTGGAAATGGCGTGTTTTGTGTGGGAAACATTATTTTCCTTGTCTGTTTCTCCGAGGCGAACAACATAATAAGAAATAATAATGGCCATTTAAATCTGCCGGAACTAACTAAGGTGCGATGCCTGGCTGAAGGAAAAGGAAACTTCACGATTTCCAGAAGATGACAATTACAATTGTGCGTGAGCTACAAACCATTTGCTTTTTAGTTAACTATTTCAGCGTGTAATTATATTAATTTACAATAGATTGGCGCGAAAAACATAAAGACTGTGAAACATGACTAAATTGACAGAAAGTTTGCAGTATTCGGAAACCACTAAAAAATGAAAGTAAAGTCAAAGATATCAGTGTCCGACTGGCTAAATATATTCATTCGTAGTAAGTGTAAATCTGATAGATCTCGGTGGTCTAGAGATTATGTTCCGTCCTTTCTGGTCTCGAGAGTCGCGGGTTCAAATCCGGTCGAGTTCTTTTAATATTTTAGTATGCAAAAATCCAAGGGACAAGTTCTCCGTGAAGGACTTTAACCATGGCTCCTGAGTTTGAAGATTTTCGAGCTCGTAAAAAAATACCAAGCCTCAGAATCTATGAGCAAAATTTAATCGACCTTTCTGAAATAATATCTTAATTGCTTACTAGATGTGGTGACTTTAAGATGCTAGGCTTTTAGCTGTGACTCCAGGGAGGAAGATGGTCTACAGAAATCACTCTTTCAATTAAATAACATTATACAGAATTATAATTTGAAAATATCAATAAGTAAAACGAAAATATTAGCTTTTAAGGGATCAGATACCGCGAGAGCTAAAATAATTCTGGAGGGGAAACCCATTGAACAAGTGAACCATTTTAAATACCTGGGTTATGAAATCTCCTATTTTAAAAATGAAGATCCGCTTAACAAACTTAATAAAGTTAATTATATATGTGGCACAATTAAAAGAATATTTAAAAACACATGAATGGAAACAAAACTAAAATTTTATAAAGCAGTGGCTGTCCCCTTACTATTTGTATGGCAGTGAATTTTGGGTTTTAACTAAAAGAGAAGAGAAGATCATCGAAGCAGCTGAAATGAGATTTCTGAGAAGTGTGGCTGGCTGCAAACTTCTAGATAAAAGAAGACGTGAAGATATTAGAAATGAGCTAAATATTTTTAAACTTTTAGATAAAATAAAAGAATCTAGAAAAAACTGGAAAGAACTTGTTCAAAGAATGGAAGATGATCGCATTCCCAAAATTATACTTAATTACAAACCAAGAGGAGACAGGAATATTGGTAGACCGAAAAAGAGATGGATTCAACTTTTTGAATGAGAATCTATGAGACCGGAACAAGCCACATGGGCTTAATCCGTGATTGTTGATGATGGTGAGCAATGGAAGAATGAATGGACACTCCTGGATTCAGTGGGTGAGACGGTTCCTCAGTTTGACCATGCGTGTAGGGCACAAGTGACATCTTCGCACGTCTATCTCTCTCATCCGATACATTTTACTAGCTATGTCCATTCTTAACCCACAATCTCGCCAAGAATAAAAAAAATGTTATTTATTGTTTTAGCAACAGTAGGAATCTTTGTTTTGCATATCAAATGCTGTGTATGTAAAATGTATCAATAACTAACTCACTGGCACTATCCAACCCTTAGGTTCATGGTTGCGCGGACTTAAACTATCCTGAGCTAATGTTTTTCCAATCATTCCCTGTATCATATATTTCCCTCAAATAATGGTTAATGTAATTTTCCCACCTCATTCTAGGTCTACCAACTGGGAATTTTCTCTCCGTTTTCCTACAAGAAGTTTCCAGGCCCCTCTTTCATTCTCCTTTCGTTCCACATGCCCTGCCCATGGCAGTCTACGAGATTTAACTGTTATTATTATTTTTTGTTTTCTTACAAAGATCATGTAACTCACTGTTATATAGTCTCCTCCAATCGCCTGTCTGTTCATCTCTCTTTGATCCACACATCTTCCTAATAACCTATAAACTCGTAATCTCCTTTCCTCCCTTAAAGCAAGAGTCCATGTTTCGCATCCATATAATAATAGTTTTATATATTTTCAGTTTAACGTTTTTTTTAGAGAAGTTGGGATCACAAGGGTCCCTAATAGCACGCATTTCCAGAATTCAGTCTATGTTTAATTTTTTTGCGCATCTCATTTGTAATTATTGTTCGTAGGCATTTGAATTCAGCCACTTCTTCAAAATGTTCTTCATTTGTCATTAACTATATCAACAGATCAAAATAAGATTTGGTAACAGTTGAAATAGCATTTATTTACCTCTGTTTAATAATTACAGTATTTTGATACAAAGAAAGATAGCACTATCAATTCCTACAATAATTCTTTCTTTCTTTTCTTTTCTTTTGTTTAACCTCTTCCTTTTTTATACCTTTACATCCCCGACACCTCCCGGTTCTTACAAGAACATAACTTATGAGGGAGAAATTTTATTTTTAATTCACACACATACTTAATTCACATGCACACATAAGGACATGGAGGGTTTTCCCGGATGAGAAATCAGCTCAATGCCAAAGTCATCTCCTAGACATTTAAAATAAGACACATAATTAATTCGCATATTCAGACTAAACACGAATACGATATGGTTGATTATGAAGGCGTAAAGGTGTTGCGGACAATTTGGACGCAGGAAACTTGTTCCAATAGGTGTTTGAAACCGGTATCCTCTGCAGCTGAGTCAACGACGTTGCCAATAGGCCACAACAATGAACTTATTCTTACAATCAAAGGCATAACATACATTTATAAGACTAAGTTGTGTAATGTTATGCATAATTTATTATTTATGTACAAAATAATCACAATACCTACAAAGGGAGAGGTTATGCAAAGGTAAAGAAAATTATAACAACACTGATATAAATATTCTGGAGCTATCTGTAAAATATGTCTCATTAAGTAATTCTGATAAGTCGATCTCAAAACTGCAATCATTTTTTTTTACCTATAAAATGACATTTTTTTACAATTACCAATTTTATATGTTGTTTTCAGTGTAGTTCTGTGTATAGTTCTTGTTTCAATAAAATAAATATTATGAATTTCTTTGCTGAAATCAATATGACTACAATGACACAATATTTTTGACAACAATCTACTGCAATACTTTTCTTGTTTCTGCAATTCCTGAATTGTAATAATTGTTTTTTTTTGTTTTTTTATATTTAATGCACATGTTGTCATTTCGACATTCTGGTATTCTGTTCTGGCATGGGGTTATTGTAACCCACACCTGAGGTTGTGTCTAAAGCAGAAAGCAGATACAAAAACAAATGTAAATAATTAAGAACAGTGGTGAAATATTAATTTACGATTCAGTGTAGTTGATACAGTTAATAATAACACGAATTTGAGAGGACTAAGAGTAGGAAAGTATATTTTACGATTTCTCATATTTTGAAAAATTGGTACGTGATGGAGGAAAACTGAGTTCATATTTAAATTCAGCATGGTTGAATTAGGCTAATCACATTCAAATTAAAACATCAGGGGAAAGTTAAAATATGCCTGGCCAGTGTAGGCTAATGAAAATAAGCAGTGAAATAGTTCACATTTTGTGGGTCACTAATTGTTTTGCTTATAATAAAAAGTTAGGAAAATTGTTGGTATTAAAATATCATATAGGGCCTAATTAAAAATAATTAAAATAAGGACTGAAACATTTCGTACATGTAGGTTACTTTTCTTTTAGGTTAAAAAATTGTGGGCATTAAAATGTACATTCCGATGTACCAATAAAGGAAGTTAAATAAGTCATTATGCTAAATGAACTAAATTTGATTTAACAGAGGATACTTTCAGATCCTTCAATATCCTTCGTTATATCACATCTAGAATATATTAGTTATACCAGTAGAGGCTGAAGTTTTTGTACACTCGCGTCCTGTGGACATTCACTGAATACTAATTTTGAATAAAATAAAAAACGATTATAGTGTGGTCTCGGGGTAGCGTGCTGCCTTGTCACGCAGCGGGCCCGGGTTCGATCCCCGGTCGGGCCAGTTTTTCTGGGTGAGGTTTTTATCGGGGTTTTTCCTCACCTGTAAGACAAATGTCAGGAAACCTTTAAGGCCCAAACGGTCCCCGAAATCATATGGCCATCATCATCATCATCATCATCATCCTTCACCGGCGTGGAAAGCAACGGGAAGCTACCACACCTACAATTTCCTAGTAAAGCTGCAAATCATAGCTTGAAAATGCTATGATTGCAGTGAAAGACCTGCCCTCGGGCAGAATTACCATAGATGGATTAATAACAACATTGGGAGTATGTCGTAATGTAGGGATCCGAGTTCGATAGTGCCAGTGAGTTAGTTGGTTATTTAAATGTAACATAAAACGTACAGTGGATATTTTTATTTTCAATTTCACCTCCTACAATTTAGAAAAGTGTATTCTGCACGTATCTCATTTCCTAATTTTAAATTATGTCTCTGAAATTAAATCTTTTTAGGCCTAATACTCAGTACCAACAGACATTTGCTTTTTTAGAACTTCGGGTCAACTGAGACGTTTATATTATTTTTCCCATACCTTGTTAATAATTTTAATCTTCTGATAATTGTTGCAATCCAATCACCTATAAATATTTTGCATGTCAAAATCATAGATGACTTAGAGTTTCAACACGAAACATTCATTACAACAATCCAAAAAAAAAGAAAAAAAGTAGTTACGTGTGAATGTATCAATTTATTTCCTTAAATGGCAACCTGCACGAGTATTTTAAAATACTATGCTTAAGTCAAAATGGCTATTGACAAGACTTTCCAATGCGACAGTAAATACTTTTACTCTAGCGTACACACTCATACTGCGGAATGCAGTTGTACTTGAAAATACTTGAGGGGAAATCGGCTAAAAAGACTCCCACTGCACCTGTAAATAGGTCATAATACCAAATGCAGCTATACACTCCTATTTTATCAATTATATTATTTGAAAGTGTAAATTTCAATACTTTCCTATCTACATATCATAAGCAGGTTCTCACAATTGAACAGCTAGCTATTGCAAGTTAAATATGGAGGTAGAGAGTGATAACTGGTTTCAATCTTTCAAAACCGGCTCTCATCCGTTACAAATATAATATTTGCGTTAAGAAAGGGTAGGATCAAAATGGTTCTTTAACAAATAACTTTATTCATCACAACCTACACAAACTGAGGTATTATATTTATAGCTATTCTACGAATTAAAAATACTGAACAACGTACTTATTACTGAGGAAAGTTTTCACTAAAAAAAAAGCTCAGTTATAGGAAGAAGAAAATATCATCATCATCATCATAGTACATTCACGAATTTAGGCTATTTGTTGACCTGTTTCGGTCTCAAGAGAAACACCATCCAGAAGTCTTTTGAGTGGACGTCCTGGTCTTCTTCCTCCTCCAGGTTGATATGAAGAAAATAATGAAGGACAATTCTGTATAATTCAGATATGTTCAAAAAACATTTTAGACCTAGGTTTACAAATGAATTTAGATGCCTCAGATCCTTTTTGTGTTCGTTTTCGTGCCAATACTCTCGCAATTAATCGCCATTGTAATAGGCTACTATAATTCCCGAGATTCGTCTTCTGCTTCATATTTCATATTACGAACCTAGCTAAAATAAATGTGGAATAGAACATCATTCATCTTTATAATATATCTACATTATGCCATATATCTACATTACAGACATAATCTGAGACACCAACTTTTAAATGCTTTCATATCATCTTATCCAAAAATGCCGCTACTCATAAAAAGTCAATAGAGTGGAATTCAAGTTAAATGTTATTTTTAATTTTTCATCAATAGGACTATATGTTTTAAAGTGTTTTAATACGATTTTGACTATTGATTCATTGTGCTATTTTTTAATGTTTAATATTAATATTTCACGGATTTTTTTTTGAAACACTGAAAATGTTGGGTGATGTCGGATCTACGATCTTAAGATGTATAGAGAAGGTTGTGTACGGCCTATTGCTATCTGTATTCATAAGCCATCTGTCAAACTGTAAATGGTAATGACATTAAAATCCAGAATTTGCCTTCAGAACAGCGAGGGAAAAAAAAACTTATCTTGGCCGATTCCAGTACATGAACACAAGACCTCCCGAATATAATCCTCATGCTACCATCTCTGCCAACTGTGTTTAGCACATAATCTAATTAATTCATCTTAGGTAGTTTACATTATTTATTATAGGCTACATTTATAGGCTCTAAATCTACAAATTGTATAAATCATCTCTGATGATGGTGCCAGTAGTTCAAACTAATAACCATATTGTGGTAACTATATTGGTATGGATAATGATTTCGAAGTGAAATCTGGCTTCAAACCACATACGTTTGTTATTTCAACTCCTAATAAAAATATTCCTACTATTTGCACTTCAAATAAAGTATTATATATGCCTATATCAAATCAATTACATGCACGAAGATAACCTGACGATACATTTTTCAGTATATCATTACAGTTATATATAATGTCCTACTAAAAATAACGTCACTCAATCTGTTTTTGTTATAGGGACTTACGTAAAATCCTTTCTAGTCGATGATACTGAATATAAAAATTATTAGGAATACAAATCACATCAAATATTTAATAAATAGAGGAGGTGCTCCAAGTGTATCGCTATCATTTTTATATAAGTCCATAATTTAAAATATTTTATACTTACGAATGTAATTATTCTAGAAGCAACAATATGATTTATTAGGATGATATGGAAGCACTATTACCGAATTTTCAGATTTAATTTTAATAAAATAGGAGTCAGATATAAGGGATGTTAAAGTATGATATGATTTGATTTGGTCCAAATTTAAGATGCTTAAAAATATTTTCTTTTTAATTAAAAAAATATGTGAATACAATAAACCGAGAACAATTAAGATAAATTGTCTTATATGTAACCGCTGTGGTCTCGAGGTAGCATGTTGACTTGTCACGCAGCGGGCCCGGGTTCGATTCCCGGTAGGGACAGGCTCCTGGGTGAGGTTTTTTCGGGGGTTTTCCTTACCCGTAAGACAAACGTCAGGAAGCTTAGGGCCCAACAATCCCCGAAAATCATCCGGTAATCATTATCATCATCCTTCACCGGTGTGGAAAGCAACGGGAAGCTACCACACCTGTAATTCCCTAGTAAAGCTGCAAAGCATAGCATGAAAATACTGTGATTGCAGTGATTACTATGGATGAATTACTATGGATGAATATATGTATATAATAATGCACAATAAATGTGTCTCTGTGACTCTAATTACAAAGATCGCAGATATAGGCTACTCATCTTTTCTCCATCCACTCATTAAGGATATGTCTACTGTGCACATCTGAAACACAATATTTACATTTATTTTCGCTTGGTCTAAATATTGCCTGCTACGCATTTTTGCGTCTTCAAAGACAAATTTAATTCTGAAGTTCGATATTTTATGACTAAATATTTCACAATTCAGATTCGTCATATTAAAAAAAATGAAGCTTTTATTCATTGTAAATGTTCGAATTCTCAAAATTCGGAATCAGCTACTACCCAGATATCTAGGTAGCTACTGTTGCGGTGTAACAAACCAGATGCTAGACAAGATAGATGATCTATTTCATGCTATTTCCATTAGGTTCTAGCACACTGTACTCTCAATAAAGGACTAATCCGGTTTGAGACCTTAGCCCATATTTGGTCCACCTCCTCTTATAATCACAAAATGTAATGCTCTATCTTAAAATGTGTATTTGTTGCTGTCAAATGTGCTGCATCTAACAAGTCATTAATAATATTACTTATAAAAAAATACATCAAAATTTGATCCATCTGCTCTATCATCACTAAATTTAATGCTCTATTTTAAAGTTTATATTTGTTGCTGTCTAATGTGCTGCATCTAACAGATCATTAATAGCATTGCTTATAATATATTTATTTATTTAAATGCAGTGGCTTTTGAAATTTTTCATTAGCCAATAATGACTGAGGAAAACAAACAATAACAAGAAGGATTATAAAATGTTCATAATCTTTTCCCTGGCTTCCCAGCATCTGTCCACGAAATTGTTGGTTGTTAGGGTTGGGCAAGTGCGGATGTGATCAGCATCCAATCTTCCATAGTGTTGCAGAGGATACATTGTTGAGTTGGTAGAAGACTGAGGCGATGAAGGTGTTTACCTAGGCAGTCGTGTCCTGTTGCAGTACGGAATGATGCAATACTCTTCTGGGCCAATCTGGCAGTGTAGTTTGGATGGATGTTTCCAAGGTTTGTCAGTCATTTGGAGCTCTAGGGAGGTTCTGAAGGCTTCTCTCACTCTGAAGCGGATGTTCATAGCTGCTCTAGAGTAAGATATAATGTTCGGTGACGTCTGAAGGATGTGGGTTCCTTTCTTAGCCAGCAAATCTGCCATTTCGTTCCCTGTAATGCCACAATGGGATGGTATCCACTGCAGAGAAAACATTTTTTACCTGCTATATTGAGATTTCTGACGATCTGTCTACTCTGTAATATTTCTTTGTTAGCAGGAGATGCTAGGTAATTTGCTATTGCAGATATGGCTGCCTTAGAATCGCTTAAGATGACAGCATTCAGAAACGATTGACATCTGCACGTTAATTGACTCAGGGCTGTGGATATAGCTCTAACCTTGCCGTCAAATGATGTCTGATGTCTTCCAAGAGAGAGGTATATGGAGAAGAGTTGGCAGTGGATTCCTGCTCCGGTATTTCCACTCTTATCTCATTGGGAACCACCTGTATACACATGGAGCCATTTGTTAATAGGGTATCGAACGTGCAATGTCTCCAGAGTTGTAGTTCGAAGTACCTCATCACAAACATCGTTTTTCTTGTGTATTTCCAACAGGGCTAGGTTGTAATTTATGTGATGTAGTTCAAGGAGGTTGTTTATTGGGAACAGTTCAGATCCCTTCCAGGATATATCTAGTTGTTTTATTTTAATTAATGTTTTTTGCAGGAAACCTTCTTGTGTTTTGAGTTATGATGTGTGTTTTTAGGAGGGTAGTCAACTTCAGGCAAACAGATTAGTTTTTCATGTACTTTGAGTGCGGATTCAATAATTTCTGATTTTATGACCATGTTCTTGGTATATTGGAGTAGGGAGCTAATCGGAGTTGATTTTACAGCACCTGATATAATTCTCATTTCTTGATTTTGGAGTAGTTCCATTTTCTGGGTTAGCTGGCTTGAAGCAGTGATCCACAACAATATTTAATTACTGGTTTAGCATAAATTGTATATGTGAGATTTAATGTTGAAGTAGCTCAACCCCATTTTGTACCAGCCAGTCTCTTCAGAACGTTGAGTCTTTTACAAGTTCTCATGGTTATGTGTTCTTTCCAGGTAAGTTTAGTATCGAAAGTAACACCTAGATACTTGTATTTAGTAACGTGATCAAGCGGAGTGTTAAGATTTATGGATGGTTTTATTTCTTTATGACAAAGAGAAAATGTCTGGCACATTGTTTTGGATACATTTATTATCATGGGATTTTCTGTACACCATTTACTCAGTTCTTTAAGTGCAGTGTTGAGGGGAACTTCAATTTTTTCTTTAATTTTGGTTTTGGGGGCTGCAGTCCACATTACAAGATCATCTGCAAAAAGCAGGGCATTTATCCCATTATCTTTGTTTAGAGCTGGTATCAGGTCATTAATGTAAAGATTGAATAAAGAGGAACTTGATACTGCCCCTTGTGGTAGACCAGTTTGAAGTTGTTTAAGTTTTGAGGTGGCATCTCCAAAACGGACTTGACAGTACCTTTGACTAAGAAAGTTTTTGAACCACTGGAACATTTCCCCATGCACTCCACATTTGAAGAGTTTCAGGAGTAGATTTGATCTCCACACTGAGTCATATGCCTTTCTGAAGTCAACATATATTACAGTTGTAATAAGGCCTTTATCTAAGTTATCTTTAATATGTTGGCTGAGTAACACAACTTGTTGTTCTGTTGAGCGATTGTATCTAAAGCCAGCTTGGGCAGGGTGGATTATGGTTTTCCATATACCAATTCAATCTGTTGACTATCATTCTTCCCATGGTCTTCGAGAGGTGGCTTGTTAATGAAATTGGTTTATAATTTTCCATATCTTCAGGTGATTTGTCTTCAGGATGGGTCTCATTACAGCTTTTTTTCCACTGTGATGGGACTGTAGAATTCCAAATTGTATTAAATAGGCACAGTATTGTAGCACGTGCGTTATGTCCCATATGGCAGAGGAACTCAGTGAATATATCATCAGGTCCTGGCGATTTTCGGGTTTTGAGGTTGTTTATTGCAATGTTTAGTTCATAAGGGGTAAAATCTTCGTTAAAAATTTCCTTATAATCTGTAATATATGATTCCTCAGAACTGTCTGCTAAAAGTCGTCGAAGTGCCCTATCTTGTTGTTTGATGTATCGTGTCTTCTTCTGCGATGAGGAATAATGCATAGCAAAATTATTGGCGATCGTTTCATCTGATGTTTGAATGTTGCCTTTAGATTTAACAGGCTCTTTCTTCGAGACATTAATTCTGTTCTGGTTTCTATTTATGAATGTATATGGTTTCTTGCTATCTGTTCTATAATTGAGTTTGGAAATGAAACTATGAAAACTGGATCGTTTAGCTTCTGTTACCTTGTGTTTAAATATTGCAACTGATTGTCTCCACATCCTTACATGTGCTGGGTCTCTAGACGTGTCGGCTTGTCTACGTAGTTCGTCACGCTCTTTCTTCAGTTTATCTAGATCTTCATTCTAACAACATTAATATTGTTTCTGTTTTCCAAATGGGATTGCCATTTTTGCTGCATTAAGGATTATGCTGTTGATTTGGTTGCAGATCTTATCTGGATGTTGGGCAAAATTTATTTTACTTCTATCTAATTCAGATTCTAGAATGTCTGTGTACTTTGGTCAGTTGGCCTTTTTGAAGTTCCATGATGATTTTGATGTGCACTTCTTATTGTCATTATGTTGTAGTTGTATGTGGGCTATAACTATACGATGTGCTTATAATATATTAAAATTTGAACTTTGGAGTAAATTTTATCAGGAGAGAAGAAAATCAATAAAGCTAAGACTCTTCAAATTGCATATAGGCTATTAAAATTCCATTTTTTAAAACATGTAAAGGCATACACTGAAATCAACTACAAATCTGTTTCACATCTGGTCCTAAGAAACCGTACAAAAATGCCAATTTTTAATATGGCCACTGTTATAGGTTAGTTTGTAATCTAAAAGCAGCAATCGTTCCAATGAATTTGATTACTACAGCAAATTCTGTAACTAAATGATTACTAGATATCGATTACATAGAACATAAAAATTACCAAAACAGATTTAGATTTTTATAAGGTGCCAATGTAAACTGTTTCAGAAATCATTTCTACCATTGTACAGCGTTACGGTTCATTTATGAGGATTGGGTAACCTAACGTTTAATTACGTCACAGCAAAATGAAATTGCTGTGAAACATGGAATCGCAAACAATGATGCCATAAAATGGTGGAGTGCAGGAAACATCATTAAGTATGGAAGGTTCGTGGCACAAGTGTTAGTTACAAAGTCTGGCCATAAAAAAAAACCATGAGTGAAAGTCAAAGCGTGAATTACAAGTGGCCCCTACTCCGAACGCTCTAACACGAGCAAAACTACCAAACAAAATATAACAGTACCACTACACTCACTGGAGCGCCCATGAATAACTGGAGACCTCATTTCGTGGTACCAAGTAATAGCCTACAAAACAGATCAATTTTTAATGCATAGAAGAAGTAGAGATTTTTTTAAGATCTTAACTGAGCGTTTTGATATAAGGAACCTTTGATTTTCAGAACATTTACATAGAAATTCATATGATGTTTTAGCAACTAAACAAATTTCCAGATGTAGATATTCAAAATTATAGGGACGAAATAAAACAGTTGTACTATTACATCTGAGGGTTTGTTGTCTAAACGAATTATTTCAAATTCCTGAAATGACTCCACTATATGTATTATTGATGGCAAGAACAAATTAATATAAATAGTGTATTGACAACTCTGCTTTTTGCAGACGATCATGACAGCATCAGAAAATGTTTTACAACAATTCCTTTATACTTTAAATAATATCTGTCTAAAATACAATTTAAGAATATCTACATCAAAAACAAAAATATTAGCTCTGAAAGGAAAATGTGCAATAAGAACAAAAATGATAAACAATGTAATTATAGACCAAGTTCAGAATTTTAATTATTTGGGATGCCATTTAGGCAACGACAGAAATTTAGATAAACACACTAAAATACAACGATTCAATTATCTATGTGGCACAATTAAACGCACTTTATTGAATAAGACTAGAAAATAAACTATTTTGAAATTTTACAAAGTATTGGGAGTTCCATCTCTTATCTATGGATGTAAAACCTGGACATCAACAAAGGCAGATAGTAAACAAATAAAGGCTGCTGAAATGAAGATGTTGAGAGCAATAGCAGGATACGAAAGGACCGATAAAAAGAAAAACGAAGATATAAGAACAGAACTTAATATATTTAATCTCTGTGAAAGAATAAAATATTATCAAAATGCTTATCTTCAGCACGTATTACGAATGAATGAACAGCGCATACCAAGAAGAATGTATAATTATAAACCAAAAGGGAGAAGAATGTTGGGAAGACCATTGAAGAGATGGAAGGACCAATTCGACCTATAATGAGTTAGGAACAGGCCATTGGGCTTAATCCTTGTTGATGATGATGATGGTTTCCCATTATAGAGATGCCTATAACAATGGTACTGCTAATCTTCTGTAAGGTATTGTTACATGTTCTAGAAACCATGTAATTGGTAAGGGGTATACAATATTTAATAGGAATTACCATAGTATGACGTTAAACAAAACATATGCGAAATATCAAAATAAAATTGCTCTCAAAATAGTACTACCGGAGATCATAGGTTTATTACAACAGCATTCAGCCAATATCTCTGAATGATGTCTGAAATTCTGTGGATATACACATGTAAAGTATGATTACCCTTATTACCAAGTAGGTCCATAGTGGAGCACCCTACTCAGGCAATTTTATATTTACATAGGGCTTCAGAATATATTAAAATGAATGGGTAATTACTTTTTGATAGCTATAAAATAAATATGCCTTAATTAATTACAACTACGACTAAACGAACACCGACTAACTTTCAGAGAGTTATTCCGAGTGTTTTGATACAAGGAACTCATATCCTCCGTTATCGGTATCTTATTTTAGAGTAATATGTTGACATGTTAGACTCGTATTGTCATTTGGATCATCATGTCGTTATACTCGCTCTTAAATATCGTATCCTATCCCACGCAAATCCTTAGGCACTACAGTGTTTGTAAACACCTAACAAACCATTGCCTTTTCATAGCAGAACCCTTAGATTTAGACATCATTATAATCAGAAATCATAAATATAAACTAGTGGAAATAGGCTATTTATGAATTCCCCTTGATTCGACCACGAATAAAATAATTTTACTCCTTAGCTGTATTTATGTCTTTAGGCGACAAATTTATTTTATACTTGGAACATCAAATTGACGGGAAAATTATATATGAGACCAGGATTATATTCGAAAACCTCTGAAAGTTTGTCGCTAATAGTTCGTTTTCAGCCCGTACAAAAATATTACATTAGCTTGAAAAAGAAAAATCCTTTTGATATATATATATATATATATATATATATATATATATAATATACATTTACTGAATATTAAATAAACCAGATAACTATACAAATCTGACAAAGATTTGAAATGATTTTCTGCACTTTACATTAAACTAATAATATAAGTGAAAGAAAATAGGTAATGTTAGTTGGGCATTTGAATGCATGCATATTTTATAAGAAACCGGTGGCAACAAATTCTGACTTTCTTTGAGAAAAACTTGAATCCTTGTAATTCTGATTAAGTGGCACAGTTAAATCTTCTTACCTTACATTACATAGACCTTTTTTATACTACGATATACTCGTGTATTCAGATTTTACAGTATAATTAATTGTTTATAGGTACACAAGGATACAGTCTTAGCATCGTCTTATTTTTCTCCTCCATTCTTACATATAAGACGATATATATTTCTTAATTTTCCATTCAAATTAAGTTCGATATTTTATTGAATCCGTGTGGGAGGTGTTTTATCTTTCTCCCTGATGCTATCTATTCCATTATTCTTTTGGGTAATCCTTCTTAAGCAATTATTTCAGTACGTCCAAACCTTTCAAACTGGTTTTATAATCTGAAATTGAATTTATAAACAATGCTTTTTTTTATAATCCCATTCCTAATTTTATATATTCTAGATATCATAGTAGAGCGTATCGAATAGTTCAATTACGATTACATTAATTTTTTAATTGAAAATGGTCCAAACGCTGGATTCCTAAATCGTGATATTTGTAATTATTTTTAGAAAGTTATAGTTTTAGTTAATTTTTTACGATACCAAACTTTAAAGTTTTCCATTCCTAAAACGAAAGTTGTCCTTTCTTGCAAGCCGTTCAAAAAATCATTTTTTGCTCTCTTTCCATAGAAAGACATTTTAACTAAGTGTAACTTTCGAACACAATATAGTAGTTTTAATTTTGATGGAATATTTTGACCAGCAGATAGAAGAAATTTAAACTCTGAAAAAAAATAAAAAATAAACTCTGAAAAAAAAAACTAAAGACGTGACTTTTGGGGAAGCAGCTCTATTACAAAATTATTTGGAGACTCATTTATGTTATCTGGTATGTAAAATGTATTATCTTCATTGCTTTTGTCACTCATTTTGATGAAAATAATATTCTAAACTTGTCTCCGTGAATAAATGAATGGCGACAAATAGTATTATTTATTACCGGGTCACAGCAATGCAACAACCAATTAATTCCTATTCTACAAGACCTAACTAACTGGCACTATCGAACCCGTAGGTTCATGGCTGCGCGGACATAAGCTCTCCAGACATCCCTATCCTGAGCTAATGTTTTCCAATCATTCCCTGCATAATCTATCTACCTATCTTCGGATTTTTTACAGCTGCTGCTGTCTTCCCGTGCCAAACCTCCAAAGCCTACGATCTTGGGCATCTTCAATGTTTAGCTCTCTTACTTGTATTACTGTCTTCATGTTTTCCTTCCATGTTAACTTTGATCTCCCTCTTTTCTTCTTTCTGGTCGGTTACCATTGATATAGTTGCTTCGGCATAATCTACTTCCCTCAAATCATGGTTGATGTTATTCCCCACCTCATTCTTGGTCTACCAACTGGGCGTTTTCCCTTTGGTTTTTCTACAAGAAGCTTCCATGCAAGTATTTCATTCCCCATTCGTGCCAGATGTCCTGTCCATCACAGTCTACGAGACTTAACTGTTCTTATTATATCTGGCTTCCTATAAAGATCATGAAATACACTGTATGTAGTCTTCTCCATTCACCTATCTGTTCATCTCTCTTTGATCCAAAAATTTTCCTAAGACCTAACTAAATTCATCTTTGTTCGTATTTCCTTTTCTGGTTTCCCGATTTCTGTATCTTTACTTCCAGACATTACTTGCATTCCTTTCCCCAATACCAAATCTTGATGAATGTCTCCTATGATCTGTCATACTTTAACAACATCTAATTTACATATATCTAGGTATAATATTTAATCACTTTCAAAATATTTTCAAAATACATTTTTCGTGCTAAATAAATGGGTAAGCTACTTACATTATCAAGATGTGTATTTCTAGGAATATCGGCCTCAACTGAAAAATAATACCCAGACATGTATCGATTGCAAAGAAACCTTGAAACAGGAATCAATATTAGCACCTTATGAAAACACGTCTTCAATGTTCTTCACGTTAAGATATTGCGCAAGTACAATGTTCAACACTCCCACACGCTGTGTTCAACTATGCGTAAATTTACAAATTATTTGAAATCGAAAACTCAATGATCAATGCTAACGATACGTGGATTTCCTGATAACAAATCGTGTATCATTAAATGTAATAGCGCAAATAAGTAATATTTAATATAAAAAATAAAAAAAAAATAACATATGATATTAAAAAACAATTTTATAGCTGGATAGTTATTTAATATGAGAATTTTTACTTTTTGACGGACACCTTAGCAAATACAATACCTTATATTCCAGTTATTTTGAAATTATTTCACTGTAAGGGTAAAATACTATGTAGCACTTTATAACGAAATTGCACGTATTTTTGTTTACGGCATTAATTAAAATATAAAATGATGAAATATTTATCTAAAAGGCCCGTCTCCTCAACTTAAAGATGTTTAATATAATTTTATATTTTAATTTTGAATAATACCTCAACGGAACTTTAGTGAATTTTATTAATGTCGACGGTATTAACTGCTATTTACATTGTACAGTAGAGCATATTGTATTTACCCTAAGTCAAATTTTCAATCTTCTGTCATGCCGTGCGTGTGTGTGCTTGTTTATTATATATCATTCACTCATATATTAAATTATTATCGTTATTTTAATCATGTACCAAGTGGATGTGCTTCACCCTCGTCTATAATATTATTTTTTCTACAGTTTACAACGCAGGGTTATAACATCCATCCATCCACCCATAGTAATTCTGCCCGAGGATAGGTCTTTCACTGCAATCATAGCATTTTCATGCCATGCTTTGCAGCTTTACTAGGGAATTAAGGTGTGGTAGCTTCCCGTTGCTTTCTACACCGGTGAATGATGGTGAGAATGATAAGGATGATGATGATGGCCGGATGGTTTTCGGGGACCGTTGGGACCTAAGCTTCCTGATATTTGTCTTACAGATGAGGAAAAACCCCGAAGAAAACCTCACCCAGGAGCCTGTCCTGACCAGGAAACGAACTCGGGCCCGCTGCGTGACAAGGCAGCACGCTACCTCGAGACCACAGAGGTGGACGATTATAACATTTTCAGAGGAATTGTGATATTAATATAGTAATCATTTAAAGAAACATTTGTAGGCCTAGACTTATTTTTTTGTTTAATTTTCAGTTACTAAGTTTCTTTAATTTATCCTCAATCTGACTAAGGCCGAAAATTTGATTTTGTAATGTTTATTTATCAGTCCCGCGCCGTAGCCGAGCGGTTAAGGTAGGAAGCCTTGGCGCAGAACTACGGGACTTGCGCTGGTTCGAGTCTCCATGGGGGAAGAAATTTTCTCATGGTATTTCGGCCAGTATGGGACCGGTGCCCACCCAGCATCGTGAGGCAATTGGGTAGATACATTAAGTAGCGGCTCCAGGTTGAGGAACCAGCTATAACGGCTGGGGGACTCGACATGCTAACCACATGTCACCCCTACACTGGCTGTTGATCATCTACCTCTGTGATTGACACATGTGGATGTGAAGGGCCAGCAGCCGGCTGGTAAAAGGGCAACCGCTGAAAAGTGGAAAGACCCTCAATCGGAATGTTTATTTATCACAGAATAACACGTTATTGATCATTTAATTAAAATACTAGTTAAATCCTGCCACGTTTCGCTAGTGCCAGTGAGTTAGTTAGTTATAGGCCTAAGTTAAAACTTTGTTCTAGACGGCTATTGTGGCTCAATCTGATAAGAAATGAACGGGAGAGTAAATAAAAGTATTCTAACGAACATTGAATCACCGAGAAAACACATCACATCGTTCAATTCAATACTTTGCCTTGCGTTGTTGTGATTATGTGGATTGAAATGAAACAAAGCGAAGAAAATTAGATTTTTAAGAGATTTTTTTATTGTAAAGTTAGTGGATTAACTACACTTTTTGTTTGTCTGTTTTCTGTATAAACATAAAGATCATACGGTGTACCGACTCTGGAGTAAGCGACGTATAAAACCAGATTTAATAAGAATATGCAAGTCTCGAAGCGTGAGGTAGGCAGAAAATGTGGAAAGAGTGGGGAATGAAAGAGGGGGCATGGAAGCTTCTTGACGGAAAAGCAGAGGGAAAACGCCCAGTTGGTGACCTAGAATGAGTGGGAGAATAACATTAACCACAGTTTGAAGGAAGTAGAATATACACGAGATGATTGGAGAATTAGCTTAAAAGGGATGTATGGAGAGCTTATGTCCGCGCGGCCATGAACCTACGCGTTCAACTTGATTTCAACTTCCAATTTCTCCTCGTACCATACAATTTATCAGTGGGTTCAATGTGGCAGCTAAACAGTGACCTTGATCTGACTAATGAAAATATGTGTATTATAGCTATCAAGCTCAGACAGTAAGTTTACTTTATTATTACGAGCCTAGCAGTATATTTAGCACACTAATGATATAACTATGTTCTGAACGGCTATTCAATTGCTATATGTAATATTTATTTATCACAGAATAACACGTTATTTATAATTTAATTAAAACACTAGTTAAATCCAGTCACGCTTTTCTGTGGCTCAATCTCATATGGCTCAATCTCATATGGAATGAACGGGAAAGTAAATAAAAGTATTCTAGCGAACATTGAATCACAGAAAAAACTCATTCAATTCAATACCTTCCTTCCCTTGCGTTGTTGTGCTTATGTGGATTGAAATGAAGCGAAGAAAATTAATTTTTTCAACAGAAAAAATTGTAATGCTAGTAAAGATAATGATATCTGGGTAGACGTGAAGGGAGTAATTTCCGGAAGGTAATTAGATAGGATTTTTCTAAAGTATCGGAAAAAGTTTAAGGTTTAGGAATTGCGTCTTGAAGTTAGGTTCTGATGTAAATATTCAAAGGAATGATTTACTGGATTGAATAGGTTCGGGGTTCAAATCTAAGTCTGAACTCAGGAAACAGCCAATTAAATAACGTAGTCGACGACTGATCTACTTTAATGGGACAGATACGGAGTGTCGTTGAAGATGTCTGATTTGGTTAAACGACTACCCTAGTATATACATACAATTGCATTAGTCATTTTCAATCAAAGTTCACAATATATTACAGATATCAATCACACATCCTCGGCCAGCCATGTCAGCCATTTTGAATCATAGAACATTCCAGAAATAACGTAGATATCAATCAGAAGAGTTTAAAATCCAATTCATATATAACATTTAAACGTTTACTAACACTATTTACTCTTTCACAGTTATCTACACTACTGTCCAAAATTAAAGCAACAAACTGAAATGTTTACTTTCTATCTTAATTGTGCCACAAAATATTACTGGCTCATACTAGAACAAAAGGACTAAACTCAGTAAACATTCTAACATAATTTTTCATGAAATAACAGAAATAAAAATTATTTTCTTCTTTTTAAAGGTGATCTTAAGTTCACACTCAGTATCGAGAAATGTGTTTACAAGTGCTCAATATGGCGTGGTATCACCTCTGGCAGCAACACAGGTGCATTTAAGCTTTCTTACTTATTAATTAAATTAAATTTCATCAAAATCAGACAGTATTTATTTCGTCCTGCTGCAAAAGAGATCATCAATCTGCTTTTGAGGTATGAACGTCCATTCTTCCTGCAGATCAACTCTCAAGTCCTCAAGAGTGATTGATGGATGATAACGTGAAGCAACTAGTCTTTTTAGCATCTCCCAAACATGCTCTATCGGATTTAAGTCGGGAGACCAAGCAGGCCAATCTATTCCAGCAATGTCATCAATTTACTGGAATTCATAAACCACCGTTCCTATGTGTGGACTAGCATTTATCGCCCATCAGCAGGAAGTCTGGACCCAAAGTATCTCGAAACAAGAGTACATGAGGTAACAAGATCTCGTCACGATACCTGGCAGCGGTTAAACCTTGTCGGTTTACCGTACAACTTCCTGTAGATGTGTTTGAGCAGTTATCGTAATGCCTGCCCACACCATTATTGATCCACCTCCATATGAGAATCTTTCCAGAATGTTTGATGGCCGAAATCGTGTTTCAGATTCTCTCCAAATGTGAATCCGTCGGGAATCGCTCTGAAGACCGAATCTGGACTTATCTGTAAAGAGGGCATTAGTCCACTGTTCGTCCATCCAACTGACATGTTGTTGGCTCCATTCTCGACGTCTTTTTTTGTGATCACGTGTCAGGGGTACACATACAGCGGATCTCCGACAGTAAAGGCCTCTCTGCTGAAGCCTTCTGTACACTGTTTGTCGCGATATAAGTGTTCCAGTGGATGCTGTGAGGTCAGATGTCAGTTGTTGTGCAGTACAACACTGTTCCGTCTTGCCCTTATTGTCAAGTAACGATCCTCTCTTTGTGTGGTGACTCTTGGTCGTCCTTGCCCTGGTCTTCGGGTTACATTTTCTACCTCTACAAACTGTTGCCACATCCAGGAAACAACAGAACGATACATATAGCCTAGTGGCCACATCAGCTAGAGACTGTCCAGCTTATATTCTCCCTATCGTCCTACAACGCAGGGAGACTGCCTGGCGTCTTTTCTGTGTCATACTGCACCTGAATGTTTACACAGTGAATGCTGAAGTGGGACTAAAGAGAGTAAACATAAAGTACCCTTTGATAGGTGCACTGACGTTATCACTTAATTGATTCTACAAAGACAGGAATGCTATCTCACATAGAGGATATGATTATACAGACATTTGCTTACGTTCTACTGCCACTTGGTACTATTGTATTGTATACTGGACACAGGAAGGCGAAATTTCAGTTTGTTGCTTTAATTTTGGACACTTTAGTGTACTTTACTTTAACTCTTATGACTAATAAATTTGTGTACATTGATATAGATTAAGAGTACATGTTATTTCTACATTCATTAAGTTGACACATTAATATAAATTATAAGCTTTTATAAATTAATTTTACATAAAACTGATTTAAATTTAAATAAAAAAGGATAGGGAACGAGATTTACATATGCGACCTTATTCATATTCTTATTATTTATGTGACATCACTTATATTCAAATTACTAATACAATACTTTAACTCTGCATTCACTTGTACAGTATACTTTTATGTTACAAACTAGTGGGTTAACTGAACTTTTTGTTTGTCCGTTTTAAACATAAAGATCAGACGGTTTAACGAGTCTGGAGTATGCGACGTATAATTGCCCACGAGGGAAGCAATGCCTTCTATATTTAAACTGCACACTTGGAACGATTGCCCTTGCGCTTTATTGATAGCGATGGCGAGCGAAAGGTGTACTGGAAACTGAAGTCGTTTAAACTCTAACATGCGCATATTCCAATGCAACGTTATGTCAACATTTCATTTTACTATAAAAACAGATGCATATTCGAATGCAACATTGTGTCAAAATTTCAAGACATCGACCGACTATTTTTTTCGAGTTTTGCAAGCCTAAACATACGCAGCCTGAGTTTTTATATATGGGCCTTTGACAGCCAAAGTGGTGTAAGTCCATTAAACATTGTTTTGGGATATAAACACTTTTAGTTGATTAGTAGTTGAAAATTCCAGCATACTGCCAAACAAACATTTCTTGTGTTCGAAATTAAATGTTTTAGCTCATGTATGTATTTTTTGCCTTTATCCTCATTTTGTAAGTAACTAGCTACTACCCGGCGTGCGCTGCTACGCCTAAATAAATGAAAATGATTGTGTTTTTATGTTTAGTTGAATGAGTAGAAGGAAAACTAGTTATAAATTTATATTTTTTAGATACCCCGTGCTGATTACCCGACGTCCGGGAATATACTTATCCCGATCTTCATAACATAAATGAGCTGAAATAAGAAAATTATTGTTTTACGTTTAGTTAAATAAGTAATATGAAACATGTATATCGGAATTATTTTTAGATACCCTGTGATGTTTATCCGGCGTTGTCCGGGAATCTACTCATCCCGATCTTCACGGCATAAATGAGCTGAAAGACAAAAATTAATGTACTTTTTATAATTAATTGCATAAGTAAAATGAAAATAATAATTATAAATGTACATCGTAATTATTTTAAGATTTCCCGGTGTTGCCCGGGAATCTACTTATCTCGATCTTCTTGGCATAAATGAGCTAAAAGACAAATTTCGTTATTATGAGTTATCTGTAAAAGAATACCCACCATGTGCTGCTATGCCTGCACATGAATCAACGTACCTATCTCTAACTTCTTGGTATCAATAAAACACAAAAATGGTCATTGTGAGTTATCCGTAAGAGATAGGTACACATATGCTGCCGTGGAAAGTTTTGTGGAGTTTTTTTTAGATATTCAACTCTGTATACATTAATTTTGTGTATTTGTTATGGTTTGGGCAGCGTAAGCTATTTAAGCGTCGTCCAAAGAACTATTTTTTTCACGTTTTCCACTACAAAGGGCGATTTTTAAGGATGTAGGAGTTGAGTATCACAACTCTCTTATAGCCTATGTTCATCCCGGGAATCTCCTGAACATTTTGCAAAAAGCCCATCACAATCGGATTAACGGTGTGGCCGTGCAGGAAGTACAAACAAACACTCATTTTTATATATTAGATTTATAAACATTTAAGTGACTTACACCAATTTGCCTTTACACAGATTTGGGGATATAGTTCAAGTAATAACCTGCATAATCAACAAAAATAATGTTTAATTTGAGAGAAGTATATTACGTCAAAAATTATATAAATCAATGGCATCTAGTTCGATATCAGCCACAAAAGTTTCTGCTATTCAACATCCCTAGTATTATCAGCAAGCAGTGGTCCATTGTCTTCAAAAGAATTAGAAGTGTGAAGATTTAAATACTAGCATGATGGATAGGGGGAATGTAGGCCAAAATGTCTTGCATATATATATTTTTTTCTCTCTTCTGTGACAGGCCTTGTCCACTGTAGAGTTGAGTCAAAGGTATATTTGCCAGTCATGACGGTCATCCTCGTTTTCCTGGCGATTTGATATTCAGCTTGAAAAATGGAAGCTTATAAGACATGTTCTACTTGTAAAAGATTGTACATGGATTGTATTTCCGATATTTAATCCATTGCATCCTTAGCCATGAAACTGGGTGGTTTTCTTCGTCAAGCTTTCTCTTGGCCGTGTTATTTTTTTCATAATTTTATGTAGCTGAAACTCTTCGCCAAACAACACAGTAAGAAGGAAAGGATTCATTTTCCTTGATATCATTATAACTCAAAACCAGTCAGAAGGGCAAAATATCTATTGAGGAGTCTCACTGTACAATTCAATTGAATCGTTCGGAAGATATCGTCATAAATGGGACATTCCATACGAAATCGGCAAAAAAATTGTGAAAATTGAACTCACATCTTTAAAAGTTTACAATTTTTTTTACAGTGAAACTTTATGATATACTGAATATCTGAACCGAATTTCAAGTCTTCGCTTGGTGTAATTAAAGAGTAATAGAGCTGTCAAATTATCGTACTGTTTTAAATAGTCTCTTTTATAAAATACATTTCTCGAAGTATGGCTATTCCCTCAACTTGAAAAGATAGTCACATTATAGATGATTTTATGCTCTATCGCTTGAAAATTAGAATGTTAATATTTACGTTTTTCTGAAGGGCGTAAATGCAATTAATATGCAGTTGACCTTCCTCACCAAAAATTTTATAAAATCAAAAAATGCCACATTATTACCTGAACACCAGTTAATTTTTTGTAATTAGTATTAAAGTGGAGTCTTGAAAGGAAACTACCAAAAATAATTATTTTTCCTAAAATCTCCTATGTGTTAGACTGCCCGCAATACCTTTCGCGTGAGTGGAGATCGCTCGCTCGTACAAACAATGACGGAGCTACTTGGTAATAGTCCTTTGCGCACTTACAAATATTTTTATTCTTATTATCATCATTACATTATTTTTATTATCATTATTACAATTATTACATCATCATCATCATCGTGGACAAGTGGTTACTCTGTACGCCTCCGATTCCGAGGTTCGCGGGTTCAAAGTCGATAGGAATCAATGGCATTTTAAAGGCGTAACAATTCTGAATGTAGCTTTCTCCAGAAGGAAGGAAATCCGTGAGTCCCGTTTCGTAAATTTATTGTACGTAGGAGAACCTCGCGCTTGAAATAAATTGCTACATAATAAACGTCATTAAATATAATAATCTTTATTGATATATTCAGTAGGCGGTTAATTGTGTGCTGATTTTGGCTAATGTATAGTTTAATTTAAATTACTAAGCACCTACGAATTCAAGCTGGTAGGCCGATTAAACATATTTTCTAGAGAGTAGTTTTGTAATGTGTTGTAATGTTTTTTACTTGAACCTTACACCAATGTCTGATGTCGAATATTGTAAGTAACGTTAAGCTATCGATAATAATTTATAACAATTTTCATGCTGTTACAAGCAATATTTAAGATGTATAAATATATTTTATTGGCTTGGTATCACTTACTGATCTTGCATCCCCTACTCATGACATATCTAAGATGATATTAAATTGCACGATAATATTAGCTTTTATTATAAGCTAAATTATTGTTATAGTATTCAATTTAATGTCTAAACTTCCCATTATTGCCCTTTTATAACACCAAATGTATACTTCTACGATTATTCTCTCATCCCAGAAACATTTTAGAAATTGTAAAATTATACATTAACACATAATATTGTTAATAACTATTGTATACTAATATATGCATAATAAAAATTATATTTAACTTCTAACTCACCATCCAGACTTTGTAGATCTGCAAACTTGTGAGTTAAAAACAATAAGATATTATTTTAAAATTGACTGTGACACTTAAAATGATGAGATGCACTAAACATACTGATGTAAATCAACTGTCTGAACTTGAGAATTGTTGATGTAAAACAGATGTTTAAGGAAGACTTGCTGATGATGCATTATTATCGTTTGGTAGGAAGTGATACGAGTATTAAAACATTCGGTTTTATTTGGAAGTGATATCTTAAAACAATACTATTTCGTCAAAGTTTTCAGGGTACAATAAAATACACTGAATAAAAAGTTATTTTAAGACTGAAATTAGTAATTATAACATAATAAAAATTTATACCAGTTTATTCAATTAATGATGCAATAGTTTTTATTATATTATATTACATTTAAACTGTAATAAAAAATTTGTAACAAAATAAATAATTTGTTTTAAAAAAGGGCAGAATATTACGAGTATTTGAGAATAAAGTTTTTAGGAAAATTTTTGGATCAAAAAGAGATGAACAGACAGGTGAATGGAGAAAACTACATAATAGTGAGCTACATGATCTGTATAGGAAGCCAGATATAATAAAAACAGTTAAGTCTCGTAGGCTGCGATGGGCAGGAAATGTGGCACGTATGGAGGATGAAAGAGGTGCTTGGAAATTTCTGGTACGAAAACCGGAGGGAAAAAGCCCAGTTGCAAGACTAAGAATGAGGTGGGAGAATAACATTATACATGATTTGAGGGAAGTAGATTATACAGGGGATAATTGGAAAACGTTAGCTCGGGATGGGATATATGGAGAGCTTATGTCCGCGCTGCCATGGACCTGCAGGTTCCACAGATCCAGTGAGTGAGTTACTTATAAATAATTTGTTTAATAATTCACTGTAAACGTAAGTAACAGAGCTCTTTACTTCTCACTTCAGCAGTAAAATTTGATAAATATCTACTGCGTAAGAATTAAAATATCGCCACTTTTATAAATTTACGGTACTGTTCCATTAAGCAGAACATATAATAATCTATTCGATTTAATGGCAGTTGAAAAAGTCACTGATGAAGCTCTTTCAATAAAGTACGCGCGCGACCTTGGTCGTGAAATGAATCTGATGCGCCGTGGACCCGCGAGTTTTTTTTTACGAAAATGGAATAAAAAACATTTATATTGTCTGAAACTATTCAACTCTCCAAAAGGGTAATTGCTGGAAATTAATCCTTATGACGTGAATAGTATCCTGTATTTTTTCCGTTTTCATTTCTTGATATGTACTGCAGTAAACCGCCATAAAACAGAAAATTGACACCGAAAATAAAAATATCCTAATTATAAAAATAACACCCTTAAACTACATGATATCACCTATATAAATATGTTTGAAACAAATTTTTGCTGTTTACTGTTTCAGAAATATTAGTTAGTAAACGTTTTAGTTTATCATATTTACGATAAATTTAGATCATCATAACTTACGAACCTATAAGTGATAAAAATTAAATTTCTGTATTAATACGTTTATAAATGTATTCACTATATTTAGGGATACATAAAATTAGAAAAATAAATTGCAAGATTTTTTGCTGTCCGATTTGATATGGATTGTCCCAAATTTTGATCAAATGTTTCAATGTTGTTGTCTTCACTCAAAACTAGTTTCAATAAATTTAATGCCATCTTCCTATTCCGGTTTTGTCCTATTTATGTTTCAATGTATTTTGCTGTTGATGCTCTACATATTGTGCGTTTGCGGAATATAAAATCAGTAGCATGTCACATTCAAGACACTACAACAAAGCAGTAACTGGAGTTACACCACTTTGCCTATCAACTGATAGATGGCATTGCTGACTGCAAAAACTTGTGCTGATATTTGTGGAGGAGTTTGGGAATCTGGAAGTTAGACTATTCCTGTAGGTAGTTTGACATATTCAGAATTTATTTCTAGCATTAACAGATTTTTTTAAAAGTGCACTTACACCATTTTGGCTTTAAAAGTCTCACATAAAGATTGATATATAAAAGTACAGTACTTAACAATATGGTATGTATTTTTTTGCGCGATAGTGCATTTTGTCGTACTTACAGCAATGACAATCATGATTGTAACTTCAAGCTCCTACATTCTGGGGTTGCCAACATAAATAATTATCCTGTAATATAAATAAATATACTGTAATAGTACATATTACAAACACGCGTGTGGGAAGTGAAACCTCTGCCCTCTATGTACTACATACAATGTATATAGAAAAAAATATCCAAAAGGTAGTGTTAATATACATTATACGAAACAAATCATTGATTTTAAATGAACTGAACGTTATTTGAAACAATACAAAACAATAAAAACGTACTTGCTGCCTTTCTATCACTAAATTTGTCTCACGGCCTCCTGTTGTTTCAACTAATAAACATTGCTCACACTAACATTAGTCAATTATCTATAATGAACGCAAATATTTCCAACAAAGATATTATTTTACAATTATTTATTATTTTGAAAACACCGTCGCGCAAAAAAATAATAGAACGCACGTTTGTGAAGTGTTTTACAGAATCGAGGAAATTAAAAACATCGCTATCGATCGGTTTTTAAACATTTTCCTGATTCTGTAAAAAACACTCGCATCGAATATACTATTTTCACTTTATTGTTAAAAATAATTTTGTAACTGGAAATATGAAATAATATGCTTAAAGATGAGTTCTGTTGATGTAGTTAATTTACAATATAAATTTCACGAGCCACAAACAAAAAATTCCACATTTAGACTGAAAACATATTTGCACATGCATTTAGCGAGTGCATTCAAAGCGAACAGGAAAGTACCTTCATTTTCTAAACACTGTGTAATGTTTATTGAACACCAATGTGTTTCATGTCAGATACGTGAACCTATAAACCACTTAAGACAGAACTCCACTCAAAAAGTCAAAATTGCACAAACATTATAGAAATATTCATCTAAAACTAGAAGAAAAAAAAAACAAATGGGTAAATGAAACTGAATTGATTTAAATAAGGAGGATGATGATACCGTGAAATTAAGTCTTTCTTCAGGATAGAGACTAATGACAAAATTATGTTAGGATGATAATTAAGTAGACATCGGAATTGACACCGATCGACGCTAGGTGTTGTGTATGCTGTCGATTGGACATGCAATGCACACGTACCGCGCGAATCTCGTTATTGAAGGTCACTTAGTTTAAGGGTCATTTGAAAATATCATCTTCTTCTTCATTGTTTAGAACTTCAGACCGTTCACAAATCTAAATGTTTATTTATTTTTAAAATGATTTTGAAAGTAACTTTAACATTATATCTAGGTATATGAAAAAAAAAAAAACTTGTAAATTCCTTCCACTGAATGCCCTTGAATAGGAGAAAAAATGCTATTGTAATAAAAATAAATAAATAAATCTGGGCATTCACGAATAACTATACGGTATTCTGTACTTACACTGAGTGGCTTTCAAAAGCGATGTCTCATGCGATACATATTCACTGCCTTTCCAGCTTCTTTCAAACGATGTATGCTCTGTGTGCACAACACCTAGTGTTGATCGGTACCTCATTTCCGAAGTCTAATGATAACGAACTTCAAAGATCCTATCAATTCATTTTATATCCACCGCAGTGGTATAGTGGTAACGTCGTTGTCTCAGAAGTAGGGGGCCCGATTTCTATTCCCGACAGAACTAGTTTCCAGGATGAGGTTTTCTAGGGATTCTTCCTCACCTTTAAGACGAATGTTACGGAATGTTAAGTCCTAAATATCCACCAACACATGTGGTCATAATCATTCATGGGGAAAAATTAATTGGTAGTCGCAATATAAAAATTTAAAGGTTTATTTTATTTGTATTTTTAGTTATGTGATTTATTATGATCATGCTTATATTGTTTTCATATTGTTTGAAAGGAATGGATGAGTGGATCTGATCGTTCATTCGGGGAAGCTTTCAATGTCCTTCTGTGGCCAAAAAGTGTGTGTAATCCACGAGAGAGAAAGAGAAAGAGAGAAAAAGAGAGAGAAAAAGAGAGAGAGAAAGAGAGAGAGAGAGGGAGAAAGAAAGAGAGAGAAGAGAGAGAGAGAGAGAAGAGAGAGAGAGAGAGAGAGAGGAGAGGAGAGAGAGAGAGGAGAGGAAGAGAGAGAGAGACATAGAGAGAGAGAGAAGACATAGAGAGAGAGAGACATAGAGAGACAGATGGAGAGAGACATAGAGACAGAGAGAGACAGAGAGAGAGAGAGATAGAGAGAGAGAGAGAGAGAGAGAGAGAGAGAGTGTGTGTGTGGTGTGTGTGTACAAATAAAACAATTGAAATAATTTGGCGAATTGGCTCGGTAGAAATGCTAGCTTTTGAAACTATTATTAAAAGAAATACAGAGTTCAAAGTTCCGGACAAACCAACAACTCTTTGAGTATTTCGAGGAAAATTCTAGGTTAAAATTTCACTATATTGGTACTAAAACTTGAATTCCTATGTTCGTTTTGAATATATATATTGGCAACTTGTATTATTTGCCAGCTTTCTTTCTTTCTCGCACCACACTATGTTCTTCTGCGTGTTGTTTCGCTACGTAAACTAAACACCAACAGACATTTTTTTTCAAGTTTTGTGACCCTGTACCATGATTAATTTCATTATTAATCATCGTTTAATGATCCATTAACGAACATTCATTCAAAAACCTAGATGCGATATAACATAGGCCCTAAGATGTTCAGGAGTCGTAACATACATTTTATGTTCTCTGATATTTTCTTGAAAACTATATTTATCAGCAATGTATTGAATTAAACTTAAATAATTCCACCAATCTTTAAATCGGCAATGCGCAAACTAAACTCCTTTTTATCCTCTTTATTCTTTTCATTCTCTCTTATTTTCTAAGCCTCACACTTCCGAGAGACAACCCAATGTCACGGGCGGGTCGCCTGAAGGCAGAGATCAAGAACTTTTCACACATTAGACAGGTAGCCTACACAATGGCGAGCTTCTCTGATCTGTGACTATGGAGATCGCCAAATACAGCACAAAACACAAATACATATCCAGACCCAAGTTGTGTAGCACAAACACTATTTCCTATTTTATAAGACACATTATAATAAAATATGTCTAATAGGAATTGATAATTATATACAGAATTCTCCGATATATCCAGTTTATACTTGGATTACAGCCCTAAATGAGCAGATGACAGTTTTAATAAGACCAAGAACCTCAAGTGAATATTGATGAAGATAAAAATTATTGAAAACTACATTTAACTGTAAAATGGAAATATATATACCCATCAGCAGTAATTCTGCCTGAGGGCAGGTCTTTCACTGAAATCATAGCATTTCCATGCAATGCTTTGTACCTTTACTAGGGAATTATAGGTGTGGTAGCTTCCCGTTGCTTTCCATACTGGTGAAGGATGATGATGATAATGACAAGGATGATGAAGATGATGGCCGTATTATTGGTCGGGGACCGTTGCGGCCCGTAAGCTTCCTGACATAAACCTGTCCCGACCGGAGATCGAAACACAGCCCGTCTGCGTGACAAAGCAGCACGCACCAACCCCTCGAGACCACATCGGTGGACATATTCCTCCGCAGTGATCGTACATAACTTGTGAACTTCACATAACACCCATAAGAGTAAGTTACATATGGAGTAAGGTCACAAGATTAGAGAGGCCATTCCAAAGACACCCAAATTGCAAGTTTGTGGGTGGAAGGTCAGGGACTCGGGACGGGGATTAAGTGGGGAGACGGGGGGCAATGAGGTGTTTCAATGATTGCAGGTTTAGTGTTATTATTGCCTGGCTGGGCTATGGGAAACAGGACCAAAATTCTAACGTGAACATCACATAAACATTTCTCCCCAACTTAAGCAATACAATTTCAATGTGTCATCACCTGACAATCAAACAGATATGCCTGTAAGAAGGGTCATCACAAATTTCATAGACAGAGTAACTGCTTGCCAAGGCTGTGTGTGCGGCGGATATTCCTGAACATTGGCCTAATTTTCCGCACATTAAATGGGATTGTATTTAGCATGAAAATAAAAAAGCTAAAAGTTTTACTTGGATGCAATTGTTTGGACTTAATTATTGCAATTTTCACAAAAATTTGTGTAATACAGACATTATATTAATTCTCCAAAATCATTCTTGACCTACTTAACTACTTACTTGGGTGGGCGCTTTTCCTCTGGTTTTCCTACAAGGAAGTTTCCTTTCCACTCTTCTCTTTTTATTCCTCATTCGTGCCACATGTCTTGCCCATCGCTGTCTACGAGACGTAAGTGTTCTTACTACATCTAGTTTCCCATAAAGATTATATAGCGCACTGTTAGCCATGTAGCCCTCCCTTAAAGTAAGAGTCCACGTTTCGCATCCATATAATATAACTGTAAGAATAAGAGTTTTATATATTTTTAGTTTTACGTTTCTTTTAGACAAATTGAGATGACAAGAGACTCTGTAATGCGTAATAATATGCGTTTCCAGAATTGAGCCTACGTTTAATTTATTTCTGCACCTCGTTCCCGTTTATAATTATTGTTCCTAGGTATTGAATTCAGTCACTTCAAAATTTTCCTCATTTAACATTAATTGTCTATTACATTTCTACATGTAACCAAACATTTATTTTTATTGATATTTATTTCCAGCCTCAATAATTGTTTAGTGTTCCTCAAAGGAATGTGCGCGTTTCCAATATTAATAGTATTAGTAATAAATAATAAAATAATAATAATAATAATAATAATAATAATAATAATAATAATAATAAATATTAGATATAATAACAATATTTATAGCAATTAAAGTAATATTAAAATAAACAAAGATGATAAAATGAATGATACAACTCTAAAAATTCAACTGTGCAAACGCACACCATCATCAATAAAATAAAATGAATATATAATTATTTACAATGTACACATGCATCATACAATCTGAAATGAATCCAAGAATCGTCTGTAAGATGGAAATTTACTCGAAAAGTTATTCCGCAGTTCGTAAATAATGTTAAGTCCAGGCCATGAGAATGAATAAAATGTCAACATTCCACGAGCATGTGGATGCGCAACATCTGTGTTGAGAGCAATACTGGACTTTGTCCAACAACGTCAAAATGACGCTAGAACAACAAATATAACTAGTCACGTGCAAAGATACAGCTAACATGACCTGCGGTCACTTCCCCGACTATTAATGCAATTCAGCTTCCTGTCAAACTTATTTTCTTTTTCACTATTCTTGCAAACTCTATCCTACCTTTTTATTTCCTTCTCTCACATAATTATCTATCATCATTGGAGACAGGCAAGGCACGTGATTGTGGAATGGAAGAACCGGATTCGAGGACTGGAGACTTTTTAAACTGGCTCTGAGATCCATTCTTTCAAAATGGATAAAGTGAGTGGTAGGCATATTGTATGTCTTAACTGCCTTACTACTTCCTTCTGTTTTTAAGAATACATGGATACTTCTTAAACTTTTTTTTCATATATAACTTACATACACATTAACCAGATCTAATGAAATGTGAACAATTTCCCTTAAAGAAAAACCCTCATATCCTAGACCGAAATCGAATTCAGAACATGTTGCTCTATGCAAAGCATGCAGGCTGAAACAGTAAGTAGATCGACGTATGTGTCAGTGAGCAAACGACCATTTTTTTTTTGCTGTAGATACTTTAGGCTTATTTTTGAAGGAAGATTTTTTTTTTCATTTCAATTAACATAATGATAATATCCAATACAGTCATGTTAATAAAAAGAACCGAAAATCTAAATAAAGAGCCGAATATAATAGTTAAAGTTAAAAAAGACACCATCAAAGCCTATTTCAATGTGCTTTGAAGAGTCGTTAACGTACACCCCACAAGATCAAGAAGTTCTGAGTTTAGAAAGAGGGTATGGCTACGGGCGGAAGAGGAATGGAGTAACCTGGCTACCCTGATAAGTGATAACGCAATTTTGATGTTCCTCTGTGAATGTTATATTTAAATTTATAACATTTGAAAGTTGCAGCAAAATAAGAGGGTTATATAGTTTGTCTGACACATTTAATTAACACTATTCATATAAACTATGTTCTGTGTAAACAAAGACAAGGGCCAATTCCGTATTAGGATGTTAAATACTTTCCATTAGATAAAGCGGAGGAGCCAATGCTACGTATGCAGATAATGATTTGGAATTCTGCCATAAAATCAAACTGCTTCCAAATATGAGTTTATGCCGTCGTAAAAATGATACATGAAAATGTTTTCTGAAATAGAAAAAAAACACAAATATCTAGTGAGATGCATGTAAATGGTAATGGGCCTATAGCAGAAAATTAATATTTTATTCTGAATGACAGATACAAAAAGCTTAATATATTTGAATCCTGAAAAGTAATCGGAATTATATCATAATCCAATAGTAGGCTATATTTGAGACACATATCCAATATGTAAATTTTTGTTTGACTATCTACTTCATACCCCAAATGGGAGTCAATGACCAATCACATTTCAATGATTTTTTATTTACAACCAATCACAGTCGTTTTTCACCTCGATTTTATCAATTTAATTTTATCACTGTAAAATCAAGCTCCTCCTTTTTAACATTCTGAATAGGTCATAGCATTATTTTGCAATGACTACATGTGGCACCAGAATGTATATATAGTGCACGAATGTAACATTATCGTGGTTGCGGGAGATAATATAAAAACATTTGTAGCAATTAATTATACAAAAAAAACAGTTTGCCCTTTCTTAAACGCATTTTTTCCCAGGTAATAACGTTCCAGAAAAACATAAGTGACATATTTGCATCATAGGACATAAAAAATTAATTAATATGCAGTTTGATGTGTAATTTTTTATCCACTAGGGTGCATTCTTACAATACTGGGCCCATGCCTCCACCCCTTGGGATACCTCGGTCAAAGACCATACTCCCAAGTCCCAGTATCTTGTCCTCCCTATCTATTCGCGTCCACGTTCAAAGGTTCTCGGCTTAAAACCAGCACCTCAGGAAGAAGGTGCTGGAGTCGCAACTTCAGGGAAATTGCTGAGCTACATAGTACGTCAGGTCGCTCATTCCTGACGACCCCGCAGTTGGCCCCCTGTTCTACCTCCAGGGACGCATCTTGCAGCCGTTGTGAGACCGGCTAGGGCTTGAATTCCCAGCATTACGCCCGGTATTGTCCCAACCAGCCCGTTCGCAAGACTAGGCCTAGTCGTGCAGCTGCTGTGAGTCCAACCCACTGAGCAATGTAGGCATCCAGGTTGCTCATCGCCCATGGTGCCCCCCCACAGAGGTCCTCGGTTTCATTGAACCAAGAGAAAGGAGTTTCTGATCTCCAACCTCCCACCGCTTCACCACGGCGGCCGCTGATCCCGCTGTGGCCAGGATATGTGAGCTTTGACAACAGGTCGCTCATCTTCCTCCTGTTGACCTCACTTATGCTCAGCGAGTCCATCGGACTTGGAAGGGAGGACTGACTAGCAGATTGCGATCCTTTGGCAATAAATGATATGATCTGGTTGCAGTGATAAACAAGTGAAACATATCGTTTTTCATTTGTTTTCAAACACCGCGTTTACATTAAATATGAGCGCTTCCATGAAAATGTCATACCGAGGTGAAAATTTTGAAACTGACGCAGGAATAATTTTGTTGGTGTAATATATATCTATAAATATCAAATTTTATAATTCTATAAGAAAATATTTCAAATGTGCATTATTTTAATCAAATAATAGCGGTAGAACTTGTCATATTCCAAACCTGAAAAAAATATGCATAATTTTACCAATTTCTTGTTTAATGATTTGGTCGTATGAATTCGTTTTATTTCACAAAATCTTTTGTTAAACCATACTTTGGTCCTCCTTGGTCGTAAATTAAACAATATTAATTGGATTCTAATATTCTATACACCTTAAATGTGTCCTATAGTTGTTAACTGTAAGTTATGGTCAGTCAGTCACAGAAAACGGATAAAAATTACGGTACACAACATAATAATTGATGGATTAAAATTTCCTCTTGGATTCTACGTTATCGGTACGCAACTAACAAAAAAGTATAGATGACATTTTCTTGTAAAGTTATTATTTTTCCCGCTGGAATCCCGTGACTGACTGACTTTTTGTCCCCTCACTTATATTGCTAATACGCATAACGCAGTCAGTTGCTTGCTGGACTCCGCTGTGTATTAACATAAACATGGTTTAGGAAATCTGGTAGACTGTTCGGCTCAGCTGTTTCATAAAATAATTACTTGCCCTTCTTCGGTGACAATTTGAGCTAAAAGGCAGTCAGCGGAAGGATTTAAATGTAGAATAATTACATGAAAATGTCATACCGATGTGAAAATTTTGAAATTGACGCAGGAGTAATTTTTTCGATGAGATATTTTTTTTGCAGATGAAATTTTCCGATTATAGAAGTTAATGTTTGAAATACGGATTACTTTGATCTAAATTAATAGTAGAACATGATATATTCCAAAACCTGAAAACACATGCAGAATTAAACGAAATCTTGTTTTACGATTTCACTGTATAAATTTGTTTTGTTTCACCGACACTCTTGTTATACCATATTTCGGTCCTTCCTGATCATAAATGTAATACTAATAATTGTATTATAATATTCTACATAATTAAAATGCGCTCTATAATTATTAAGGGTAACCTACAGTCAGTCACATAAAACATACAAAAATTATTGTACACAATACGATAATTGATGGATCCAATTTTCCTCTGGGATGCTATGTTATCGGTACATAACTAACAAAATAGTACTAACGACATTGTCTTGTAAAGTAATTACGTTAATTATATTAATTGCAATTTTATATTTTTATTAATGACATTTAAATAATTCCTCATTATGCGATTCTTCAATATGTAGCCTATCTTATTAAGTGAGTGGAATTAAAACAAGTGCGCTGTTCTTATGTGTTAGAAAATGTGTGTGGGAGTCCTTGAACTTGAAAGGTTCTAGCATTAGTTTGACCTTTGACATGCCATGCGTGTCGTATTATCGGGGATCCACAGTGCGATGTTGCCACATTGTGCTAGCATTCACTTTGTGAAACAGAGTCACGCTTGTTGATTGCAAAACAATTTTAAATCATATGAAGTTTCTTGTATAAAAAAATACAATTGGCGTGGAGTATATGTGATTAAGTATGTATAACCTGTAGAGTAAAATAAAATTATTATTGGGTGTAGCGTTATTGGAAACCAACAGAGTGAAAATACGTATGACAATGCTGTACTATGTGCATTTGCTGGGAACAGTCAGTCATAAAGTAAGATTTCGCGCATTGTAAGAGATTTCTTCCGATTGTTTAGTTTAAAAATAGAACTCATGTCAGCAATATAAATTTGTAATCAGTTGCTATGAAAGAAATATAACAGAATTTTCCATATTTAAATAAAAATTTCAATAATTTGTATACTGTACTTTTTCGTTAATTTTTTTTTCTTTATAGTTGAGACGCGTGAAAGTTAATTTTAGTGTTCTGGAACGAACAATGCAAATTCCATATCGGCATTTTTATTTATTTTAATGGTTCAATCTATTAACAGCATCAGATAAATTTTAATCAGTTAATATGGATGTAATAAAATTATACTCATATTAGGCATATTTAACTATAGAGAAGGCCCTTTGTTGTTAAAAAGTTAATATTTTCTTTATTTTGTGAAATTTGAAATTATACTTGGTAACCAAGTTAAATAAATTACACTATTTATTTATGTTTACAGCATATCAAATTGTACATTTCCTATACCGTACATGATAAAAGGAGTGAAGTTCTTTATTCATCTCCATATTATCGCTTTTTATATATTATCGAGACCACAGCAGTGGACTTATCTATTATAATTTCATATTATTTTGTAATACTTACTTACTCATTGGCACTATCGAACCCGTAGGTTCATGGCCGCGCGGACATAAGCTCTCCATACATCCCTATCCTGAGCTAATGCTTTCCAATCATTCCCTGTATAATCTACTTCCCTCAAATCATAGTTAATGTTGTTCTCCCACCTCATTCTTGGTCTACAAACTGGGCGTTTTCCTTCTGGCTTTCCTACAAGAAGTTTCCATGCACGTCTTTCATTCCCCATACGCGCAACATGTCCTGCCCATCGCAGTCTACGAGACTTAACTGTTCTTATTATATCTGGCTTCCTATAAAGACCATGTAGTTCATTGTTATGAAGTCTTCTCCATTCACCTGTCTGTTCATCTCTCTTTGGTCCAAAAATTTTCCTTAGTACTTTATTCTCAAATACTCGTAATCTCCTTTCCTCCCTTAAAGTAAGAGTCCATGTTTCGCACCCATATAATATAACTGGAAGAATAATAGGTTATTTTGTAATATTTGTATAATATTTGCAGCTCCAGAATATTGAAGTCAAAATAAAATGCAGATAAGTCAGTCAGTCACAGAATGTAGTCAGTCAGTCACATATCATATATTAGGTTATAACTCTGGTCTTAATTGTGATTTTTGTTTCGTTTTTTATTGAGAATGTAACTTGAAATGTGTCCTCCAAACCGTATTTTGGAAAATTGAATTAGGAATCACACTTCGGAGAATGATGCAGATGAACATGTTAAGCTGCATAATGAGTTGACATTTATGTCAGTTAGTGACGCATACTTTGATAGATAATAAATAGCACTGCTTTTCTTCAAAAGTTGTATATTTAAGTACAGTCATAACCACAAACTATTCCTCTATCATATCACGTAGATAACACCCCTAATTTCAATCAATTGTAATATTTATGCAACCATTTTGCTGCAAAAGTGTATTGTAAATGTCAGTCAGTCACATATCGAATTGCTCATATATAAATATTTAAAAATAGGTTTAACTATATTTAAATAACGATTTGTGAGTAAACAGGTTAATTTTATTCGATAAACAGTCCTAACAAATGCACTCGTGGCATTACTTATGTTAAATGTTTTGAGCAGATGGATTATTTGATCACCTTTTCTAAATACTTGCAATATTTAATTATTTCTAATGGCATGTACATTGTGCTCAACACCAGCTTCGTGGGCTAGTGGTAAGCGTTTCTGACTACAGTTCATGAGGTCCCGGGTTCGATTCCCGGTCAAACCATAGGAATTTTACCTTAAAGGTAATTATTCTTGTGGTTGCCCATGGTCTGGAATTTAGGTTAAGTTTAAGTTAAGAACACTCCTGGCGCTTCATTATCATTTATCATCCATCATATCATCGGGGTAACGTAACTCCGTCTTCCAGGTGCCCCAACCTAAGAAATGGATTACAATTCCGCCAATTCCAAGGGAAAAAAAAAACAGAAATGTCATAAAAGACAACCTGGTGACATTAGGAGAAAAAAAAACACTGCGCTCAAAAAGATTGAGCGGACGCTTGGTCATTAAAATACACGTTTTAGCGGGCGGTTTACAAGAGTGTAAACTGTATTATACTGTATATGACACGACACTGTAAAGTTAAACTTTGTTTTTCAGTGAAATACGCCCATTTAATGATGCTACGAAAGCGTAACATTGTTTGGGTTCAATCCGCGGCAGATTTATTTTGTCTTTCCTATTTGCATTTCATCATCATCATCTGCCTTTCAAGTATTAGGCCCAGTGGCCCGTTACGGTCTCCCACCATCTCCGAAAAGGTCGACCCACAGATCTTCTGACTCGAGGAATGTAGTGAAGAATTTGTTTTGGTATTCTGTGACGATCCATTCGCTGAATATGGGCTAGCCAATTGTTTCTATATTCTTGGAGGTATTCAGATACAGGTACGATGTTTAACTGTCTGGCTATTGTTGAATTTCTTTGGTGGTCTAGAAGGCTATAACCTGCAGTTCGTCGCAGAAATTTCATCTCCGTGGCTGTAATATGACGGCCATCCTGAGTTCTGATGGTCACTGCCATAACAGATTATGGGTCTAGCGAGAACTTTATAGATTTTCATTCTTGTGTGTCTCTGCACTTTTGATGGTTTAAAAACTTCGTTGATAATTCTTAAATGTTTATTATAGTTTTGTATTTGAAAGTATATATCACATTCCTCATTATAAGTTAGATTATATCCTAAGTATTTAAATGAATTTACTTGCTCTAATATTGAATTCTGAATACAAATTTTACTTCTTACTGGGAATTTCCCTTGAAAGGCCATAACTTTAGATTTTGTTGTTGATATTTCCATATTAAATCGTTGGGCTATTATATTAAGATGAGTGGAATATTGTAATTCATCTTCATTATTGCCGAAAAGAGCCTGACCATCTGCATATAAGAGTGTGCCTAAAATTGTGTGTCTTGAGAGAGGAATCTTACCATGAACTGTCAATCTCCAATGTCTGATGATAGCATTAATGTATACATTAAATAGAAGTGGTGATAGAGGGCATCCTTGTCTGACTCCGCAATTTATATGTTTCCAATCTGACAATTCTGTTCCTATTTGTACTGCTATGATGTTATTTTTATACAGATTAAAAATTGTTTGGATCAGTTGATTTGGTGTTCCATCATCAGTTAAGACATCTAAAAGTTTTTGTCTGTCAACTCGATCAAATGCTTTAATAAAATCTATAAACGCTATATGTAGTTCTTTATTGAATTCTTTGTGCTTTTCGATAAGAAGTTTTAAGATGAAATAACCATCGGCACAGGATTTTCCCTTACGAAAACCATTTTGTTCTTCCCCTAATAAGTTTTCATAGTGTTTTTGTAATTTAGATGCTAGAATTTTTGTAAAAACTCTATATCCACTGTTGAGAAGGCTAATGCCTCGATAATTATTACAATCTTTGAGGTTACCTTTTTTTAAAAAAATTGGTATGATAATGGCTTTCTGCCAAGATAAAGGTGGATCTTCTCCCAAGATTATTTTGTTTAGTGAGTGAAGAAATTTTTGTTTAAGAGTTTTGTCAGAATATTTAAACAATTCTATATGAAGTCCATCCTCACCAGGTGCTTTATTATTTTTACAGGACTCTAAAGCTGTGTCAAGTTCTGCTTCAGTGATATATAGAAATTCGTCGTTCTGAGATATGGGTAAATCAAAATTAGTCTGGGAGATGGACCATAAATTTTGAAAATATGTAACCCAAGTGGTTTTATCAATCAAATTTAATTTTACACTCACTTTACACTCTTGACTAAGATTATTTACAACTTTGTAAATTTTTGGGTTAAGTTTGGTGAGATCTCTCTCTAGATTAGAGACGAAAGTATCCCAATTTTCTCTGTGTCTTCTTCTGATTTCTCGTTTTGCAATAGCTCTTTTATGATAATAAATTTTGTCATTCAACAACTCAGTTGCTATATATTGTTTAATGCTTGTCTTTTTCCAGCAATGTTTGCTATATCATCATCCCATTTTCTGAGACCTCTTTTCCTGTGCAGGGGCAATTACAATACTATACAATACAATACAATACTATTAACAGATCGAAATTTAAACACATCTTTCTTTGATCCAGATTTGTCCCTAAACTTTCTAGAGCTGCTTTTCGTAATATGTTACAGATGTTATTCCATTTTTCTTCTACGGAATTTGAGGTATCAGAATTAATTGTGTGTGATTTTGTTCTTTGTTGGTATAACCATAAAATACTATCTTGCTGTAAAAGGCTAACTTTAAAGATGTGTTTTTCCTGATAACATGGTTTACATTTTGAATGTTTTATATAACATGGAGGGAAGCGACAGGCGGAGACAAGCAGAAAATGATCTGTTTCCAGTTCAAGACTCCTGAAAACTCTGGTATCCAGAACATAATTAAAAAGTTTACGATTAGTTAGTACATAATCTATAATTGACTGAGAAATCCCAGCAGACCATGTATATTTATGGCAGTCTTTATGTTGAAAAAATGTGTTTGTAATTGGAAAGTTATTATAGGTAGCAAAGTCAATTAATCTTCTACCATTTTGATTGATGGTTTGTTCACCATAAGTATTAACAATAGAATATATGTTAGTTGTACCTACTCTAGCGTTGAGATCTCCCATCAAAACTATAAAATCATTTGGATTAACTTTGTCTGCGACATCCTGTAGCATTGAGTAAAAATTATCACTTTCTGTCTCTTCACCATTTACTGGTGCATAAACTCCAATTACTGTCAAATATCCACAATTTATTTTTAATCTAATTTGAATAATTCTTTCATTCCAGAAAGTGTAGTTATCAATCTTACGTTCAAGAGATTTATGTACCATTAGGGCTACTCCTCTTTTTGCTCTTTCATTACTAGGTACACCACAATAGATTTGTAAATAATTATTAATCATTCGGGTCCCTCTTAATTTCTTTTTAGTTTCTGTTATGGCGGCTATCTTTATTGACATCTGATTAAGACTTTCATTCAATTCTAAGTCTTTATGTCCTATTCCTTGAACATTCCATGTTGCGAGTTTAAATATGTTTTCCTTTTTCCATTTCTTGTCCTTGAGTATTGCTTGGTTGTCAACCTGTATATCCTTCCGGTTTTGAATCTTTGGAGACTTGAAAGCAAGTTGATTTCCTACCAGTCGGTTGCTAGCCGAAAAAGTATTAAGTCCAGTGGTGGGGCTGCCACCTAAAGCCTCTGGACAGGCATGAAGGAGGATTAGCATTTACTCTAATCCTGATGTAACAGTTATACCGCTGTGACTCGGTCCCCAGAGCCTCGTTTGTTATAAACAGGTTGCACCACGTGAAGGTGAGGTTGGGATTTAAGTAGGAGAGGTTATTGAATGCACTTCACTACTGTTTTGTAACCGCCTATTTGCATTTGTTCGATCTAATTAAAGATAAAACACTGTTGGTTATGTGGACCTGTTAACTGCCGTATATCTGAGGGCTATTACGAGGCTGGACTTAGCCAATATAAAATAAATGTCATATTTGGAGGTGGAACACAAAAAATAGACGAAAATAAATAAACTATAAAACTAATAGATCGTACATATTTAGACTACGTCTGATACAGCACGCATTCGCAGCGGCATGGAGTCACGAGATTCTGGAAACGTTCTTGATCCAATATCACCACTTCCATTGCATCATCAACTTAACTTTACAATTCGTCCTGGCTACAGTGTGGTTCTGCTCTTTTGGAGCGTAAAGTTGCTTTCGCTTATGTCACATGTATTCTATCGAGTTCATATATCTGGCGACATCAGAGATGGTCCAAGATATAGATATTACGCCTCCCCCGAAACCATATTTTAACCCAAAGAGCATGGTTGACAGGATGGTTATCGTGTTGGAACACAACATTCCTTCAGGTAACGCTCCTGAGAGGAAGGTATGGAGATAACCTCCCGCGTTGAAACTCCGTGGATAAGTTCTAGAACTCCTGCCCCATTGAACGACAATCACACCCAACATGATACACTTATGCGACTCAAACTCACAACCGGAAGCACACAACGAGCATCATGTCGATTGCCATCCATATAATATAGACGGACAGGACTGTCGTTCTTACTCGAGACGGTCACTTCGTCGGAGAAAATTAGATTCCTCCAATCGAAGTCCTCGAGTAGAAATCAAGGCTGCATGTACAATCTGCTCACCATCGTACCTAATCTTCTACACTATGGCTATTGAGGAGTATCCTAGCGGTTGCTGCAGAACCGGGAAAGTTGGACCTGGTTATTAATTCAGTAGAAGTTAGAAATGGGTGGTGCCTAACTTCCCTAATCAAACTCGCGGTTTCTTTCCATAAAAAATTATCTCCTTTCAGGAATTACATATCTTACTTCTCCATCTAGGCGAAACGACTGGCCAACCTTCTTGTCGTAGACGATGTAACTCCAAACTTTCTTCCCGCTGCGGCAGCGGGAAGTCTGGTGCGAATGAATTCTATGCACAGCAAATGAAGATCTTACCTGTCCGCCATCTTCAGGGATTATGATAAAAATAGTGGAAGGTAAGGGGTGTAAATTATGTTTATTTATGAACATTATAAGAGATGTTGCCACATTATCACTGATGTCTCTGTAATATTATTAACGAAAACAGGATATGGAACATTATTTTGCAATTATGTTATATTTAAAAATGAACATATGCAGGGTTGGGCAATTTATTCAAACACTTTGAATTGTTTAACATTTCATAGACCTACCAAATTACATATAGGAATGACATTATATGCTTTAGTTCTATCTTTTCTCTACAGGTGGCCAACCGACCATTGTCTGCTAGTGAACTTTTCCTCTTTATATTCATTACGCCACATACAAAAACACCAGAACTGGAAAGCCCGTCTTCAACGAATGCCATCTCATATGAGAATGCCATCCTTCGTTACTGCCCACAAGACAAAAGATCGCTGGGACGTCCAAAAAAGCGCTGGATGGAGAATTCCTGTTTAAGACCGTAACAGGCCACTTGCATGGATGGTAATAATATTCATTACGCCTATATAATGCTAAATTACCGTGTAGGCTTTGGAGAACGAAAACTTATAATTTTATAGATCTATGTTGAGAAATATATTTATTAAAATAAAAATACTGGACGATAAAATAAAGCCAGAAAACTACAGAGGCATAAGCTTACTATGTACAGCATACAAAATGTATGCAAAAATGATCAACCAAAGATTAACAACTATAGCAGACGCAATAATATTAGAAGAGCAGACAGGTTTTAGGAAAGGAAGAAGCTGCACAGACAACGTATTCACTTTAAAACAAATAATAGAGAAGCGAAGAGAATTCAACTTAGAGACGCACATCCTCTTTACAGAATATAAGAAGGTATTTGATAAAGTGTCTAGACCAAAATTATGGATCATATTAAGTGAAAAGGGAATTCCACTACACTTGATAGCAGTAATTAAGAAAATGTATGAAAAAACAAAAACAAAAATAAATCAAAGGGAACCAATACATATAACAGGAGGAGTTAGACAAGGTGTCCACTATCAACAACTCTTTTTAACATTTATTTTGACGACATGATAAGATCATGGAAGCAAATGGCGACTGGGGGAATTAACTTAGGAAATATAGCAATAAAAACAGTAGGCTTTGCAGATGACTAGAATTTAATAGCAAAAACAGAGGACGAACTACAAAGAATTCTATATAAACTAAATGAAATATAAAAAAATACAACATGGAAATATCATCAGAAAAATAAAAAACAGTGGCCTTCAAGGCCGCTCATCCAGTTCGGACAAAGATAATATTAGAAAATAAACCAATAGAACAAGTTGTAATATATAACTTCCTAGGTTGCGAAATAATATACACAGCGGAAACAAATATAAATAACAAACTAAATAAGTTTAATTATACAACAGGGACACTAAAAACTACTTTGAAAAATAAAGCCAGGAAAGACTCTATAATGAAATTATACAAGACAATTGCAGTGCCTATTATCACTTATGGATCCGAAACATGGACAGTGACAACACAACAATCTGCCAGAATACAAGCTGCTAAAATGAGATTTCTCAGACAAATAGCAGGATATCAAAGAACAGACAAAAAACATAACACAGAAATAAGACAACAACTAAAAGTAGAGGAATTAAACACAACAATAGTGAAATACAGAACAAACTGGAAAGGACACTTGGCAAGGATGACTGAGAATAGAATACCAAAAGCAGCATACAGCTATTCACCATGACGAAGAAGAAGTTTGGGAAAACCAAAGAAAAGATGGAAACAGCAGCAATTTGGAGCCGGAACAGGCTAATAAATAAGCCTAAACCGTGATGAAGAAGAGGAAGAAGAAGAGAAACATACTGGACAGGACTGAGACCAAAAATGCATATACAGATTATGAACATTTATCAATCAGAATCTTTTAAACTTCTTTTTAAATAATGAATCCACATTCAAATCTTTAATATGTAAAGGAGAAGGATACATCTGAACTCTCTATGACTGAACAAAAAACAAATAATCTGGAAGACTTAAATAATAAGTGGTAAGTCTCACAACTCTGAATGAAACAGGTTTATGACTTAAATGGAAGATAGGAATACAAAAATTGTAAAAATAAAATAATTTTTGTCTTAAAAAGTAGAGCCATAAGAACATAAAACAAGCCTATTAATGAATTTATTAATTTTAGATCTGTACAAATTGCACATATCTCAATCGAAACTATTTTTTTAAATATAACATTCTCTTTGTGATAAATGCAATCATAGGTCGACATATTGCGTTTTTTTAGAACACACACACAGATACATAACAATATATATATATATATATATATATATATATATATATATATATATATATATATATATAAATTACGTGTCACGTTGTTTGCCCTCGATGGAATCCTAAACTACTGAACCGATTTTAATAAAATTTTGCACACTGTGTGCTGTTTGATCCAACTTGAGACCTACGGTTGTTTATAACTAAAATTATAGTCGCATTATTTTTTATTGCAAATTATTTCTTTATTATTTAACAGAGAGTTATAATTATCTGTGAGTTCCATACGATTCTAACAGATGACGGTGTAAGGTAATTGGTTTATTATTTAACCAGATGGCTGTGCTTTTTGTTGCAACCGCGAATTTCAATTTAATTACAAATATTGATTATTTCATAATTTAAGTGTGTTCTGTGTTTATTTTATTTTCAATATATTGATGGTAATAATATTAATTTCGTGTGTATTAGTTTTAGGTAATCTGGCTGAAAGACAGCAACTTAATTTAAATTTAACTGGACCGAGAAGGGACATTGAACAGTATGGCGAATCAGTTCTAGAGACCATGAATGATAAGATATCAAGTGAATTTACGCAAATTGGTATAGACATATGTGACATAAATCTTACATTTAAGAAGAATGTCAATTTAAAAACATATGAAGGTCCTAAGGAACGGAATAACAGAATTGTAAGTAAGTCTGTTAGTTATAATAATATGCCTAATATTACAGAAACAATCTCCATGTCTCAATTAAATGAAAAACAAGATGATTATAATATATCACAAGATGATATTACTATACAGATACTTCTTGATGATGATGATGATGAGAATCCAAACTGCCAACAAGTTCGTAGAAAAAAACGATAGTATAATGAAATCAGGAAGCCTCCTCAAAATATTCCATCAATAAATGTAGATAAATCCTTATGATACACTTATGGATGATACTGAGAATGCAGATAACAAATTCATCTCAATCAACAAAACCACTTCCACATAAACAACCACCCATATTTATACCGCGTGTAGTTAACGTACCAGAACTAAAACATTGTGTAAAACAAAAAAAATCTGATTTAGATTTCCCACTTAATTTACTACAACATAATTTAACGTATACCTTAGCCACAGCACCGCGTGGTCGGGACTTCTATATATATAAAACAAAGTCGGATTAGTTACACTATTTATAACTCAAGAACGGCTGGACCGATTTTTATGATCTTTGATTTGTTGTATTTGTTTCCGCCCCGAATAGCAGATAACTATTAAAACATCAGAAAAATTAACGTAAAACTATTTGAAGGCGATACGACGTTCGCCGGGCCAGCTAGTATATATATATATATATATATATATATATATATATATGAGATTCAAATGAGATGGCTGAGAAAAGGGGCCAATGAAATGTATATTATTGAGTTTGGAGCAGGACCCATGGAGAGCCGCAAGTGACTGCAGCATTGAAAGTACTAGTTCCATTAGCTTATAGTTATATGCAACCAACATAAACGACTTCGCATAAATAATGAAATATTCTAATATAAAATTGAACCGGTGAGGACAAGGGCATAGATCATGACTTCATCGGTGAAAGATTTTAACAAAGAAATAATATACAATGTTACACGTGTACAATCTTCTTCTTTAAATGTCTTTTGCCTCTCCGATGATATGGTAAAATTTGTACATAGTCTGAAGATGCAACATACGAGTATAACATGTAAAGTTGATACCTTGATTCAATTTAATTAGAAATATAGCATTACTGTTAATAGCCAGAAACTTTCTTACTTATTATTACGTTCATTGAAATATTACAACCTTACAAAAATAGGGTTAGAAAGTGACCTACACCCTCGTAACTTTAATTTCAAGAATAGAGAATTCTAATAGGTACATCAAATTAATATCAATATCCAAATTAAAATCATATGAAACTTCACATAAAAGTAAGAGAGTGTATTCTATTAAATTCTACCGAGAGGTCCAATTCACAATTAATTAAGTATTTTTAAAAATACCAAAATCTCAAAACAGGCTTAAAAAATGTCCAACTTTTTTACGAGACCTCGGCACAAGATCAATTTGCCTATTTTGAAGAAGATAAATTTGCCTATTTTGAAGAATACAAAATAATAGACCTATAATTTTATTTCAAAGAGCTAAAACTACACACAGGTGCGGTATACATATATTATTTCAAATACATATGTTTGCAATATTTCCTCTATGGTAGGTGTTGAAATAGATAAAGAAAAAGATAAATTAAGTGATAAAGAATGTGGATAATGAATGATGCTTGACATTAACAACATGTTTTTACATGATGTCATCAGCAAACATACGTTATACGCTTTTAAAAAAGAAAAGAGCAATCTCCACTCCCATTCTTATGTTAATATTGTACGTTAAACTATTTATTCTGTTCATGAATAACATATCCCGGAATCAGTATCTCCTACAGTATTAACACAAAAAAATAATAAAGAGAAGCAGAAAAATAAATAAATAAAAACTGTCAACTCGCATCTTGTTGGATTTATCCAGAATTAATTTACAAAGGAAAAAAAATACTCAATTATTATTATAACTGTGTTTGTGTGCGCGCGCACACACATGCAGATATACAGAAACACACATTCCCTCTCCCTCCCAACCCTCTTTCCCGTATTTTAAACCTATCCTTTCCATCTTTGTAGCTACAGTTACGTCCCCCATGCCACACAGACCTTACAGGAACATGACTTGTCGAGATTTTATCTCTGGATTATATATATATTTTTTATTAAGATAGGACCGGAACTCCCCTAGTGAATGATCAATCAAATGGCGGTACATCTCCGAAATATTTACGATAAGACACACCATTCATTGAAACATTCATATTAAACACAGTAAATGTGTTGATTATGATGGTTAAATGATGTTCGAGACTAAAGCTTCTCGAAATTTGTCATACAGGCGTGCAAAAACCACAGAGAAACCTTCGTTTCGATCGAAAATCGAACTCAGGAACACTGTATCTGACTAAGAACGGCTACTTAGATAGTATTGTGGTTCAGAGATCGATGTGTTCTCATGTAGGCGGTGGTTGTGATACACCCACAATCTCATGTACAAACATCTACATGATTATCATATGGGAGGGTTGTCTGTATCCGATTGACCTAGATCACAGGTTTTACTTTCCATTTCCAATATTTTATATTGGTTAGAAAATTCCAAATATATAACAGACCGTATTAGGTTTATGCATCAATATATTATTTTTCGTCTCTATACTATATGAAGTCACTTTCAGAGGTAAACATTAATTCGCAATAAGTAGCGAATTGGAATTTGCAATTAAAAAATGTGATTATAAACCAATTCTAAACGTATTCTGTAGAAAAAATAATAGCGGAATGCTTTGACGCGGATCCGAGATAAAGGGAGTTGTCCGTATTCTTTAGATCACTGTATCTTTCTCACTCTCTAATTTTGAATTATCTGTATCTCTTGCAAGCACTGAATTGTAAAGGAGCAGAAATAAATATCTCCCTATTAAACAGTACCACTGAAAGTTACATTACCTCATAAGAAAGGAAAATATGACCGTTTACCTGTATATGTCAGTGTTAATTAAACATGGTGTAAAAATCATATTCCTATTTAAATTGTCATATAGAAATATAGAAACTATGGAAATAAAATAGTTTTATGTTTTATTTACAAGGTGTCACTAACATTTGAATATATCTTCATTAATTATATAAGATAATTTCAAATGACTTTCACATATCGCTTTAATTTAATGTCTGCTCAGAATAATATTGCACAACACTTGTTTAATGAACCTGCTACAGAAATAAATATGAATTGTAATTTCCATCTTTAATATGCTGGGAGAATATATATTAATTTATTATATACAATGATTCGAATATGAGTACCGTATCCTGATATTTCATATGATTCAGAAAGTGATAATTTTTGTAATGCTTGCCAAATATACGTGTCCACAAATATAGTATCATCATCATCATCATAGTACATTCACGAATTTAGGCAATTTGTTGACCTGTTTCGGCCTCAAGAGAAACACCATCCAGAAGTCTTGAGTGGACGTCCTGGTCTTCTTCTTCCTGCAGATTGATATCTTAACATTAGTTTGGATATTCTGTGATCGTCCATTCGATGAACATGTTGTATCCATCTTGACTTATAATCAGAAATTTTGTTTTCTAAAGACTCCATGTATAATTCTTCTAAGATGTCTTCAATTTTGTTTGTGATCTAGAAGTGTGTATCCTGCAGTTCTCCGAAGATATCTCATTTCAGCAGATCTAAGTCTCTGTATATCCTTCTGTTTCAACTTCCATACTTCGCTACCATACAAAAGAGACACAAATATAGTACCATACTTTAAACTGCTACTACGTCGCTTTGGATAATCGTATCTAAATGAAATTGGTGACAATCAAAAGAGAAACTCAAAAAGTTTTTGCTGTAGGCCTACCTCATAGACATTGAATGTGGTCCCCACGAGTGACGCTGCAGACATCGCTGTCTCCAAAATATCCAACAATGAACCCATATCCACCATAAAAAACATGATTAAATTTAGTTTAGTTTCTGTATTGTTGTCCATTATTCTCCATTGTTGACATTGTTAACATGCACAAAACGTTTTGAGTTTCTCTTTTGATTGTCACCAATTTCATTTAGATACTATTATCCAAAGCGACGTAGTAGTAGTTTAAAGTATGATACTATATTTGTGGACACGGTGTACAATGTAATACTAGGGCCTATTGATTATATACTGGATTATAATCTACAGGGAAACAAGCGTAACTAAATTAGCTTTGTACATAAAATTCGGCAAGGAGAGCATACATGTCTGCATGAGGGATGTGCATATACCGTACATACTAAGTTATAAATTATATAAACTAACAGATCTATTGACACACCATTTATGGCAAATTCACTGTCCGAAGTATACACTAAGAAATATGTGAAAGAAATCTAACAGTAAGCGGTGCTCTATAGGTTTATGACTAACCAACTCACTGGAACTATCGCGCGGACATACGTTCTCCATACATCTATCCCCTGAGGTAGTGTTTTCCAATCAACCCCTGAATAATTTACTTCCCTCAAATGTTGGTTAACGTTATTCACCCATTTCATTGTTGGCCTACTTACCGGGCGCTTTCCCTCTGGTTCACCTACAAGGAGCTTCCATGCCCCTCTTTCATTCCCAAATCGGGTCACATGTCCTGCCAATCGCAGTCTACGAGACTTAACTGTTCTTATTACATCATGTAGCTAACTGTTATGTACAGGGAGCGGGGTTCTGGTAAGTAATCAATGAAGCTAAGAATGCACGGAATATAAGGAGGGATGACGTACCTGTGACATTGCAGTGTTCAGTATAAACAACATTATGTTCGGTGGAAGGCATTACACCCTGCTTCAAAAAACAGTTATACCAGGACAAGGAATTATAGAAGCAAGCAAACAATCTATGTTTAGTTATTTGTGATGTGCAATAAAACTTCATTACACGCTTTATATTAGCTTGACCTGTATCTATCTATCTAACGGAATCTTTCAACGCGATTTTCACCCACTTTAAATCATTGGATCGACTTGAAACTTTGCATACTTGTAAAAAACCCGTGGCAATACAATAATTTCATTTTTTTTCTTCTAAAATCTTGGCCAGAATCAGCAGAAAATAAAAAAAAGTGTATTTGTATCTATGTAACGGAATCTTTGAACACGATTTTCACCCACTTAGAAACACTGGATCGACTTGAAACTTTGTATACTTGTAAAGGACCCGTGACAATACAATATTTTCATATTTGTTTCTAAAATCCTGGCCAGAATCGAAAGAAAATCAAAAAAAGTGTCTTTGTATCTATGTAACGGAATCTTTGAACACGATTTTAACCCACTTAGAAACATTGGATCGACTTAAAACTTTGTATACTTGTAAAGAACCCGTGACAATACAATATTTTCATATTTTGTTTCTAAAATCCTGGCCAGAATCATCAGAAAAAAAAAATGAAAACTGGTATAATAGGTTGCGGACGTGTCGACTTTTTAGCCAATCGTTGTAAGAGCTCAGTTGGTAGAGCGGTGAACTCTAGTGGTATATAATTTCAGTAATCCATAGGTCGCTGGTTCAAATCCGGTTGGGAGAATTTTTTTAGAAGAGTATTACTTTTAGATCAATACAATAGTATCGAATTTAAAGATATTTACATTTTTATCTTATTCTGTAAAATATTAAAACTAAAAAATAAAAAATAGTTTTAAAAACTAAAACAACACGCTTTATTAGAAAACCGAACTAAAAAATGAAAAATAATTTTAATTTTCAACACGCTTGGGATAAAATTGAAGTGGCCAACAAAAAAATCACCTCCAACACATGTAGAATAAAACTAGAGTTATCAACAAAAAGAAAATAATTTTACCATCAAAAGCGTGGGGTGCTTTTTATTTTACGTTTTCTTCTTAGAGACTTTACTTTTACCAATATATGTTTATTATCAAATATGTTAATTGATAAAGAGCACCCCACGCTTTTGATGGTAACATTTTCTTTTTGTTGACCACTTTCATTTTATCCCAAGCGTGTTGGAAATTAAAATTATTTTTCATTTTTTAGTTCGGTTTTCTAATAAAGCGTGTTGTTTTAGTTTTTTAAAACTATTATTTATTTTAAATAAGGGCTTAAAGTAGAGAAATATTTTCATATACATAATGATTACAATTACTGCAATGTACAATAATGTACTTCCGAAATGAACGAAAGTAAATCTCATGCGATTAGCGCGTAGACAATTTTTATATTTTGAAAAACTACGTTCCACGTCGCACGACGTAATAGGAGCAAATAAAAAATTCAAAGTATGAGGGTTGCTTGAGATTTCCTACACGTCCTTCATTTTGCACATTTTCTGCGTACCCAGTGCTCTTCTTTAAAACACTTTTAAGTTTATTTGCTACTCTTTCTTTAACAGTTCCCACCTGTACTTCACTCAGTGTTTCTGAAACTTCTCCTCTCGTCTCGAGAGCTTCCGGCATTATTGTAAATTTTGTATTGTAGTTGCAATCCCCCATCGGACGCCTCCTCAGGTGGTGGATAGGGGAATGCCTCCTAAATATAGGTGGTACCGGGGAAATGAAATACCCGGGGTGAACCAAAATCAGCATAGCGTCTGTTCCAGATTGGACGGCTATAATGGGCAGGTAGAACTCAGAGCCGAAGAGAAGGCAATCTACCTAAGGGAAGGCACCCTAAAAACAAAGCTGAAGCAAGTTGAGAGGCTGTAAGGTGGCAATCCCACCACCCAACTATATCTGCGCAGCCCTTGTAAGGCGGCCAGATGAATCTTCTATTACTAAAAAGCGAAGGAGAAAGCCGGACGGAAACACTGATGATGGACCAGGCAAGAAAAGGACAATGATAAAGAATAATTTACTATTGGCAACATGGAATATAAGGCGGTTTCTTTGTTGTTATATGGAAGTGAAAATTGGATAATGAAATCAAGGGATAAAAGCAGGATACAGACTGCGGAAATGCTGTTTTTACGTAATGTGAAAGGATGCACAAGAGCGGATAGAATAAGGAATGAAACCATACGAGAAGAATTAAATATATATATATATATATATATATATATATATATATATATATATATAAAATTGAAGATAAAATCAGCGAAAATAATAAGAAATGGACAGAACACTTAATGAGAATGAACAACGAAAGAATACCAAAAAGAACCTTCCTGTATAATCCCAGAGGAACAAGAGATGTTGGCCGACCACGTAGAAGATGGATTCCACTTTTAACTTCCCCGGAACAGGCTGCATAGCCTAAACCTTGTAGTAGAAGAAGAAGAAGAAGTTGCAATCTTACTGAAATTATTTGGAATATAAGAAAGGTCTTCAAATAAAGCTGGTGAAATTATTTGATTTACTGCACTTATGGCGAGATTTTTTGTATCGTCAAATACATTAATTATGCTTACAATTTTGTCGTAATACTGGGCATAGTATAGTGCAGCCTGTAGCCATGTTCCCCACCGAGTTATAATTGACTGTGGAGGCAGGGGAATTCCAGGTGCCATTTATTTAAATATTTAAATTCTTGATGTTCCCTTGAGAAAAATCTTTTTTCATGTTGTTTATAAATGTATCAACATCCGGAAAACAGGCTCTAATTTCTTCCGCAACTCGGTGGAGACTATGTGCTAGGCATTTTAAATGTATTAATTTTGGTTATGATTGCTGCTTTGTTGTAGCAGCTTTTCTCATATATGCAGCCCCATCCGTAACAAATAACTTTCTTAATACCGGCAGGCCACATTGAACAAGTGAGTAATTGTAGAGTGGTTAACTTCCTCCATATCTTCGGATGTTAAGAGAAATGTTTTAGCTGGACGATCAGGCGTTATGATAGCTACAAACATTAGCGATTGACCTATGAGCGGCATCTATTGTTTCGTCAATAAACACAGAAATTGTTTTATCTGCTACTTCATCCTTTATGTAATTTACAAATATTTCATAGGCTATTGGTAGATATGCTTTTCGTAATTGTGTTTCTGAAGGCATTCTTCTGTTAGTATATTTGTTTACGCAAGCTACGAAACAAGGATGCTGAACTTATTTTAAAGGAATATCGGCTCTTATTAATGTACGACACAAATCATAGAAACATTCTGATCTGTAGTTTGGGTCTGCGAGGTTGAAGCTACACTTTCTATTTTGTTTTTTTCTTCTTCTAATAATACAACAGTTTCTTTGTGTTTACTTGAATTACAGTGTTGTTTAACATGATGTTTCAAAGTTCCTTTGAGCTCTATATGACATACCTGACATTTGATGGTTTCGTCATTTGTGTCAAATTCCTCTACAAACGATACTAATTGTGATGATGATTTTGAGATATTACTCTATTTTACTTTAGGCATATTTCCACAGTTCTTTACTACTCTGTATGCAGCGAATAAATGAAACAGTCGCTACGAAACATTCTGTTGTAAAGGAAGTGTGTTGCGTAGTACATATTCCGTGTCCAGGTAATATGAATCGTCTGTTTACTTACTCCCTGGTTATGTAGTCTACATTCACCTGTCTATTCATCTCTCTTTGGTTCAAACATTTTCTTAAGAACCTAATTTTCGAATATTTACCAGATTTCCTCTTTCTTTAAAGTAAGAGTACAAGATTTGTATCCATATAACTGTATGAATAACAGCTTTACATATTTTCAGTTTAATGTTTTTTTTTTTTTTTTAATTTGGGACCACAAGAGTCCCTGTAATGCATAATAGCATGCATTTCCAGAATTGATTGAGCCTATGTTTAATTTATTTGTGCATCTCATTCCTGTTTGTAATTATTGTTCCTAGGTATTTGAATTCATCCACTTCTTCAAAATTCCTCCCATTTGTCATCAACCGTCAATTCTCATTACCGGTACATAATGTATTTCTATGTGTGGTTATTTAACAGTTTACTAGTTTTATTGATGTTTACTTCAAGCCCCAATTTCTCAGTGTTACTCAATTGAGTCTGCATGTTGGCCCTTAGTATCTCCAAGCTATCACCTAATAATATTACACAATCAGCATAAACTAACAGTTATTCATACCATTGAGTTGAGGGCCTTAGTTTATGACGGTTGGCCAAAGTAAAATTATTTACTTAGCAATGGTGGTAAACGACGCAGTGAAAGTGACTTGCACGCTCTGATTCTTACGTGTTATATCTTGTAATTACACTTGTAGTGTGATGCAATTCATATGTCAACCCTTTCCTATATGGAGCAATCATTCAACGAAATCACTTACCTTAAACCACCCCGTATAATCAATGATTATGAATTTCACTCTTCTTATCGGTTTTTTTCCAGACTGAAAAGTCAACTGGAACGTATCTAGAATACCTTTACCTATTTTATCGGTCACTAGTAGGAGTAGGTCATACCTGAATTAGACTAAACCTACATAAGGTATTGTTATTCTTAAAATAATTTTAAATGCGATGTCTCGCATCGCGTTCATAAAACAATAAATCAATCTAAAAAAAATGGGATAAATATTGTATGGAATTACATTCTACCTCCCAAATATTGTTATTCATTTGAAAAATATGATATGAGATCATATTGAACACCTAACGACACCGCCAGCTCAATTTGTTACGTTTGTGACAGCCGATAGATTGAATAAGATGTTAACCAACAATTTGCAAAACAATTATTTTATCTTATTGATTTATTTATTTTACCTGATAGAATTAAGATCATAAGGTCTTCTCTTCCACTTCACCACTACATACAATAAGAATGATGATAAATGATACATAGTAGATAATTATAAACTATGTAATATAAAGTTGACAAGGGAAAGAAAGAAAAATCTTAATAATAATAATAATAATAATAATAATAATAATAATAATAATAACAAAAGTAACAATAAACATAACAAAATAATAACCTATAATTAGATTAAATAAATGGCTTGGTAAAGAAAGTTTAAAATATAAAGGAATAATAAAAGTATATATGGAGCACGGTTATATATTATATTGTCTAAGGAAATATGAAGTAAGTTTCTTTTTAAACTGTTTTTGAGTCGGGCAGTCCTTGATATACGAGGGGAGGGAATTCCAGAGTCGGGTGGCTGAAACAAGAAAGGATGAGGAATAGTGTGATTTTCGATGTAGAGGAACAGCAAGAGTTAAATTTTCTCTCGATCCTGTGTTCAAGTTATGGTGGGAGGATAGCGAATGAAAGCGAGTAGAAATAGTGTTGGTGAATCGAAAACATTATAGGCATACTAATTATTAAATTTTTAGCACATTAACAAGCAAAAAACTTTTAACATCTGTTGATGAAACCAGCACTCAGAAGAAAACAAAATATGTCTGAGAGGAGAAACTAAGGTTTCGAATGAAGTCAGCCTTGTTCATATGCAAATGAGTATTGAAAACGAATAGGCTGTCCGGTGGCTACTGATGTAGACATCGCCGATAAGGAAATTAATTTATATATTAACATGATGTCTGGATTACCTAAGCGTTAGTCGATGACAGGTGTACCGTGAGAGCAAGTGCGCACAATGACGAAGATGTGCTTTACAGTTTGTTTCTCACACAATAAGGAAGGCCTCAAGTACATTAAACTTTCACTTGTTGCCACCGTGTACAACAAAGGTAGGCGGAAATGTGTTACTACTTCCTGGCCAATTCATAAAAATACATTTTTAACAATTTGTTCAGCGCTAATGAATCATCGTTAAATCTAAAACAGGCATCAACTGCATCGGGAGAAAATTTCGCTGAAAGACAGTAAAATATGTCTACCCTAAATCAAGATCACAGTTTCCTCAATCTTCTAGCACATCGTATCCCAACCTGTGGTTCGCGAACCCCCAAGGGTTTCGTCAAAACTTATCCGTAATGGCGGGTTTCGAGGTTATGTCTATTATTTTTTCCTTCATTTCTGCAGCATTGTAATATAATAATAATAATAATAATAATAATAATAATAATAATAATAATAATAATAATCATAATTATTATTATTATTATTACTATTATTTTTAATTAAATTGCTCCTATAATGCCCCTTGTTGCATGTGTGTAACATAGGGAATTTATCATAAATAATGCCACGAGTGATTTCCAAATTATCGATAAATTCACGACTCATGAAGTGAGGAGTGAATTTATCTAGAGAATTTGGAGATCAAGAGTGGCATTTGTTAGGACTATTTAACGAATAAAATTAAGCTGTTTACTCACAAATCATTACTGAACTATAGTTATTTTAAAATATTTATATATTTAATGTAAACGGCGATGTTTGAAAACAAATGAGAAACGATTGGTAGGCTACGCTTAATTTCCTTCCTTTGTTCATCACTGCAACCAGATCATATTATTTATTGCCAAAGGATCGCAATATTGTAAGAATGCACCATAGTGAAGAAATTTATAACCAACGTTATAGGTATTCATTAATTTGATGTCCTATGATATAAATATGTCAATTATATTTTTCTGCAACGTTATTTCCTGGAAAATAATTCGTTTAAGAAAGTGCAAACAGTGTTTTTTTTGTGGTATAATCAATTGTTACAAATGTTGTTGTATTATCTATCGCATTCGCTTCCTGCTGACATTCATGCACTATATATACAATCTGGTAGCCGTATTTCTTAGTGGGTCAGTCACAGCAAAATAATGCTATGACCTATTCAGAATGTTAAAAAGGAGGTGCTTTATTTATTATGATAAACTTTAGTTGGTAAATTTTAGGCGAAACACAACTGTGATTGGTTGTAAATAAAAAATCATTGAAATGTGATTGGTAATTGACTCCCATTTGGGACATGAGTTAAATAGTCATATTATTTCCACAATAAATTAATATTTACCGCGAATGCCTGATTTACAGTTATGTAACAACGTTATGAATGCATTTCATTTCGCTACAACTAGGCTTACACGATGTGTAACTTATAAGCCGTAACTAGAGTAACTTTAGGTCTTAACCGTTAAGGGTCAAGTTAATTTAAGGTTATTAAATCTTTTGATTGGAATTAAATTTTATGCACGTTTACTGTATGTATATTTAAAAGTCAGATGGTTGTGGAAGGGGTTCGCGAGTCGAAAAAGGTTGGGAACCGCTGTTCTGGCATAATACGAATCAAACGTTATTAATATTAATACATTTCATGGTAAAATTCCGTTGAGATATAAATTACAATATAATTTTTTTAAAATAAGTACATTATAACGCAGTCTTCTCAACTAGTAAGTAAGTAAAGTGATCCCACAACAGGCCTCGAGAGGCCCTTGGGGTAGTGGGAGGTTAAGGCTCCCACTTTTTCTGGACAATCGGCACTTGATGTCAGCCGGGTTGTCAGCCCTGCGTGACGGCCGCCTTTACCCCCAGAACAAGCGTCTGGTACTCATTTCAGTGAGAGGCTGAGTCGACCCCAGGGCCATAGTGCCGCCCGAGGGTTTGGGTCAGTTTAAAAATCCTGACCCCAACGGGACTTGAACCCTCGACCCTCCGGCTTGTAGCTCAGTGTCTCAACTAGTAAACTATCTAAAACATTGTTAGTCGTTCAGGTTCAATCCCATCTTCATGAGGTCTGATCAGCGACTATCTATAAGATCATCAGAAATCAGTCATTAGTGAAACAACATTCTGCTGAGGATGGGAAAGGCCTGCAATGTTTTAGGTTCATGAGGTCTGATCAGCGACTATCTATAAGATCATCAGAAATCAGTCATTAGTGAAACAACATTCTGCTGAGGATGGGAAAGGCCTGCAATGTTTTAGGTTCATGAGGTCTGATCAGCGACTATCTATAAGATCATCAGAAATCAGTCATTAGTGAAACAACATTCTGCTGAGGATGGGAAAGGCCTGCAATGTTTTAGATATTTTACTAATTCAGAAGACTGCATTATAATTGCATAATTTGATATACTAATTTTTATATTGAAACACTATTAATCCATTTGGGAAAGTTGGATTTACTCTTGATACTGTATAGGCTATCTCATAAAGTCAATTAGAAAATAACGTGAATATTAAAAAATTAAAGTACTTTCCGAATACTTAATTATTTGATTCGAGATGGTGTATTCCTCCAGCCCGGTTATACATTTCATTGTTTATTTTCTTTTTGATCTTAATTTTGTTCTCATTTTATTTTAACAATTCCATTTATTGGTTATATTGTATTTGGATAACAGTCTGTTATGTTCTACTAAATATATAAATAAATAGGCTTATATAAATAACATGATACATTTTGTGAGGAGGCGAGTATCATCATCTCATTTATCCACTACAACAGTAATCTAAAGCAATAAATATCACCAAGCAACTGTAGAATATACAATTCAAAGTAATCAGATACGCTAAACTGTGAATTGCCATCTAAGCAAAATTACAAAATAGGAAAGTAGGATAAATTTCCGCACTCAAATATAATTACTAATTACTTTATTCAATGAAACTCTTAAACAACTCAATTATTAAGAACCCTCGAACCTCAGATTCCGAGGCGAACAAGTTAGCCTACTAGATTACCACTTCTGACATACCTTAAATTAAGTTACTGATTCTCCCATTCATCCATTATAGTTCTGACATACATTTCATTTCCATTTCCATCTTGGTCTGCCGCGATTATTTCTTCCAGGGAGTGACCATTGGTATACATCTTTCATCTTCCATTCCCTGTACATGACCATACCATTGAGGAGTTTGATTTTCAATGCTCTTAACATTAATTTCTCTCCAAAGGAATTAATTTCTAATTTTATCCTGTCTTGTTTGGTAATTTTATTTAAATATAATAAGGCAGAGCCTCCATCAGTGAATATTTTCAAGCTGATTTTTTTCGTCGTTATATTTTTTCCTTCTTTCTATCCAATTAACAATCATCCGATTCCTGTTTGTTTTATTCTATTATCGTTTTTATTAAGATTTTAATTTAAAGAATCACTACTCCTAAGTATTATGTAGGCCTACTACTTCAATTCCAGATTAATTTTCATATTTTCATTTACTTTTGACTTATTTCCCCTAATAATTCATTTGAAATTTTTAAATTATGTTTGGTCAGAATTTTCAAATCCATCGTGAAATAAAAGCATTACACAATGCTAAACATAATCGCGAATCATCCATTATTAACTGATTGCATAAAGATATGTAAATTCAGTATTACAATATTTCCCGAAAGAAAATATTCATTATAAAAAATAACATTCATATGTTGTAAATTTATTCCCATAAATTAGGTCTAATTATCATTTCATGCATTCATTAACTATATCCATCCATAGTAATTCTGCCTGAAGGCAGGTCCTTCACTGCAATCATAGCATTTTCATGCTATGCTTGCAGCTTTACTAGGGAATTGTGTAGGTGTGGTAGCTTCCCGTTTCTTTCCACACCGGTGAAGGATGATGATGATGATAATGGTAAGGATGATAATGATGATGGCCATATGATTTCGGGGACCGTTTGGGCCTTAAAGTTTTCCTGACATTTGTCTTACAGGTGAGGAAAAACCCCGATAAAAAACCTCACCCATAAAAACTGCCCCGACCGGGGATCGAACCCGGGCTCGCTGCGTGACAAGGCAGCATGCTACCTCGAGACCACAGCGGTGGACCATTAACTATATATGAACTCCAAAAACTCCAAGCGCGACAGCCTAGAAGGTCCTTACCCTACTATCCAGCTGCTGGCCTCACATCCACATGTGTTAATCACAGAGGTAAACGATCATCGAGCTAGTGTAGGGGTGACATGTGGGTCAGTATGTCGGATCCCCCAGCCGTTATAGCTGGTCTTCTCAACATGGAGTCGCTACTTATTATAGCTACCCAAATCCCTCACGATTCAGGGTGGGCACTGGTCCCATACTGGTCGAAATTCCATGAGAAAATGTCTCCCCCATGGGGACCCGAACCAGCGCAAGTCCCGTAGAATTAATAATTTAATATAAAAGAGCCTGGAAAATTCTAATTTAAATTCCACGCTATATTCATGTTAAAACGGTTCCAATAAATCCTTCGATCGTCATTTTCGATCGATCATTATCTTCTTCTTCACGGTTTAGTTCATAGTTCATAGTTTTGATGATGAATTGATTTTTATAAACCCAGCGAATCTGTTAAAGCAATGCCAAAATTATACCATTTACCTTCTTAGAAAACTCAGAGTATAATAACTGGACAATTCGGCGATGGAGATACCATTTTGTTCGTTTTCTTTATTATAAATAACATATTCTGTATCTTTATTTATATTCCAAGTGTCTTTCCTGCTTCTTTGGTTTACAGAGGTGTGACGATTTTTCTTCGATGATTTTTGTACATACTTGTTCTGGGGAATACTCACCTTCCTCTAAAATGAGTACCGGGAAATTTAAAAAAAATAAAAATGTTGCTGGTTAGTAGATGGAATGACATAGTTAACCTGAAGAAATACCTCGGCTTTAGTTTTTTTTATATAGGGTTTCATTCAAGCAGGTAATCGGTTGTCCTCAAGAATCTGAGTGGATCCTATTTCAGGTCCTAAAGTGTGCGGTATTCTGCAAACTTCATTGTTCCTTAAGGGTGGACCTACACCTTTAGCCATTAAAAATATGGTATATTTCAATTTTTTTTCTTAGCAACAATGCTGGTTACAGAAATGAAATTTGGCGTGTGCTATCTATATTACAATGTGAGCGTGTTTGTGTACTTAAGTACAATCTAACTTCAGTCGTTGTGGTTAATTAAATATTCAAAATGTCAGCTGAAAATGTTGCATTGGCAACTTTTAAAATAAATCTAAATTTACATTTGCTCTAAGCTCAACTTCATTATTACCCAGTGTAAGGTATATATATTAATTGGTGTTTCTCGTATAATTATCATATTTATATTATTATTATTATCATCGTAAATATTATTATTGTTATTATCCTACATGAAATTTACATTGCTACATTGAATGTATCTGTAACTGTTTATAATTAGTATAGTGTATATCTATATTTGTCAAATATTTATTTGTATTTGTGCTGGTTGAGTGGAAGAGAAGGCCTTATGGCCTTAACTCTACCAGAATAAATAAAGCATTATTATTATTATTATTATTGCATTGTCTTGCCGTTTCTCTGATAATTTTCCTAAATTTCAATACACTTTAATGATTATTGTTTTATTTTACTTATTAATGTTGTAGCTACAAAATAACAATTGTTTAATTATATAGAGTGTAAATATTTTATTTTCATTTCAAATTGATGCATACTCATTTTGTTAAAATTTGCATTAAACATATATTTAAAAAAATAAAATATAATAGGTACATTACTAATTGTAGTATATTTTGCTCATATCTGTAAACTACATATACATGCAAAATTTCATCTCAATATCTTGAAAACGTTGGGAGTTATCAGGGAAACCGCATCGAAAAAATAAGTTATGGAAAACAAGCGACAAACTTACCGAAGATGTAGGTACCTTCTACAATAATTATTAAAGGGCTCACTCGAGTGACAGCATTGCAAATTTTTAAACATAAATCGAAAAGTAATAGAGACATCAATGAAAATTTCACTAATTTAAAGATGAAGTTTCAATCTATATGAAAAATATAATAATAATAATAATAATAATAATAATAATAATAAAATAATAATAATATAATACTGTTTTATTTTTTTGCGGCAGAGTTAAGGCCATAAGGCCTTCTCTTCCACTCAATCAGCACAAATACAAATAAATGTTTGATAAATATAGATATACACTATACTAATTATAAACAGTTAAAGATATATTAAATGTAGCAATGAAAATAATTGAAAAAAAATTACTTTTTTTGACCCTCAAAGGTGTTTGTCCCTACTTAACTTGCGATGCTACAATTCATATTAATAAATGGAAAAGGCAGTGCAATATATTCATTCATATTGTCATAAATTTTCCCACTTTAATGACTAATTTCATATCACATTTCTTCCGACATTATCATTAATATCATCCAGAATTTTAAGGTATTTTTTCCCTATCTATTGGTGTACCATAATTTTGTTAGACCAACCAACTAACTAACTCACTGGCACTATCGAACCCGGAGGTTCATGGCCGCGCGGACATAAGCTCTCCATACATCCCTATCCTGAATTAATGTTTTCCAATCATGCCATGTATAATCTACTTTCCTCAAATAATAGTTAATGTTTTTCTCCCACCTCATTCTTGGTCTACCAACTGGGCGTTCTCCCTCTGGTTTTCCTACAAGAAGCTTCCATGCACGTCTTTCATTCCCCATTCGTGTCACATGTTCTGCCCATCGCAGTTTACGAGACTTAACTGTTCTTATTATATCTGGCTTCCCAAAAAGACCATGTAGTTCACTGTTATGTAGTCTTCTCCATTCACCTGTCTGTTCATCTCTGTCTGGTGCAAAATTTTCCTAAGAAATTTACTCTTATCTAATGTAAATTGATATACAAAATTTTGATATCTAACTTACTGTCTGTGATTGACACATGTGGATGTGATGGGCCAGCAGCCGGCTGGTAAAAGGGCAACCGCTGAAAAGTGGAAAGACCCTCAATCGGACTTACTGTACCACAAAATGTACCCACCTTACACGTTTTATTTTCTGTGACCGTCACTATTTCTAAATTTGGAATTCTTATGAATTGCATTGCATTGAAAGAGGTTCTCCATCAGCTGATCTCCTAAACATGATAAAGTTTGAAATCTTACCTTCTCGAATTTCTTGTGGAGTCTTCTTCGTCGACAGAAGCCCCGGCTCCAGAGTCCTGCAAAAACAAACCAAGCATTGAAGCTGCGATGTTGTATTATACACTTAAAGATGTTGATACTGATCCATTATTGACATAATGTAGAACAAGTGGAGCAACCTAACACAGCATGAAAGAAAATAGCAAACCTGAGATGATTTATCAGCATCAATCTCTAATGGCGTTGCGTTAACACGTCTTTCACTTTCTTGTCCAAATAGGGCTCAAGAAATCAAATTATGCATAAATCTGCGAAATCAGTTTTCACGACTCAGCATCTGAGAAAAATTTCAACAGCATCTTTTTTTTCTTACAAAAAGTACATCTGTGAACATAAAAGGAACATGTTATCCATGACACATTAAACACTTTCCAGCATTATACTTTTTTTTAGAACAGGCGGCTAGACGTACTAGAAAGCCCTGCTTTGGTACCATAGTTAGAACAGGCGGCTAGACGTACTAGAAAGCCCTGCTGAACGGAGAAGATTTGTCTTCAAAATGATCCTGATATTTACTCAACCTCGTTTTAGATACCAGGTAATGGCGGAGCTTCGTTCAATGATATCCGACTGGAACCTCGATTATAACCTATACAGAAGTTCGGATACTCCTTACAGAGTAAATTTGAAATATTCAGACATTTGCAGAAGCAATGCCTAAATCACGACACAGTATCATAATTTTTATTAATCCCATATTAACTAACAAACATTGTAAAACCGTGGCAGTTGTTTAGACTTTGTTTCTGCAATGAACTTTATTTTTCCAACGACATCAAGTCCAATCAGTTCAGACATGTCAAAACATCTAATGAATATTGAACGATATTATTTCGATTCCGAAAACAAATGGCTAATATTTGGCTGTCAAAAAAGTTAAATATAATATGTTAATTTTTAACATAAATTATTAAAATTCAAAAAATAGAATAAGCAATAAAATATAATTTATTACGAGAAATTTTGAATAAAAAATAATTATGTATTCGTAAGTATTTGAGATTAAAGAATTTAAGGAATATTTCAATTTATTTATGACTACGAATCAAGTTTAAATTAAAATGTATGTTTCGTCATTGTTAATACACCTGTGGTTATGTTACTTTAATAACTAGCGTTGTGATAAAATATGTTTGTTATAAGGCCGACAATTTTTTACAGTATTTTTTTAATTGAGGTGCTTTTATGTGCCGTAAATGAATAAAACGGGACCCACTGCATCGTTACCTTCCGAAGGAACCTAAACTCAGAATTTTACGCTCTGAAAAAATACAATTTCTTCGGCAGGGCTCGAACCCGCAAACCTTGAAACGAGAACTGAGCATGATAACCACTTGTCCACCGGAACGGACGTAAGTACCTATGTATAAGATGGGTTACTTTATTGTCCTCGATATCAGTACCATTCCACCACATTTTAATAGCTGTATGTTTGTTTGTTTTGTGGTTTTGAATCGCCTATTTCTGCCATCCAATTTGTGACGCTATGAATGGAGAGCCAGGAGAATGAATGGAATGCTAGAGAGCTGTTAGCCTAGGGTATGCATTTATATGAGAGATTTTTTAACATCCCAAAATCTTCGAGAATTAAAAATATAGCTTTTCATTTCATCTAAAAAGTTAAATCACCAAATTTTGCAACCCCCCCCCCCCAAAAAAAAACAACTTTGGACAATATCGAACCCGCTAACCTCGCACATGAGGCCGTTTACATTTTACCTGAAGACAACTTGCAATGTAGAAGTAAATGCTGATTCTTTATTTAAATATAGTACCGACTATGTTAAGTGTTACACATTTCATCTAAATATGGCCATGTTTAAAAAAAATACCTAAATTCAAAATTTTCGTTTCAGTCACAGTATCCTAGAGGAACATGATATTATATTTGTAGCTAGCATGGAGAGATGGCACTTTCTCCAAGTGTTGACTACAGGATTGCCATATATGGTGAGAGTGTGCACCAACAGTTACCCTGCCCCACTTTGCAAGAGGGCGGCCTCACATCGAGGTCACCACATATGTATCTTCGTTTATATATCTTGATTCCATATCTGTCTTATTTCGACCCTCAGGCCACTAGCCCTCCATATAAATGCACATTTAACTTCCTTCCCATTATTTTGATAAATCAATGCACTTAGCACTACATGGTTCTCCTTGCTCCTCATAATAACATTTATTTTACTCATGCAGATGCGCGCACTCACTTGTACAATTTAGCATGAACAAAAAATAGCGAACAAAGCCATCATAATTATATCCTTTATAAGAGATATGCAGTTATGACATTTAATAAGGTATTTTAGAAATACAAATATTTAAAGAAAATCAATATTACAGTAAATATACTCTCTTCCTGCGGTTACGCTGCCTTGTAACGGCGGTACGGCTCGAGTGTACCAACGATCCCAAAAGCTATACATCGTTTTGAACTATTTAATAATAATTGCAACTAATTTTGAAATTTTCACTCTTTTTCTTATCTGGGGTTATAATTTTCTGATTTGCTGTTAGAAAGTTAAATTTATTTATGGGTACTAATGAATTGCTGAATTCCACTACACTTGATAGTAGTAATTTAAGAAATGTATGAAAAATAAAAATAAATCAAAGGGAAGAGAATTTTAAGGAAGAATACAATAGTCATACTAAATGGCTTTGGCAAAAATATAATAATAAATAAGTTTAAAAAATGCAAGCATTATAAACGATTGAGAGAATATACCACTCTACAAAATAATAATAAGAAAAAGAACACTTCAAGAAGTTACTTACCATCCTGAAACACACACGAAATTTCAGGAAATATTTTCGCTTAATTAAATGTTTGTTAATCTGTATATTAAAGTATTAGTTAATGCAAGTTTATTTGCCATTTGATTGAAATCAAAAGAGTTTATGTAATTAAATGTATGAGTGTCTTTTCTGTGAACGTCGATTTTTTTTTGTTCTTGTTCATTCTTGATTATATAAAGATAAAAAACGGGATTTGGTATTCTTTCGCAATTCTATTGTAAACATCACGGTTAAGCAATACTTTTAAAGCATCATAATTTAATTTATTACAAAGAATATATCATCCACATATCTGTATCAAGTCTTAAAGATCCATTGGCAAGCTTCGTTGATGTGGTATATCCAGCTAATTCTTATAAATAAATTAGCTGGATAACATGTAGCAAATTTGTGGATTACCCATCGCCCCAAATCTCTGTGACCTGTATCTATCAAATTTTCCCATTGAATGTGAAGAAATAATTGTGTACTATAAGGTTTAATTATGCTTATTATATGATTTAGTTATCTTTTTATATTAAGATAAAGCAACGCTTTTTTTAAAATGTTTAACATTTAATCAGTTGTGAGAATCGAAAAATAATATCAAATAAAATCAATATAATCAGGTAGAGCGCTAGTGTGATAGTTTTTAATCCTTCAATTAATTTTAAAACAGTTTTCATGCCTATTGGTCTCAAATTGTGATAAGCTACCATTTTTTTGTTCACACATTATGCCTAATTCAAAACAAACGGAGAACCATTATTGTTACTCAATAGGTCAAAAAAAAACCGTGCCTCTCTTTTGTATTTTTCGGAAGATCACTTTTTTGAATTTGTCTGGTTAGGTACTTTTGGCTTAAAATTGTTCGTGTTTTGTGAGGATATTAGGGCATTGCTTCTATGGATTGTATTACTGTTAGGAGAATATCAGTTTTAATTCTCTTCATAGACTCATCTAAACGTCTAGAAGACTTTGAATTTTACAAAATACTTATATTGGTCGAAAATTACTAATTTATTTCTTCTATTTAGCCTTAGCACTTCTGCGTACATTCTTATTGTTTATTATTTCATCAATGTTTCCACTCATAGCTGTTTTATTTCCACAACTTTTTCTTATCTGGGGTTATAAATTTTCTTATTTGCTGTTGAATGATTACCCCAGTTTAAATATTATTTATGGGTGATAATGAATTACTGAATTTGCTGAATCTTTCATCATGACATTTCCTGTGTGTTTTCAGCAGGGTAATTAAACTTCTTGAAGTGTGATTCTTTCTTCTTACTATTATGTTGTAGAGTGGTATATTCCTCTCAATCGTTAGTAATTGTACAAATATTGTATAATCGTAAAATTAGTTTTCTAATATCACTCACAATTATTTTTCTTTGTTTTTAATATACTTTAGACAGGGCCAGTCTACTAATATTTACTTTATCTTGCTTGAATATATTTTATTATTAGTTTTTCGTCTTAATATTAACTACCATTAACATGGTTGTATTAAAGATCCTTAATATATTAGATAATATCTTATTGATAAAATTTTCATTTAGCATGTTAGAGTTAAGTGTGCTTGTTTATATTCTGATGTAATATATGTTTGTCCTGGGGATTGGAAGAGAAGGCCACATGGCCTTAAGTCCACCAGGCTAAATAAATAAATATACTCCTGCATTTTTTAAAAATAAACTTATTATCCTTATGTTTTTACCAAAACACTTTAGTATGGCTCAACGAACTATATAAAACTCCGGTTTAATACGGAAACAACAATGTGCTGCTAACATCCAATCAACCACACTTTATTACTCAACAACAAATTACCATTGAAGCTCAAATGAAATTTAGAGATTGTCTATGCATGGAAATATGTGTAGCTACCAGTAAACAAAAGATGGTCCCTATAGACCCGAAGTAGAATAAAACTAGTTAATACAATTAATATAATTAGTAATTGCTATAATTAATAACTAATATACTTAAGTGGTTAATGCAAGGTTGCAGTACTATCTAAATCATTATAACTTTAAAAAATGTCCATCGCAGAATAACAAAAAAATACTCATATAAAACAGTAAAACGACCAACTCAAATAGAACTAACTACCTAACTCACTGGCACTATCGAACTCGCAGGTTCATGGCCGGGCGGGCATAAGCTCACCATACATCTCTATCCTGAGTTAATGTTTACAATCATTCCCTCTATAATCCACTTCCCTCAAATCATAGTTAATGTTATTCTCCCACCTCATTCTTGGTCTACCAACTGGACATTTTCCCTCTGGTTTTCCTACAAGAAGATCCCATGCACGTATTTCATTCCCCATTCGTGCCACATGCCCTGCCCATCGCAGTCTACGAGACTTAACTGTTCTTATTATATCTGGTTTCCTATAAAGACCACGTAGTTCACTGTTATGTAGTCTTCTCCATTCACCTGTATGTTCATCTCTCTTTGGTCCAAAAATTTTCCTAAGAAGTTTATTCTGAAATACTCGTAATCTCCTTTCCTCCCTTAAAGTAAGAATTGATCTATATAATATAATTGGTAGAATTAACCTACTCAAATATATGTAAGTGAAACCTGAACTCTCTCACAAAATGCTACAAAATGAATAGATGCATTCGAAAGGAAGTTACTCAGGAAAATCTACGACTAAATTAACAATCAGAAGAATTGGAGAACTAGAAGAAATGAAAAGAATTGATACAGCTATACAAAGTACCACAAATCTCAGATGATATTAGACTGAAAATACTCCAATGGGCTAGTCATGTGTTAAGAATGGACAAACAACTAGGACCAACAAAATAGGCGTACTTTGAAGGAAGGTGAACATTGGGATGACCAAGAGGGCGATGGGAGGACACATTACAGGCGATGCCATTAAAATTCCTGGGAGTAAGAACATGGATGACGGTGGCTAGAAATAGGGGAAAAAAGGAGGAGGAGGAGGAGGAGGAGGATTGGGGAGGCCAGGGACCGACTCGGACTGTAGATCCATAGGATGAATGGATGGATACTTTCTTCCAGTAATTTTAAAATTGCAATTATAAAAACTCGTGTTCTAATTTTTAATTAGGCATCATATTACTTCGGTAAGTAGAAAAGTTCACCAACATTTCTGCATATGTTTAAATACGGTAACGTAATTGTATATTTTTGTTAAATTGTATATGATTGGTTAAAATGTGTCATTCTATTAACTGAGTCTTAGACTAGAAAACATTCAGAACCATTATATTTTGGTATATGAAATATAGTCCTATAAGGAGAAAAGTCGGCTGTTGTCCGTTTTCCTGCTACAGGTGCAAGTTCACATTAAGCATTTCAATCTCCCGCGTCTGCCGAGGGTAAATCGATATTAATTTAATGATTTATGGCACAACCCGCCCACCGCTGTGGTCTCGAGGTAACATTCTACCTTGTCACGCAGCGGACCCGGGTTCGATCCCCGGTCGGAACAAGTTTCCTGGGTGATGTTTTCCTCACCTGTAAGACAGATGCCAGGAAACTTTACGGCGCAAACGGTCCCCGAACACCATCTGACCATCATTATCATCATTAACATATTCATTAAATTTACGATTAAGGCCTCTCCTGGCGCATCATTACCATCATCATCTATCATATCAGGAGCTCGGGAGAGGAAGGGCGAATAGTATTTCCACATAATTGCATATTCGCCCTTAGAATCCTTTGCTTCAAGGAAACTAAGACCAAATATGCAATTATGTGGAATTACTATTCGCCCTTCCTCTTCCAAGTACATGATGTATCATCGGGACAGCGTAACTCCGCCTTCCAGGCGCCTCAACCTCAGAAATAGGTTACAATAATATGGGAACGTGGTTGCATTGAATAAAAAAAATACACATCCCAACATTCACTGATTTTTGAGGAACTGGCTAATGTCAAGTGAAATAAAGAAATTTCACTTTGTCACTGTAACAATTGTATTGTTTATACGTGAACTGACAAAACTTCTTTACTGTATTTAACATTGTGGTTATAGTGTCTCCGGTTTAACTTTACGAGAAATTTGTAGAATGAGACAAATTTACTCTCCTCTCTCACTCGCATCAGTGCTGTCGGAATTTCTTCACCAGATGTTAATAGGGGAAAGGGGAAAAAGGAAAACTGACAAAAGGGTGGGTTTTTTCTTTTGTATCTGGACTAAAGCGGTCAATGATCTACCTTTGTATCTCCATCTTTCATTGTGCCAAGTTAAGCCAGCAATACAATAGTATTTTATCCACTACAACAGACGTTACACACATTGTATGTGCGAATCATCTTCTGATAAACTCGCTCCATCACCCCTGTTGAAATTCTTGTGCAGCGACCAGAACTCGTGCAAGTAGATCTTCTACAATGTGCACAGAGATCTGATACATCAAATACTTCATGTGGCCCCAACAGAAAATCTAGTGGAGTTAAATCCTGCTATCGTGGAGGTCATGCAATAGGGCCGCCTCGGTCTATCCATCTCAGACAGAAGCTTCGGTTAAAGTGATCACGAACGTACGTGTAAAATGAGTGATGCGCCACATCGTGTTGAAACCAGAGACATCAACGCATATTCAATGACAAATCTTCCAAGGATCGGCTCGGTACTTCTTCAAACATTATAAGCTAAGTGTGACTCGTCAGGCGGGATGGAAAAAAATGACCGTTCACAATAGCTGCTCGCATATTAATGCCGAAACCTGCTGCAATCCATGGACGTGGAGGTTTTCGCCACCCAAAACATGGATGTTTTTGGATTTTAAAACAGTCCCTAGTGAACCTACATCAATCGATGAAGAGTGTCTGTTGTTGAAACTGAAGCTTGTACACACATTACAGGTGTAGGAACAACGTATAGAAATTAATAAGCTCACAGTGGAAAATTGGCGGGACTCAAAGCATATCTACCGACGAGCAACTCTCCCGTTACCTGGAGCTTCGCCGTACACTAAAACCGTGTCATATTTGTGTAGTCAACCATAGTAGAGAAAATAATGAGACTTCGGTTTGAAGATGGGTATCACGTAATCATTGTGCGGATAATGACATAACCTAAGCACTGTTAATCTTGCCAATCTGATTGTATACAATATTTGCAAAACGAAAACGCACGTTTCCAAACAAGTGTTCCTATTCAAAACGTTATTTACGCAGTCCCTTCTACAAGTCCTCGAATTTGTAGATGAAATTTCCGAACACTCTGTATGTATGTGTATATATTCTTCCCAATTTCATTACATAGCCTACATGTTATGATAATTAGTGCATTAAATAGTAAAACCGACTAGTTTTCGCAATTACTGTCAACATGTCCAATAGCAGTGGAATTATTTATCTGCATCATTTTTTTCCCTTATAGGCTTTACTGCTGCTAGACTGCTGCTTGTCAGGCCCTTGCGTGCTCCTACGTTATGGCACATGTCAAGGGATACTATTCGCCTTCTTGTTGCAATTCAATTTTCAACATAAACGTTTACTAAGAGAGAATGAACATTTTTAAATTCTATACAGAACGAACGAAAAACAAAAGTATAGGCTATATTTCTTAAAATAGCGCAAAAAAATAAAGAATTATGGCGTAAACTGCAAGTTTCTCGAACAAGTACTTATAGGGAAAAAATGAGTTTTAAATTTAGTTTTTCAAATCAACACACGCCGCCATTTTGATTGCAGCAGAAGATACTATGACGACACCGCTTACTTTCACTAATGTTTACACAAAGCGTTGATTCAGGTTTAGTGATTCAGATAATGTTACATGTGCAAGTGTTGAGTGATAATATATTAGTAATTTAGGATATATTTATGATATAATAGTAATATAGGATGCATTTCAGATCTAAAATAATTTATGAAGAGGCTTACGTGTGTGGGGGGGGGATCTGGTCACAGTACTACCAAATTGGATTCTAAACTGTTATTGACATTAGTTTGCACTTTCAGAAGTTTGCACTACGAAATAACTTGGAATTTAGGCCTACCTTTATAATTCAGTTTTGTGTCGTACGCCACAAACATTCCTCCAAATATATCCAATGTCAAATTCCATGCAACAATAAACTCTCTCTTCTCTCCATTCTTAAATCGCAGTATGTTGTCATAATTCTAACAAATGAATTGTGTAGAGAAAGTTTATATATATATATATCCAATATTGCCAACCTAACCTGTGTGGCGAATATGATACGGCCCTAATAGTGATTAAGGAATATAAGAAATGAATAAATAATGAAGGAACAGAATATAGTTAAAAATAAATTAAGTTTCGTATTGGTAAATAGTTCTCACAAGAAGCGGTTGAAACCCTAAGTAAAAGAGGTCATAAATATGTAACTCCTCAAATTAGACCTGAAATCCTTAATCTGGGTCTACCTTCAAAAATCACGTTTGGGAGAAATGTCAAACTCCAAATTTACAATCGCGGAAAGCTCAAGCTGGCAAACACGCTCCCTAGCCGTGAGAATAAAATCAAAAGGTAGGAGGTGGTTTAAATAAAATAGTTACGCCCTTGGAGGACATGTGATTGAATATTCTAACCAATCAAAATCGGAGTTAGGGTATAGACCATATATGGGAATAATTGGTCCTGACTTCGATACGGAACTCATGAGGACAAAATTTAATACACTGACACATATACTCGACACTTAGAAGGAAGAAGATCTTGATTGTATAGTAAAAAAATATCTTGTAACAACGATTATGGACTTAGGGAAAATCTCCCGAAATCATAAGTCATTTGCTAGTCCTCATTAGCGAAATATCAAAGGCCAGGGACGGAAAAGTTTTATTTTCACTGTGTAACGTGCATTTAAATTGGCAGAGATTAATTAAATTAAATAATTCAAATAATTAGTGATTGTCTGTTCCCACGCAATTCTCCTTCCGAACCCGTTGTAGATAGGAGTCTCAGCGCTCACCCTGAAACAGGAACCGACTAGCTACCGAGGAAGGGCAAGTAACAATTCACGATTAAATCAAGTGGAACTAAAGTGAGATTAACAGCCACTCTAAAAATGCTGCCCCACCTGGAGTCTGGCGTTTTTTATTAACTAACGTTTAATAACATAAAATTCATGATAAAATTCTGATGAGGTATTAGTCATAAAATGAAAATATAAATTATAAACTTTTATCTAATATGTCTGTAATTAGGTAATAATTTTATAATTTTAATTGTATAATCTGTCTGACCTCTGCAGAAATGTGGTCCTCGCAATTCGAAGCAAACAGCATCAACATGAAGGCGAAGATTATCGGATCTTTCCTGCACAAACTCTTCATCCACATTGTTGGTTATAAATATTTTAAGGTGTATATATATAAAACAGAAAAGAATGTATTAAGAAACAACCTACACTCTTTTAAAGAGATACCCAGGCCAACACACTTGCCATATATATATATATATTTATACAACCCGCTAATATTTTCCAAAAATAGCTCCAAACTTCTTTATGAAACATCTTTACATTAATTAAACATACACTTCAAAATAAAAATCAAACACACACACACACACACAAACAATACGTATCTCGCATAAATCATGTATAGATATTATTGCCTTCTTCTGAATAGTGACGTCATGGATATGCTCGGAAATCTTCGGTTGGTCGAATCGGTAGTCGTATTTTTTCTCGTATTTTTAAAATTCAATTAAAAAACTACTCCATGAAGAATTTCATACACCAAATTTAATTGCAACAGTAGTTGAATTGATATATAATTTACTTAAATTTGTGTTATAGATTGTACGGAAACCATTATGGTACGAGTACCTAGAAGCATTTTGACTGTTTTGTATGTAAAGTATTAAAGTTTAGTTTCTGGAAGTCACATGTCCAATGTTGTGATCTCTGCGTCACAAGACACACCCTTTATCGTCTAATTTTAATAGATGGCTAACGATCTCCATAATAATCACTAGTTATATTTGTATGCCGCGCGGCCATAATGTGGTCGGTAGAATCCTTACCTTGACACCAGCGGCTCATGTTCGATTTTCGGCGAGGTACACAATTTAAAATCACCCACTTTGAGACTACGTGTATATTCCTATGATGTCTTCGTCAGAAGCCTTAGGATCGTGCTAACCAAAATCCGCAGTCTGTCGCCATTGTGTAGGATCTGTTTTCAGGTTCAAAGTTCGTCCAAAGGGATGTAAATCAATAAAATAAGCTAAAGTAAAATAATAAATAAGACTTGAAAGTTTTTAATTATTTATAATATAAGTTCTAATTTTCTCCTATATTTAAGCAGCTCAATGATTTCTCTGTTTAACTTTATATTTTTCTTTGAATGACGTGTCATACGAAGGACATTTCGATATATAACCTTAAATTAATTACTGGATACTTTATAAGTATCACGCAGGACGTAGTGTCGTGATATTTTGATATTTTCTTTTAACATAACAGTAAAATCCTATAATGAATTTAGATTTAGCTGTGTCCTTAAAACATAATTCCCCCTTCATCAAATGCGTGGGAAGAATCCACCCCAAATCTTGTAACGGAAGCTTGGGCGCCTCTCTGTGGACCACTAATTAATGTTCCACCTTCTCCATGTAGCCGGAAGTCCGCCTTAAGGCATCACTATCCTTCATCCCACATTACCAATATTTCAACACATTTATCTCATGAAATTAACAACAATAATCTTCAGTTTCACACTATATTTATTTATCTATTTATTCACAAGGCAGGAATGTAACTAAATCGTATTATCCAGTCTACTCCTGGCTTCCCAGTACCGGCTGCTCATATTGTTATTATGCAAGAGAAATGAAGAAAACAATAACAGACCTAACCTTGAAACCCACCATTACGGAAAAGTTTTGGCGAACCCCTTGAAATATTTCAAGGGGTTCGCCAAAACTTTTCCGTAATGGTGGGTTTCAAGGTTAGGTCTGTTACTGTTTTCTTCATTTCTGCAGCATTGTAATATAATAGTAATAATAATAATAATAATAATAATAATAATAATATAATAATAATAATAATAATAATAATAATATTTTAAATTAAATTAACCGTACAATGTCCCTTGTTACATATGTGTAACATCGGGAATTGATCATATTATTTCCACAATAAATTAATATTTACCGCGAATGCCTGATTTACAATTATGTAACAACGTTAGGAATGCATTTGATTTCGCTACAACTAGGCCTACACGTTGTGTAACTTTTAAGCCGTAAGTAACTGGAGTAACTTCAGGTTTTAACCGTTAAGGGTTAAGTTAATTTAAGGTTATTAAACGCTTTGCTTGGAATTAAATTTTATGCATGTCTACTGTATGTATATTTAAAAGTCAGTGGTTCACCCAACTCAGATCTTAGTGGAAGGGATTCGCGAGTCGAAAAAAGGTTGGGAACCGATGCGTTATAGGAAGCGCAACCATAAGAATATCATTACCGAAAATATAACCCAAGTTTTCCCAACAAACATATGACCCATATCATATTAGCAAGTATTTTTCCGTTTTTCCTAACTTCATTATGCCGTTCAGTTGAAAGCCTATACAGGTAATTAAGACTAAATTCTATTCTACTATTCCTAAACAAATTTAAAATCATCTAAGATAAAAATGTGCCACTTTGAGGGAATGCTTATCTTGCGATTTGTGAATATTATGTATACATAACGTCGAAACATGAGCATGACCAAGGTTTTTTTTTTTAAATTTTGAATATAAATACATGACTAATGTTTTTTTTTTTTAAATTCAGTATAATAGTCCTAGCATATTTTCATAAATATGCACGCGAAAGTTTCGGGTAAAAAAAAATTGTATGTCCTTTGTGACTACAGTTATTTTAAGGACCGATTTCGGTCGCCCATTTTCTATATTTTCAAGTTTTTCGTCAAAAGTGAGTGTGGAATATTATTTTTTTTAAATTGCTTAATTACACAACTATGTGAACTAATTTCATTCAAAAATCCGTTGCAAGCATATAACGTTCTTGGTTGGTCTGAGTTGAAATCGCAGATGGTTAACGCGCCACGTGGAGAGGTACTGATAAATACAATGTAGTCGAAACATTACTGCGCTTCCGCCAGGCATATTCATGTTCCTCACTTCTTGATAATGATTATTTTTTACAGAAATAACAAACCTGGTGTTGTTACCATTCTTTAACACTATGGGCTGCAACACAGAAAGCACGACAAATAAAAACCGTAGTAAATAATTTCCGATTAATTTGTAGAGTAAACAAAACAAAATATGTCATAGAATACACTGCCTAAGGTACAGAACTTGGGCACCGGGATATTGCGGGAAGAGGAGATATCATAGTAAGATGTGGCCAGAGCGTCCAGTCAGGCATGCGCAGTGCACTGAAGACAGAATCCTGGTGCTCGGCGGACGGAAGACTGGCCAGAGTCATGGAGATTAAAAGAGTTGATACCTGAAGCCCCTCACGAATGATTTCACTGCAATAATAATTTATGTTTGTGAGACGAAGAGAAAATTTGCTTACTGTATTTAGATAGTAGATACGGAATGGATATATTGATATGGAAGCGGCGCTTCCAATGCCTAAATGGACGCTACGCCCCTACACACACACACACACGCACGCATATATATATATATATATATATATATATATATATATAAAATGCGTGTATAAAATAGAATATAAGCAACGTGCTACAATAAAAACCATTAAGACCCATAGTTAGGTTGGTTAGCATTGCGACCGGAAGGTCGGTCTACTTTATCATAAGTAATGTCGGAGGGATTTTCAAATGATCGATAAATTCACGAGTCACGATGTAATAAGTGAATTTAACACAACCTCAACTACGGAAACGCATGATATTACGTCCCTACTTCTGTAAAAAAAAAGTAATAATAAAAATATAAACGGATGATGCTTCAGTTATAGGCTTACTATGTGGAATAAACAAATATGATCTCATACTTTTTAAGAGAGGTGAAAAGAATACAAATATTTGTAAATTAAAGACTAAAGAGAGGCTAACGGGCAGGTGAATGGAGAAAATTATATGACAGTAAGCTACGAGATCTGTATAGGAAATCAAATGTAATAAGAAAAGTTAATGATTTTTGAGTAAACAGCTTAATTTTATTCGTTAAATAGTCGTAACAAATGCCACTCTTGATTTCCAAATCCTCTACATTTTACACTTCATTCCTGTTTGCAATTATTATTCCCCGGTATTTGAATTCAGACACTTCAACATATTTCTCATCGGTTAAGGATTTATTCCCATTTGAAAATTTATTTTTACATGTGATTATACATATTTAATGTTAATGATACTGACCTAATACACACACACACAAACAATCCCTTAATAACGGCATGTAAAAAAAAATAATTTTAAACGCACTCTTTGTTCTCTCAATAATCAATTACGTGCTCTAGTACAAAACTGAAATAGCGCATCTCCTTGCTATAACCTCTTGCGGATTTCTTAAATGTAGACCTATCTAAAAATGTTTGTCTACTCGCACACTATTCCTTGCGCCATTCACACACATTCGAATTAAATTTTCTTCCGAAAGCTAATTGGATACTATCAATTTCTCCCCTTAATTGAATATTATGTATATTTTAAGGTCTGCATATAGTTTATATACAGTACCAATATATTCTTATTTAGTTTTTTAAATCTTTTTATGCTAAAAATTTGATCTATTGTAGACCTAATTCCTCTAAATCCACATTGCTGGTATTTTATTATGTCGTCAATATAAGGAGTTATCCTGGATACAAACATATTTCTTAGAATTTTGCACGAAGTTCAAAGTAATGAAATCTTCCCTTAGTTATTGCAATTGGTTTATCTCTTTTCTTACAGACTGGTACGATAATCAATTATTTCCATTCATTTGGAAGTGCATTTTTCCCCCAATCATGCTAAGTAACCAGGGTATCTCGTCCATTAACACCCGTCCTTTTGGTTGAGTTCTGCTGGCATTCCAACTGTATCTGATGATTTATACATATTACATTTTTCTAGCGCCATTCCAATCTCTCATACTTGCTCACTTCTCTGATACTTGCTTATTTGATTAGTTACGTCTTCTTACATCTCAATAGGTGTCGAAATTTTACACTCCATTCTGTTTTAAAATATCTTCTTTCACTTTTCCAATCTTACTATCCAGATCTTCGAAAGTTTATGTCAAGTATCATCCAATGTTATTCAGTTTTCCCCTTGGTCTAGATTTACCTAGACCATCTATTCGGGCTTCCCATAATTGTTTAGCTATTTTATCAAGTATTCTCTTTACACGCTAGTGGCGAAACCATTTGAATTTTTGCAGAAGTTGAACATGCAATGTTATTATTTGATTTCTAATTTTATAAACTTTAATGCACTGTGACTAACAATTCTGCTGTCCGTAAATCACCTTCTTTAATAGACTACCCTTTTTTGCATTTACATTTGACAGGTGATTAAAGTAATTTTATACATTTAATACATCCCTGCAATCTCCAATCATATCCCCACTTTCATTCTTAATTATATTTGTTTTAAATAATCAATTGAGTTGGTGTTTACTTGATGAAAATCCATATTCATTAATTAAATAAAAATAAAACGTAGTTTACTTGATGAAAATCCATATTTATTAATTAAATAAAAATAAAACGTAGTTTTATTTGATTTTCATATTTATTATATAATTCAGTGACAGCTGTTTCGGTATACTGAATTATATAATAAATATGAAAATCAAATACACTGCTCAAAACAATTAGAGGAACACTATGAAATATGCAAATATTTTTTCATTGGATAAAGGTACAAACATGAAATTAATAAAGTACATTATTTGTGGTTATTTATTTATTGCTCATGTGAGTAAAAACAAATGAATAACACTGACTATTAACTTTTCAAATAATTCCGCTATCTAAGCAATTGAATCTTGTGCTTATTTTTCAAAGTTAAACACTCGTTATATAGAGTTAGTATCGTGTATGGCCTCTACGACATTCGATGACACTTTAGCACCTTCGTGGCATGCTCCCAATAAGATTCTGGATTTCCTCTTGCGGGATATTCTCCCATTCCTCCTTCAGAGCATCTCCAAGTTGCTGCAGAGTTTGTGGAGCTTGATGTCTGTTCCTGACCTTCCTGTCTACAAGATCCCACAAGTGTTCAATAGGGTTGAGGTCTGGGCTGACCGCTGGCCACTCCATTACCTCAATTTCATTCCTCTTCAGGAAATCCCTGGTGACAGCAGCAGAATGTGCCCTGGCATTATCCTGCATAAACAGAAACCAAGGCCAACTCCAATGGCAGCAGGTACTACATGTTCTTCCAGAACGTGCTCGATATACCGGACATCATTTAGTCGCTGGGGAACAAGTACAAGGTCCGTACGATTGTTGTACATAACTCCGGCCCACACCATTATGGAACCTCCTCCGAATCTATCAATTTCCTGTACAGCCTCTGCAGAAAATCTTTCTCCTGGCCGTCCCCACACCCTCAATCGACCATCACAACGTGTAAGACGATACCTGGATTCGTCCGAGAAGAGCACAGACTCCCACTGGTTCAGGTTCCAATCACCATGGTTTTCAGCATTCGTGCGTCTTGCTGCCTTATGCCCATTTGTTAAGCGTGGTTTTTTAACGGGCCTTTTTGGACGAATATTCTCTTTCTTTAATCTGTTCCTTATGGTTTGGTCTGAAACCCGGATTCCGGAAGCCATATGAAGGTCATTCTGCAGGTCTTTTGCAGTTTTTGTACGCTATCGAAGAGCAAAAAGAACAACGTATCTGTCATCCTGGGGGTTTGTTTTAAATTTACGGCCCTGGCCACGTCTTCTACAATACTGACCTGTCTCTCTGTGCCTGTTGCGTAACCTGGACACCACGGAAGGAGAAACCCCAAGCTCTCTAGCCACTTGTCGCAGAGATTGACCTTGTCGTAAAAGATGTAGAGCATGATACACTTCAAACTCATTTAAATGCCTCATTTTGTCAGAGACTTCAATAAACAAGGCAATAATCAACATTCGTCACTATAGCAACATCAGGAAGCTTACCAATTAGAAGTGGCCAGTGCCTTCCGAAATTAAAAAAAAAAATCTCTATGTTTGTTATTTGAGGCAATTTCTCTGTATTTAGGCTATGGATCTTTAAAATTTGTATCCAATGATAAAATTAATAATTCAATTTACATATTGTCCAACTTTCAGCATCACAGCTTTAAAAAACAATTACTTATTCAATTTATTACAAGTGTTCCTCTAATTGTTTTGAGCAGTGTATAACTACGTTTTATTTTTATTTAATTAATATATTTGTTTTACCTCGAAACCCTTTCCTTTCTATCCTAATTCCCTGGTATAATTATTTGATGCTCATATTTTTTGCATTTATTTAAAAATATTAATTATCTCTTTCAAATATTCTCCCTTCTTACTCTTTAAAAATCTCGTATGGTGTATCCAAATTTTCTAAACTTGCTTCATTTGACTCATGTAGCAAATTATTTTTGTTATCTTTATTTTCTTTATAATGCCAACATATTCCTCAACAAACCATTTCTCATTTTGCGTTTATTTAATACCCTACTATTTTTTATGCTGACAATTTAATAGCATATCTTATAGTCTCCCATTATTTATTTTTATCAGTTTCCCATTCGGTTGTCATATTTTCGTTTCAAGAACATAACGATTCAGATCTATTCGAAGATTTTTATCCGGTATTCTTGCCGATGTTGATTTTTATAATTTTTTAAAATTCAAAATGTGCGTACTTACAGTATGTACTACAAACAAATGCCTGGAGAAGAATATGATATGCTATATAAGACTCATGGTAAGGGAATCATTAGAGTGTAAAAACTAATCAATCAAGGGCAAGCTGAAAAGAATGAGGTTATCCATCATCAGCGTAAGCGTGATAACCAATCGTGACGTCTCAGAGTTCATCTTCATGACTAGCTTCATCAAAATGCACACCTTGCGAAAAAAATACATGTTTGCACCTTTAAAGTTACTACTTTCTATCTTACATAATTCACTTGCATTAAATCACGCTTTCCCATAAAAAAATAACAATTATTTTGCAAGCAATATTTCTTCTTCTTCGGCTATTACCCCACTTATAGGTTTGCCGTCTTCAGTTTCCATTTATCTCTATCATTCCAATCTCCCTCTTCCAAATACCTATTATCCATTATAATTCTGACATAGATTTTCCATTTCCATCTTGGTCTGCCACGTTTATTTCTTCCAGGGAGTGACCATTGGTATATATTTTTTGGTCATCTTTCATTTTCCATTCTTTGTACACGGCCATACAATTTAAGCGTTTGATTTTCAATCCTCTTAACAACAGATGTGGTGACCCTCATTTCTCTCCAAAGGAATTCATTTCTTATTTTATCCTGTCTTGTTTTTTGGAGGTTTCTTCTAAAATAATCAAATTCAACTGTTCTAATTTTATTCTTTTGTAATTCCGTCAAAGACCAAGTTTCACTTCCATATGACAAAATATTCTGTATTATGCTCTTATAAATTTTCATTTAGTTTCCTTAGTAATATTTTTATTCCGAATGATTCCATGTAACGTCTCTGTTGCATTTTTTGTTATTGCAATTTTAGTCTGTACATCTCTCTCACAGGTACCTAAACTTGTAATTATTGACCCAAGATATTTAAATTTTACTAAAAATCCTAGCTGTGCAAGCAGTGATTCACAATATTCCACAGCTGTCTGTGTTGATAGCTAATTGAAAACTAGCTTCCCAATGGGCCAAACCCGGACCAAATAGGCGATTTTAGGTTTTCAAATGTGGAGTGCACCAAACATTTCTAAAACAAAACACGTTTCTATACTAATTTCGAGCTAAGTTCCCGTTGTACGGTAAACAAACTTGCACAATGTGTTACCCCGCCGATTCCATCTATTGGAGTAATCGCGTTGCTACTTTCAACCGCCACATGACCAAATTATGTAAGCAACTGTCATCGATAGAAACAATGTTCTTAGATAACATCGTATTTTACGGGAAATAAGACTGAATACAAGGTAAGATGGTACCAATATTTAAAAACTTCTTATTTATTTGTGACAAAAATATGGGTCTACCTTTTTAGAGGATTTGACTTTTGTTTCAAGATCTCCAATACACGCGCGTGCAAGCAAGCACGCACGCATATGCACACGCGCGAACACACACAAAGCACGCACACACTACAACTACACATATACACACACATATAATGCGCTGATGAGTGTGCTCACATTAGAACTACAGAGCGAGAATTTTAGCTTGAATGGAAATGGACCAAAACGCTAGTGAGAAAACTTTGTTCAATGATAATGAACTGCACAATTCAAGGTGTTTGAAATTACTTTTATCATTACCACTGGGTGTCGGTACTTCATGTGGTGTTCGAATCAGAGCCACAATAGAATTTTTTTCTAGGGTTTGTGTCGTCTTTTCTTCTTCTTCTTCTCCTTCACCTATTTCACTTCCTGGTTTAGGTGGTGATTGCCTGTTCCGTCTTCACTAATAAATCTAAGACCAACTCTTCCGAGGATGTCCGACATCTGTTCTTCCCCTCGGAAAATAATGTACGATTTTCTTTGGTAATCTATTCTCTTGTTTCTACATGTTCTGTCCACTCTTTCTTGTTATTAGATATATTTTCTTTTATGGAGTCTCGTCCTTCCCTACGATAAAATTAATTCCATTACTTTTCCATACTCATGCTATCCATTTCTTGCCATTCATTTCATATGACCCTATGATGGTTAAAAGGCCTGTTTAGCAGACATCCTTGCATGTTACAGACCTCCAATAATAAGGACATCATCTCATCCCTCAACCTGACATCATACAGGACACGAGCAGAAGATTTATTTATTTTACTTTACCACTGTTTTCCAAGTCACCAATGCAATTTATATTATAGAGCACTGCGAAATTGATCGATTAAAATTTGGTGAACATTTCGTTATTAGAAGTTTTCTTATATGATTGTCTTCCAAATCATTATTTGCAATCGGCGTGAGAGAATTAAAGATATACAGTAGTCTATATAATAAAGTAATTTGTAGATACGAAGCTATAGAGCGTCTCTACATTAAAAGTGATTACACGTTCAATAGAGAGCGCTGATGCCAGATCTACTGCATAGATAAAGATGTGCGAGGGAAGGAACAGATGTATCAAAACTCCTAAAACCCCTCAAACTTGAGTGAAAAAACGTGAAATGTCGGACATATTTGTAATTTTCATATAAGTTCACCTTATGCCCTACTGATCGAATGACAATACAAGTAATTACGCCTACGAATTGAACGCCAAAAAGTTCAGAGCGAGATTTAAATGCACACATTATAATATAAAGGAAAATATAAATTTTCATCAATTATAATTAATTATGATATAGGCTAATTAAGTTATAATAAATTAAATTTATAATATAGGTTTATATCAAGAAATATCCTACATAAACAAATATAGAAATTATAATCACTTTAACATATAATTTATTTTAATGTTTTACGAACATAATATTATAAAAAGGTTATATTTAATTAAATATTTAATAATTTGTATAATATTAACATTTTTTACGAATACAATAATATTAAAGCTTTTATAATATTAAAATTGTTCACGAATATAATAATAATAATAATAATAATAATAATAATAATAATAATAATAATAATAATAATAATAATAATAATAGGAAAGTAATACTTAAAATACGTTACATACCATCAAGCCTGTCCACAATCCTCTGGTAATGGTGTTATTCCTTCCATAAATTCCTCCGTGTCTCTGGATGGTCCAGGTTTAGCCGAATCGGAACCAGTGGGCGATGCATGGAAGGAGGAAGGCGAAGAAGAAGAATGATGATGACAAATGTATCAAAAATGGTTCCTCGTCATCTTGAATCTCGTCTGCTTTCCAGAGATCACTTTCAATTTTCTTTGTATGGTCCAAGTAGTTTGCCCAATTTTGTACTGTCACGTGTTGGTATGCAGCCGAAATTAAATCTCTCATTTCTTGTTTTTTGAATGAGACGTTTTTCATTTTTATATAGTTCTTCACTTGTGCCCATACCATTTCGATAGGATTAAGTTCGCAGTGGTATGGTGGCAAGCGAAGAACATGTTTTCCTGCTGATTTAGCCATCTGATCAATTATGCATTTATCATAAGTGTCTCTGTTTTGAGTCACAATAAAAAGAAGCTCCCGTTTTAACATATCACTTTCAAAAGGGATTTTCTTTTGATTGAGCCACTCTATAATCTTATCTTTTCTCCAGGAAGTTGTAGGCAAACGTTCGCTTTTCCGACTATGATAGCCGGCATTGTCTAATACTATCACAGATCCTTCTGGGACATTGGGCAACAATTGCTCGGCGAACCACTTTTCATACACTTCACCTGTCATTTCATCGTGGACGTCTGTCGTGTTCTTTTGGCACAGAAATGTTAACTCGGCACCATTAACGAACCCATTTTCATTCCCTGCATGAACCAACGCAAACCTTGACCCACGACCCCTAGGTGGCCTAAGACCTGTGCTAACACCCTCAATTGCTGCTTGACGAGCACTTTTAATTTTGGTATCTTTCCATTCTTTTGTCACGGTGTGACCTATGTTTACCCAAGACTCATCTGTATAAAAAATAAATTTCCCTTCATTCCTAAATTTGTTTAAATCTTTGAGATATTTATGACGCCACCTGATTAGGCTATATCATCCCTTTCAATAAGGGCGCATTTGTTGGCCCTGCTTACATATTCAAACCCTATATCATGAAGAAATCTATTTAAAGTAGACCTCGAAAAATTTGGTAGCGTATCATCACTATTTACCTTGCTTAATATTATATTTAGTGTTGGTGGTATGTTCTCAAAGAACAAGGAATGAACGATGCGGCGGACTCCGCTTTGTACTATTCCATCGAACTTCATTAATCTGGCATTTTTTTTGTTTGCTCGCTCGTTTAGGTTTCTTCTTTGCTGGCGTTCTAAGAGGACCTTTCGTTTGTTCCTTTCTTATTCTATATATTAAACGTTCCGAACACCCGGTAGCTTCTGCTGTCTGTTTAACTGCCCCCGGGCAACGTTCGTTTTCTTTAAAAAATAATTAAATATGTTCAATACTATATTCCGTTCTTTACTGTGCAGTTTGCCAATACTACGTCGCTTAGCTTCTATATTCATAATTAATATAATACAATAATAATAAATATGAAATTAAACAATTTTATGAAAAACACATGAACCAAAGACAATTGAGAGACACTCAGAGTTGAACTTCACTCAACAATTATCACACACTGAGCTCTGAGCCTGAGGAAGTGCAGAGTCAAACGCGGTCGGAAATGAAAAGGGATACCTAAGTAAACAAACTTTAAACTGCGATAAAGTATGAATGCGCAATGATACCGAGGTCTGGTTTGTTTTAAAAACTATTTGAGACATTTATAAACACATCTTCTCGCTTTGTCACCAACATACAGTCAATAACAAAAACGTTTCTCGCTACATAACTTTTTTGTGTTACCATCCGATAATTTTTAACAAGTATTTAACAAAAAATAAATAGCTCCCTTCTTATGTAAAAATTATTGTCCAGGGAAAGACAGTGTAATCCATAAACATCAGGCAACTCACAAAAAAATTCTTAATCTATCATTATCACTAGTTTTCTACCAATCGTGTGACAAGTTTTTATCTGCAAAAATATAGATTCGCGCCAAAATAATGTATTTGTCAAAACTATTCATTATATTAATTACTTAAGACTTTAAAATTTATACATTGAGAAAGAGCGGAAAATTCTCTATACGACCATATCATCATTTTATTAAATTCATCACTTTGCATTTTTTAAAATTGGCAACATCGTGGGAGTAGAAAAGGATGGAGCTAATAGCAGGACATAGGAGTGCGAGTGAGAGAGGTACATACTCGTACTACATCTAATTCCTTACTGTCTTTTAAGGTTGAGACGATCTATAGTAGCCGACTGGTAAGCAATTCCAATGAATAATAAAATACACACTTTGTCAATATATTTCTTCTTTTGTTTTCATCATTAAAATAATTAGCCTCCTTAAATGAAATTAATTTCTTTTTAAATATTTTTACAGAAAGATATTTTATGATGACCCAATCTGACAATAAGATTAAAGAATATTCTAATGGTGTATGTGTGTGCAATAGTTGCTTCCAAAAACCAAATGCACACAAGTTACTTTTTTTTTTGTACGCGCTGTAATTGGACATACATACTCAACATAATGATTATACACACATGTTTGAGCTTCCGTCTTATAAGGATGAACAAATTAACTTTCTGCCCACGTCGTCATAATACGGAATGTTTCTTCCTTATACATCACGTTGACTGACCTCACATGTATTCTTCCTAATTCGCACCACACTTATAAAGGCAAAAACAAATATTATTTATTCTTACAATATTTTGTATGATCTCTTGTTGCTGAAGTAAAACCCTATCACGTATAGGCCCATATAAATTGTTAGCGACTTTTATTTAGTCTCATTGAATTTTTCACAAGGATCGATTGGTCGCCATGCCATGAGAGAACCATTCCAGCGGGGAGGATAAGTTATAGGTCAATTAAAATCTCATTTTGGTTATTTTACGAAATCCTTGTTCTTGTGATTTTATGTGCTGTTTTCAGCGGTGGCCTTGACTTTAAGCTAACCACAGGTCCTGAGAGATCCAACATTGTGAATGGCTATAACGCATGTGGTTCATAGTCCCATAAGGATAGGCCTCTATGTGTGTGTGTGTTATATTGCAGATTTTCGCGGATATAAGTATGAATAAGAAAGTTTTCTTGGGTTTTCCGCGTCTTGGATTCAAGAATGATCATTCCTTGATAATGGCATGTGGGATCATGCCGAAACGTCGGAGTCAGTGGCCGAACTTGAATCCAAGACGCGGAAAACCCAAGAAAACTTTCTTATTCATATATATATATTAAGCTTGCATTGCTCAATGTTAAATATTTAATTATAACATCGATAAAGCGTCACTACTATAAAGTAAAAATGTTCTCTTTAATTTGCTTACTTGTTATAGTCAGCTACTAGATGGCGGTGAAGACCGAGTTCTCGCGACATCTAGTAATAATGGAGAATATAATACATATATAAGAAAAATAAATGTTTGAATTGGATTCGCCTGGTGGTGTAATGGATATCACACTGGGGTACAGACTCAGAGATCCGGGTTCGAATCCCGTCCAGGCATTTATTTTTCTTATCATACCATATATATATATATAGAAAAGAGAGGACGGTAAAACAATGAAGAAAAAATCAAAGTTGAGAAATAACTAAAATCATGCATAAAAAAACTCAATAATGATTATATGGCGCAAGTAGACATTCCCCCTCCACTTCTGAAGGGAGTTCGCGCGTCTCGGTTAGTTCATGTGCGGTTTGTGGTGCACGAATCGGAACTTTTTAAAGGTTTACCCTCGTTTCCCTTTCAAAAACTTCATTCCACCAATGTCATCAACTTCGTTTCACTTCATCTCACCTTGCGATGGTGCGACAGTCTCGTAAATCACAGATATTCAATAATAGGGGATTCATCTCATCCCTCGAATTCTTGTTACCGGACGCGAATAGTGGGTTTACTCAACTAATGAATCTAAGAATACAAAAATATCAAAAATATAAAAATACTGTAATTTATTAAATCACGATTTGTAATGAAAAAAATATATTCCTTCGTTAATTTATTGCTTGGAACAATTCTTCATATCACCATCATCCTTTCATGTCGTAGTCCTGAAGGTAAAAGGTAAAGTGTTCCCACTACATGCCTCAGGAGGCCCTTGGGGTAGTAGGAGGTTAAGGCTCCCACTTTTTCTTGACAATCGGCACTTGATGTCAGCCGGGTTGTCAGCCCTGCGTGACGGCCGCCTTTACCCCAGAACAAGCGTCTGGTACTCATTTCAGTTAGAGGCTGAGTCGACCCCAGGGCCATAGTGCCGCCAGAAGGTTTGGGTCAGTTTAAAAATCCTGACCCCACCGGGACTCGAACCCTCGACCTTCCGGCTTGTAGCGCAGTGCCTTAACCACTACGCTACGGCGTGCCCCAGTCCTGAAGGTACTGTGAGTAAAAAAAATGCAACCAACTCTTTCTAAGCCGTCACAGTGGTTGGTACTTTAAAATTGCCTTAAGAAACCGTGATCTCGATATATGATACCAGTTGTGTTGATACTTATGGATATAATCTATTATGGGTATTACTTCAATTCCATGAGGATATGGTCATTTATTCTATGTTCCCACCTGGTACAGCCTGCTAATCGGCACATGAATATCATCTTACTAGCTAAAATAACTTTCATCACTTTTACGCAGGGTTGGAATAAAACATATAATGTTCTTAATTTTTTAAATCCCGATAATAATTATAAAACTTGCGATTCTGTTCCTACTGTGCATAATGAAATTGTAATACAGGGTGTCCACAAAGTCCTGCTACCAAAACAATGTAACTTAGCTCGCAAACTATTTGAGATAGAGGCATGCAGTTTTTTGCAACGTATTCTACGTCTCCCAAAGTTTTGTTTACATTTGTTGCAGGTTATGATTTAAACGACAATGACGACATCACAGGAAAATACCCAATGTGTATGGTGGTATGTTGAGTCTGGCAAATCACCAGTAACTGTTCAACGAAAATTCCGCCGGCAATATGGAAGAGATCCTACATCCAAATCAGCAATTAGATGGGCCGAGACATTTCTAGCGACTTGCAGTGTAATGCACTTGCCACGGAGTGGACGGCCAGGTGTGAGCCAGGAAACTATCGACAATGTGCAACTTGCATTTCAACTCAGTCCTCAAAAATCGGTTCTTCGTGCTTCACGGGAACTGCATTTACCAAAATCAACCATTCATAAAGTCCTCCATAAGCGGCTACATCTCCAGGCCTATAAAGTGCAATTGCGGAAGCGTTGCTGCCAACTGACTTTCCACGGCGTGTTGAATTTCCTGATTTTCATACTGAACGCAATTGACGAAGAAAATGAGTACCTGCAGAGGGTGATGTTCTCTAATGAAGCGACTTTCTTCGTGTCAGGATATGTTAATCTGCCATAAACGTTCGATATGAGGGGGGCATTCAAATCCCGGTGGTGTGTAACGATGTTTTAAACTCGCCTGATCCAAGTGGCCCTGGAATCGACTCAGACTCTAATCGAAATCAGCACAAGACTGGGAATAAAGACGGCTGTCTCGCAGAGCTACATCTCGTGCTGATTGTCAAGAAAGGTGGGAGCTTTAATCTCATGTGGTCCTAAATAAATTACAAACAGGAATGAGGCGCTGAAAGAAAGTAAACATATGTTCAACACTAGAAACGCATGATACTAGGACTCTCTTGTCATCCTAACTTCACTAAAAAAAACCTTACACTAAATATACAAATAGTTATATGGATGCAAACCATAGTCTCTTATTGTAAGAAACAAGAAAGATTAAGATTATTGAAGAATAAAGTGGTTACGAACATTTTTGTACCAAAGAGACGTACAGATGAATTGAGAAGACTACACAAGAGTGAGCTACACGATATTTATGGGAAACCAAATGTAATAAGAATAATTAAGTCTCGTAGACTATGATGTGCAGGACATGTGAAACGAATGGGAAATGAAAGATGGGAATGGGGAAAAAAAAAAAAACTTCTTGTAGGAAAACTAGAGAAAAATAAAAAAGCCCAATAGGTAGGCCAAGAATGACTGAAAAAAGAAAAGCTCAGATGAGGGATATATGGAGCCTATGCTCGGGCGATCATGAACCTCCGGGATCCATAATGCTAGCAAGTTTATATATATATATATATGTGTGTGTGTGTGTGTGTGTATATATATAAAGCGTCTAAACGCTTGCGCCACGGAACCGCCTACATTTAAAAATAAATATCTTAATTTAAATGAAAGTGATATATTAAATGATAGCAAGTATGTAATTTCAAAGGAAATAAATTTAATTTACTTTTTATTTTATTTTGAATACTTATTATTGCATTAATTATGTTATAGTAGGAAAAAAAAAAAGAACTGTAGGTACGACCGATATTAAAAGTATTTTCCTGTGACCAACCTCCGTTTCATGAATCAAGATATAAAAGCATTTCACAGAAAGAATACAAAAACATCCATTACTATGTAGCAGAAATATTGAATTTATATTACAGTGTACCGTATTTTATGTATTCGATATGTCGAATACAAAGTTAGAGTTTATACAAATAACTATTTTATGTACAGAGTTGTGATTGTAGTTCAGACAAGGTTATATTAATAAAATAATAATAATAATAATAATAATAATAATAATAATAATAATAATAATAATAATAATAATAATAATAAACGAGGAAGTGGGATTAGAATAACTTGAACTCAGCAGTAAATCTTATGCCATGATGAATGCAATAAAAAATACCGGTTCTTCTAAATTATTGGTTGTGCAATATTATACTTCATAAAAATAGTATCGGGTCTCGTGATTTAATTCTCGCAGGCACTAATACAGTTATAAGCCCCAGGCTTCTTAACATGAGGAAACTCTGACTTCCAGGCACATATTCAACATAGGCCTAATCATATTTATATTTTAAGTCCGGATCTTCGAAGATCTCGTGTTGCACACAAACATAAATCACATACTGACCCGCTGAGCGGTCAAATCAAACTCTACACATTTGAGAACGTTTTATTTATTTAACTTGCACACTAAAATATTAATGATAAGAAAATAATAATTTCCCCGCTCTTTTATATCTCATGTATGCTCAAGTCGAAAATATATTCTTTACGAACTATTGGGTAAAGAAAATGTAAGTAAGTAATATTCTTATCACTTCTTTTAATTTATGATTACTAACATAAATTATTTAAATGGTCCAGAATGCTTGGTATATTCATACCATAAAAATACAATACATTATTTTGTGCTTCAAAAGTAATATATAACTTGTTTGAATTATAATTGCATATCAGTGTTAAGGAAAAAGGGAATATTACAATTAAAATTTAACTCAAGGAATTAATGAGTCTTGTTACGAGTTTGGAAAGACTGAAAATCCTATAACAATTTGAAAGGTTGAAAATTCATAAAATGGTGTAAAGATTATTTCATCTGCTAGATCTCAATCATAAAACTGACAAATTTTGGTAGATTTAATTAACAGATTTGAGAATTCCTGACAGAATCAATGTTATAATATTTCACTTATCTAAAGTGTTATACATAGGGATATATATCAAGCGGTAACACATTATGTTGTGAAGGGAGGATCCTGATGACATGACACGGATCCTCTTGTTAGTGACAGGTTATACCACGTGACATGAATCAGGCCAGCTGCTACGTACATATGACATCGTTTTCCTCTTAACAACATATCGATTAAAGTTCATTCTATTCTGGAAAAAAATACTATGCTGATATCATTAGTGGCTTCACTATTAACACGAAGAGTAACGAAAAATAATTTAATATGCTGTATTTTAGCATTCAGTACAAGTTCATCTGATACCTTTGTCTTCAACCATGATTTGAGGGAGTGAATTATATAAGAAAGACTGCATTACTCATTAGATCTTCTTCTTCTTCTTCTTCACGGTTTAGGCTTATTTACTAGCGTGCTCCGGCTCCAAATTGCTGCCCTTTCCATCTTTTCCTTGGTCTTCCCAAACTTCTGCTTCCTCGTGGCGAATAGTTGTATGCTGCTTTTGGTATTCTATTCTCAGTCATCCTTGCCAAGTGTTCTTTTCAGTTTGTTCTGTATTTCTCTATTGTTGAGTTTAATTCCTCTATTTTTAGTTGTTGTCTTATTTCTGTGTTATGTTTTTTTTTGTCTGTTCTTTGATATCCTGCTATTGGTCTGAGAAATCTCATTTCAGTAGCTTGATCCTGGAAGATTGTTGTGTTCACTGTCAATGTTTCGGTTCCATAAGTAATAATAGGCACTGCCATTGTCTTGTATAATTTCATTATAGAGTCTTTCCTGGCTTTATTTTTCAAAGTTTTTTTTTAGTATACCTGTTATATAATTAAACTTATTTATTTTGTTATTTATATCTGTTTCTGCTGTGTATGATATTTCGCAACCTAGGAAGTTATATCTTACCACTTGTTCCATTGGTTTATTTTCTTTGTCCGAACTGGATGAGCACCCTTGAAGGCCATTGTTTTTTATTTTTGTGAGGATATTTTCATGTTGTATTTTTTTATATTTCATTTAGTTTATATATACTTCTTTGTAGTTTGTCTTCTGTATTTGCTATTAAAACCTGGTCATCTGCAAAGGCTACTGTTCTTATTGCTATATTTTCTAAGTTAATTCCCCCAGTCGTCATTTGCTTCCATGATCTTATCATGTCGTCGAAATAAATGTTAAAAACCGTGGTTGATAGTGGACAAACTTGTCTAACTCCTCCTGTTATATGTATTGGTTCCCTTTGATTTATTTTTATTTTTGTTTTCTCATACATTTTCTTAATTACTGCTATCAAGTGTAGTGGAATTCCTTTTTCACTTAATATGTTCCATAAAGTTGGTCTAGACATTTTATCAAAGGCCTTCTTATAATCTATAAAGAGCATGTGCTTCTCTAAGTTGAATTCTCTTCGCTTCTCTATTATTTGTTTTAAAGTGAATACATTGTCTGTGCAGCTTCTTCCTTTCCTAAATCCTGTCTGCTCTTCTGATATTATTGCATCTACTATAGTTGTTAATCTTTGGATGATCATTTTTGCATATATTTTGTATGCTGCACATAGTAAGCTTATGCGTCTATAGTTTTCTGGCTTTGTTTTATCGCCTTTTTTAAATATTGAGATTATTTTTCCAATTTTCCATTCTTCTGGTATTGTATTTTGTTTCCAGCACTTGTTATAGAATTTCAATAATCTTTCTTGAAAATTCTGTGGGGTATTTTTTATCAGTTCTATGTTTATATTGTCTATTCCGCATGCTTTATTATTTTTACATTTCTTTAATACTTCTATCGTTTCTTGTATCTCTAATTCATCTACTTCTGCATATTGTTCGTTTGTTTCTATGAATGTTATTTCTTCTTTATTTTGTTTGTCCGTCCACAGTTCTTTATAATAATTTTCTAATTCTATATCTTGTATAGTTAGCAGATGTTTTGTCTTTTACTTCAGGATTAAGGCTTCTTACAAATGTATCTACTTTGTCTTGTCTTCCGTGTAAATTGTGTACCATTTCTGCTATGTATCTTTCCCAATGTTCTCTATTTAATTTTCTGGTATATTTTTTTATTAATGCTCTTGTTCTATTATATTCTATTCTGTTTTGATCATTCTTGTTGTTTAAGTATTTTAAGTAGGCCTCCTTTTTATGTCTTACCAATTTCTGGATTTCGGGATCCCATTTTTTTTAGTCCTTTGTTTCTTCCTCCTACTTTCTTAGTCATTAGATCAGGAAATATATGTATGGAGATACTATTTCAACGCCAGCATGGATCTCCGTGTTTGATAGTGCCATTGAGTTAGTTACCACAGAAACTATGGTAATATTGATTGAAGCCTCACATTTTTTCACATTTAGTTCATAGCATTCTGTTTTATGTAGACTATTTAACTCATGCCCCAAATGGGAGTCAATGACGAACCACATTTCAATGATTTTTGATTTATGATTTACAACCAATCACAGTCTTTTTCACCTCGATTTTATAAATTTAATTTTATCACTTTAAAATCAAGCTCCTCCTTTTTAACATTCTGAATAGGTCAGATCATTATTTTGCAGTGACTGATTCTCTAAGAAATACGTTGAATATAACAATTTATATATTAAGATGTAAGAATTCTAGAATGCATGTTGCTACCAGATTGTATGTACAGTGCACGAATGTAACCATATAGTGCTTGCGGGAAATAATATAAAACATTTGTAGCAATTGATCATACCACAAAAAAAAACACTGTTTGCACTTTCTTAAACGTATTATTTCCCAGGAATTTACATTCCAGAAAAATGTAATTGACATATCCTTTGGCAATAAATATGATCTGGTTGCAGTGATGAACAAATTAAGCATAACAAACGTTTATCATTTGTTTTCAAACATCGCCGTTTACATTTAATATATAAATATATAAAAATAACTATATTTAAATAATGATTTGTGAGTAAACAGCTTAATTTTATTCGTTAAATAGTCCTAACAAATGTCACTTTTCATTTCCAAATTATCATAAGTAATGCCACGAGTGATTTCCAAATTATCGATAAATTCACGACTCACGAAGTGAGTCATTTGTTTGAAAACAAATGAGAAACGATAGGTACGCTCCTACTGTTTCTTTTGTTTATCACTGCAACCAGATCATACTATTTATTGCCAAAGGAACGCAATATTGTAAGGAGGAGCTTTCTTTAATATGGTAATTATAACACTGATAAATATTTGGTGAAACACGACTCTGATTGGTTGTAAAACAGAAATCATCGAAACGTGATTGGTCATTGACTCCCATTTGGGGCATGAGTTAAATAGTCTAGATAAATTCACTCAATTCGTGAATCGTGAATTTATCGACAATTTGGAAATCAGTTGTGGCATTACTTATGATAATATTGTAAAGATGATTATTTTTATTTTTGCAAATCTTTATATGACATTTAGGCTATTGGTACATGCTGATGAAGTAGTAGGCGATAGCGAGGAGATACTATGGCCCAACATGCACACTCTATTCGGTAACACTACGAAATACATTTAGACTGGGAATATCAATGACACTATATATTGATCACACGTAGAAATACATTATATAAGGTAAACGGACAGTTAATAACAAAGAGAAACATTCTGAAGTAGATGAATTCAAATACCTAGGAACAATAATTACCAACAGGAATGAGGTACACAAAGAAATTAAACATAGGCTGAATTCTGGAAACACTTGCTACTACACATTATAGGGACCACTATCACCCCAATTTCTCTCAAAAAACATTAAACCAGAAACATATAGAACTATTATTCTCCCATTATATGGATGCAAAACATAAGTTCTTACTTTAAGGGTGGTGAAAAGACTACGAGTAGGCAGGCCTATTTGAGAATAAAGTTCTTAGGAAAATTTTTCGACAAAAGATAAACAGATATGTGAATGGAGAAGACTAAACAACAGTGAGCTATGTGATCTTTTTTTTGGGGGGGGAGAAAACCCAGATGTAATGCGAACTTAAGAGGCCTCGTAGACTGAAATGGTTAGGGCATTTGGCACATATGGAGAATGAAATAGGGGCATGGAAACTTCTAGGAAAACCAGATAGGAAATATCCAGTAGATAGGCCACGAATAAGGTAGGAGGATACATTAACCATGATTTTATGGAGATGAATTATAAAGGGGATGATTGGAAAACATTAGCTTAGCATGGGGATGTATGGAGACGCTGTGGCGAAGCGTGTTAAGAAGCGCTGGAAGCGCCGCTTCCAATAAAAGTTTGGAGAAACAGTATTTCATTTGCTCTGGTTAAAACACGATTTTAGATTTGTTTATAAATATATGTGTGGAAGTGAAGATCGCTGTAATCATGGTGGAACTATAATAGTATAATTTCCCGGCTAATTGCGTTGATAATTGCGGGGTTATAATTAAAGCAGTCACCACTCGATTGACGGTAAATCGAATTCAATTTGCGGTTCCTTTCGAGATGAACTTTTAACAATACATTAGCAGATAAAGAAGCAATGCGATTATTTAGGTTATAATACCACCAGGGCTGTAATGGCAAGTTGACGCGCAGCACTAGGATTGATCATCACAAGGTAGTGTGGAGAATTTCGGAATGTAACTGATCGAAAGTACTCACGAGTAGTTGGTAAGCGACTCGTGAAAATGGCCCATGTAAATATCTAAGGTTGCAAAGAATACCCCGTAGTTCTGCACCAAGCATCATGTCTTAAACCGCCCGGTTACGGCGCTGGACAAACAAACATAAATAAGAATTTAAATTTTGAGAGAAACAGTATCCATAAAAAAAAGAAAAGATCTAATAAATGCAGTCCTAAATTAATTACTTATCCAACAGAAGAGTGATGAATATTTTAATAAACTGAAAACTTACTTTAAATTTCTAAATTTACAAATTTAAAAATGTAACATGATGTAAAGTATTGACTCTGTACAATAAATATCTATCAGTATACCATACTCCAAATTATTCCTTTCGAATTGTAAAACTATACTTTTTTTACATACATTTAAGTTAATAACATTACTGGTTATTGAATCAATAACGAACTATAATATCTCAGCAAAGTGGCCGTCGACTTTATGTTGATGCCTAAAAATAGTGGGCGGATTCGTCAGTTTTGGTGTCACAGTTGTTTATCTGGAACTTCCGCAATCTACTGCTTTACTGCGTTATACTAGTCTGCATTCCTGGAAATCACATTACTCGTGTTTCTGCTTCCCAAGTAGCGAACTTCATGTAAATAAAATAAGAGTATTATGCTATGTATTTTGTTTAACCGACCTGAAAATTTATAAACATTCCAGTAATGTAAAAATATATCATTCGCTCTTTCTCTTCGCCAGTTCCAAAAAATAAACATGTCTGCTGAATTTAATGTAGGCCTGCATACATCAATTGCAGACAGATGAACAAACATAAAAAATAAGGTAAATTAGAAAACAATAAAAATAAAACGAATATCCGAAAAATAAAACAATGTATAACAATTAAACATCAAAATTTGTTTTTTTTCCAAAAAAATGCTAAGTGATCTTCACCTTAAGTCTAGGAAGATTAATAAAATCAAACCAACTGGATATAATTAAACATTCTTAGACGCGATATAACTTTAGCTGTTACAGCGGATATAAACAAGTATGAAGTACAGAAATTAAATCAAAGTCGGAAGAAGAAAATTACAAAAATTAGGATATCAGCAAGGAAAATGTTATTAGAAAGAGGAATCTTCAAGATATCATTGATTTAATCGTGATGAAAACAAAATATTTTTATGCAGTTTAATTTCTTAGTCATATACAGATACTTAGATCTGCTGAAATGAGATACCTTCGGAGGACTGCAGAATACACACTACTAATTCACAAAAAAAAAAATGAAGACATCTTAGAAGAATTACACATGGAACCTTCAGAAAACAAAATTTCTGATTATAAATCAAGGTGGATGCAACATGGTCATCGAATGGAAGATCACAGGATATCCAAACAAATGTTAAGATATCAACCTGCAGAAGAAGAAGACCAGGAAGTCCACTCAAAGACTTCTGGATGGTGTTTCTTTGAAGCCGAAACAGGTCAACAAATGGCCTAAATTCGTGAATGTACTATGATGATGAATTTCTTAGTCAGTCTAACAATGGACAAGCAACAGTAGTTTCAAATTCAAATTTAAACTGTAGTTAACAATCAATAATGCAGAAAAAAATTCTGAAGCAACTAGGAACTTGCAAAGATCTCACAGCACAACATTTAAAAACACTGAAGGACCCTATCTCCATCTTCAAATCATCTATATAGTCAGTCTCAAAATCCTCGATCAAATCCCTTCATTCATAATAACCGTATCACATACATTCTAGTGTCATCATGGCTCTGTGCCTGTTACATATCAAAACAAATATTTATTTTCTCTGTATTATCTAATGCTTTTATTGTTTTCCTTCACTATTGTCAGGTATACTATGTCACTTCTGGCAGACCCTATTTGGGTAGTTTTGTTAAATAAATAAATTTACCAAGATTTGACTGTGTACTGTAGTCTGGTCTTGATTTCACTTTAATAGAGTTGTTTTGCAGTGCATACAGTTCCTTAAAATATACGTCTGGTCGGAAACGTGGTCCTATATGGGTATATTTTGATGAACTACCCAGATTAACATGTAAAACTAGTATAAGGGATAGACGTAAAGTGTGTAAACTTCTTGAGATGCACATTATATACTAAGTAAATATTTTGGAGAAGACGAAAAACTAAGCCAAACTTGTAATTCAGAAAACGAGAATGAAGAAATGCCATATAATTACGGCAACATTCCAATAACATCTGCAGGCAGTACAATTAAACAAATACATTTCAAATTAACCATGATCTTTTGTTGATTTTTATTCAGCTTGTCTCTTCTTTCCACCCCCCCCCACACACACACACACGCACACGCACGCACGCACACACACACAAACACACACACACAAACACACACACACAAACACACACACACAAACACACACACACACACAGATATATATATATATATATATATATATATATATATATATATATCGTGTGTGTTTAGATTCAGAATCAGCCCAATACACCACTAAAAGAAAATTAACATTAGATACATTTGTTACAAAAACTTCCGAGTAAAAAAAAAAATGCACGTACAAATTCCTAGATTGCTATTTGCAACTAACTCTTTCAGAATAGTCGAACATAAGGAATTCAACAAATTGTGCACACTTATGAGGCCTGGTTAAATACCTCCTAGCCGTCATGAAAATGCTGATGTTTCGAAGTTATTTACAATAAAGATTCAGAACACAGTACTGTGGAATTAAAAGATGACACTGTGTGTACGGCAATTAATGCCTGATATAATATCCGAAATATACCAATTATTTGCGTTCCTGTGACTAAACGAGATAAAGTTCTTACTACTTATTCTTAATAACACCCAAACACCAGCGACTATTTAAAAACTTTAACAGTTGATGCTATTATAGAATAGAAATTCAAATGTAAAGTGCGTAGTTTGCATATGAGTGTTCTGCTCAATTTTTAAATCTGTTAGCAAAATATATCTTCCTAACAGATAAATAACAGAACACATTGTGAAAGGCATCAAATGCTTCCATCGGAATCACCGTCTATCTAAAGCATGGTATGAAGCTAAGAGTGTGGTGGTATTATTGAACCTCAAGAAGTACGATCGAACATAATGTGTGACAATATAGTCTTATTTGAAAATTGGTCAAAACGATATAAATGACATCGACGAAAATATTAAGAGAAAAGTATTAACTGCGTCTATGAAAAGAAATGCAGAAGATGTATCCCATTCCTTGAATCTATAGCTCTTGATGATACATAAAGTAGCGATTGGTACAATTATTGTAAAATGTGTGCAGACTCCGAAAACACTACACGATAAAACTGAAAATGTTGGTTATTCTGAAGTTATGAGGAAATATAATTCTAAATAGGAGCAAACTATAACTAATGTCCATTTTCTACTTTTTTTTATCGAGTCCTACGATGTTGGTAGCAAGCAAAGAGTGTAACAAATTTTGCCTAAAAAAAAAAAAGCAATGGATTTAAATCAATACAAGATAATTTTGACACACAGATGTTTAATATTATTTTAAATGTTCATGCTAACCTTCCGCATTTATCCTTCATTTTGTGAATGGTGTGTATGATTATGATTGGTGGATGTATTTTTTTTTTTTTGCGACAGCTGGCGATGAATTAAGACAAGTGGAAACACACGTAATTTTTATAAGTGTGACAGCTATTGTATTATCAGGAAGAGTGATTTTTTTTTCTTCTGCTTTTGGAACAGTCCATCAAAACGTAGAAGTTAGGAACAGAAAAGCTTTCAGATTGGTATTTCTAATGAGGCAGTTATCGACAGAATAACAAGTCAAATTTGTGCGTTTTGTATGTACCATTGTAATATAACAGCCACAGAGCATAAACATTTAGTATTTGTATCGTTAATATATAAATATATATAATGTACTACCGTATATGAATATCAAATTTGGAAAAATAAATCCCAATAAAAAATAAATCGTATTTTTAAAAAACCAATTCCGATAAAAATAGAAACGCGAAATATATGATATCTATAATTGTAGTAGAGTGTTGAAATTGAGGCGTTCGCTGCAACAATCTACTAACCCGGGTTAGGGGCTTTTCCCGTTTCCTTCACTATTACCTTCTAGACATCCCTTATAATATATACAAAGTATCATGATGATCTTGTAGAAGATTTCCGGGTTGTTGGCCGTGGTCTTGAGGCTTGTAGTTCCCCGACGTTTCGCTAGAGACTGCGTCCGGCATTCTCAAAGGTTGTCTTGAGACTAGCAATTTTGTCGACTACCTGCCATATTTATACATTTTTCCGCGAAAAATGTATCAAAGGGAAGATAGTCGACAAAATTGCCAGTCTCAAGACAACCCTTGAGGATGCCGGTCGCAGTTTCTGGCGAAACGTCGGGGAACTACAAGCCTCAAGACTACGCCAACAGCCCGGAAATCTTCTACAAGACCATTATAATAACTCCGGCCGTGAAAGCCTAGTCAATATACAAAGTATCATGTTTCTATTTAATATCCAAACGATAACAACAAACATTTTTTTTTTAAGTTCCGTTTATGTTGTTGCATGCTAAGAGCAGTACGACAGTAGATCTCTTTCTGTGTGGTTCTGAGCAAGTGAGCGTGGATTTCAACAATCTGCCTGCTGAATAATCGATCTACATGTTGTTCATAACAAAACCGCTTGTTCTATTAACCTGGTATCCAGATAGTAAACAAAATTGAGTGTGAAGATTGTGAGGTGTATAATGTAAATGAAACACTGGCTGATAATTCATGGACTCGTGGCGTGAATAGAAAACTGAACACAGTAGAATGGACAAGAAATAATTCTAGGTTAAGGGCAAGCAAGGAAAAATCATATTTACCGTGAGAAAAAATAATAAAATGTAAGAAGTTCACAGTAACACAGAAATGCTGCCCAGAAAAACGTTGTGAACATGTTGATGCAGATTGGCATAGAGATTTATTCTCCTCCTTTGTCTTGCTGACAAAAATTCTCAAGACTCATTTCTATTTGGTTTGACAGAAACAAAACGCATTTCATTCGCAGCTAGTAAACCAAAAAGCAGAAGGAAACTTATCTTGTAGCTTTGTTTACCATATACTCCGCAACGAAGAAAAAGCTGCAATGTGCAATATATTTTTAATAGATCACCTTCAGGTATCACCAGATCGTGTTATCAGTAGATGTCTGGGTGCCTGTGGAATCTCACTGGGCTTTTTTCCCTTCCAAGCTATCTCACTATGCTAGAAACAAATAAAATAGACGTTATGCTTTAACTGTGGCCAAACGTTTTCCTGCTTCTAACAATATTATAATCAGAAGACACAATCACAACTCAAGATGAAATATAAAACTTTTTTTTTTTTCAGAGAAAACAGTCCATATTCCTTTCGGCCTCCTAAAACTGACATTTGTGAATTCTGTCGACAGTCTCAACATACTCTTAAAGCTGAACATAGTAACCGAGTCTGTAAAGCTAGCTTGGACACACACAGAAGGAAATTAAAAATATTGCTCGAGAGTATTAAAGAAAATAGTAACAGTGACACCCCAATTGAATTTGACTATGTCAGAACTTGCGTTTGCCAAGGTTTAATAACACTGCACAGTTTTACAAGAGATTGCGGTGGTTTTAAATATTTAATATACATTGACATTATGACGGGTAAAGCAAGTTTTACTGATTTTGGAATGTGAGAGTAAAAATATCCAAATACTGTCTGCTTGTTTGTTATTGAAATTTAAATATTAAGAAAATCCTGTAATCAAAAAATGAAAACATCATTGTCCTTAAATTCGTTATACCTGGTTCAGTTCAACGTTCAAAATGACAATAAAACACTTATTTCCAGTCCGTGGGCACTCCTTTAATCAGTGCGATAGAAACTTCGGTATCTGTGGCAATATATTAAAGCGTTTAGAAACTATCGTGTCCCCGGAACAGCCGGAAGAAGCCTACTCCTTTTCAAGTTTTCATGGTACGCAATGATATCTTAAATTAGATATCTAGCCTGCAACCCCTCTTTGGAAAGCACCTAAAAGCAAAAGGAAACATTTTCCGTTACACTAAAATTGAAATAAGAAATCATATTTAATTTGTTCATTTTTTCGAAACCTAAAACTAGGTTTTAACGAATCATTGCATTTTTTCTTTCCCAAGTTAGTTAATATAAGTAAGAGAGGGGTAAAAAATCAATTGATATTAGGCCCTGTTGTATTTTAGAAAATTAAACTAAATTATAATGAAAATGCATATTATGCTAACTCTGCGCATCGCCTGTGTTCGTCTTTCTTGCAGATGAAACATATTTTTGTGTTTTTATTATATCCTCTGATACATTACAGTCTTTCTTATTCATATCCGCCATTCTAGGCCATATTATTCTAATTTGTTTCAGCATTCAAAACTTTAACACCAAATATCCCCATTCCAACATTTCTGAGTTAGGCTGTTCTTGCAAAGAAGTCATCAATTACTAGTAATTACAACTTGCTTGAATATGCATTCAGTGCAATACAGTCTACGAGGTTTCCATTTGGAGCATAATTGCGTTTAACGTTCCTGTAAAATAAAAAAAAAATGGGAAATGCCAATAAAGGATTCTAGTGAATTTTTTAATATGATAACATGGATATTAGTGAAGGATAAACGCAGAGTGCAAGCAGCAGAAATAAGAATTTTGAGAAGGATCAAAAGAAAGACCAAAAAAGATAGAAATACAAATACTGAAATCAGAAGACGGCTTGGTAATAGATTACAGGAAGTAAAAGAGGTTACAATGATTCTAACATGTAAAACGAATAGCGTTAGAGAGACTACCAAGAAGATCATTTGAATAAAACATAGAACTTGACTATTAGGAAGATGAAGATTGAAGTGGATAGACCAGAGAGGCAATAGGAGTAGAATGGACAAAACATTATGAACAAAAACTCGTGGGAGGATATAGATGTCTAGAGGAGGCTGAGTCGGATGACAACATGAAAACATCCTATAGAAGGAGAAAAAGAAGACAAATTTGTCAATGTTGTAGAGAATGGTCAGTTCTTAAGAAAACTTGATGCCCCGATACTTGTAACTACTAGTGATCCCATTAAGGTTATCAAGCCATGTTGATATGTGAGAATAAATTAGACCTATATTTTTAAAGCTCTCATACTGATTATCCCAAAATATTTTATTAGTAAAATAACGTTATTATGGTATTTAGGTTGCTAGTGAACTGTGCGTATTTTTTTTTAATTCAGAGTTAAAGTAACGTGATCAACTATGGTGTATGTCTAGTTAGTAAATCTAAATACTATATTATATGGTTTCACGTAGAAATATATTGTTAAAAGGGAATGGGACTTTATAACAAACAAGGGAAGTTTTGAAGAAAATATGATAGAATTATTCAGATCTTCTCTTTCTATAAAAAAAACTAAATTAAAAATATATTAAAAAATTCGTCTAATTATGCAATATAATTGCGAAATATGACCTCTATTTTAAGAGAAGAGGAAATATTAGGTTTACAAGTATATATTTTTGGACCAAAGAGATGAACAATATGATAATGTAGAAAAACAATATCCTTGTGGGAAACCGTGTAAAATAAGAACAGTTAAGTCTTGTAGACTACGATGGGTAGGACATGTGACAAGAATGGAAAATTTTTGTAGGAAAGCCCCAGTAGATACGTTAATTCAACAATTAAGTGGGAGAATAGCTAATCATGATTTGAGGGATGTGAAAAATAGAAGGAAAGATTGGTAAATACTAGCTTAGATTAGGAACGCATGGACAGCTTATGGTTGCGAGATCATGAATCCCCAGATTCGATAGTACGAGAGAGTTAGTTAGCTAAAGTGTTAAGTTTAGGCGTCACATGCAAAACAGAACCAGGTAATGTATGAGAGTGAGAGTGTGTGTGTGTGTGTGTGAGAGAGAGAGAGAGAGAGAGAGAGAGAGAGAGAGAGAGAGAGAGAGAGAGAGAGATAGATATCACGAAGTTTTGAAGTTCTTTCACTTGGTACAGTGGAAGTCCTTCGGGAAGTCCAGTGCCCGCAGATGTTTGTTAAATTTATGGATGACTAATTGTTAACGTTGCAATTGCATTCTTTTTACTTAATTCGGCCTCCACGTTAAACCTTGTATCAGGAAACGCTTTATTCATTAATAAAAATAGTCGGAACATAGTTATGCAATCTAATTACTATCAAATTTCTTTGGAATGAAGAAATTTAAAAACTATGGTGTCATGTATGATATATTTGTACGTCACAAAGGATTGATCAAGAGGTTTTACGGATGTGTTGAGATAATACAGACATTAATTCACAAAATATTTTCAACCATTACAATGTACATAATTTTATTTTATATTATGTAGAATTTAATAATTTTAAATATTTATACAATGTGTAACAGTTTTGTTTGTACAGCATAGTTTTAATCTTGTTTACACAATACATAATGTCACTGTTGTATAAGTCCACACACAAAAAAAATAATTTACATTTAATTATTTACTTGAACAAAAAACGGTAACAGTCTTGTTTGTACACTTACTAAATACAATAAAATGAATAAACCGAATAAATAGCACTTTGCAATAGAAAAAAAAAACATTTAATATTTGGTTGAACAACCCGTTGCTTTGACTGAATATTTCTAGAATGAACACTTTTTTTTTTCTTCAATGAAAGCCACAAATGTTCAATGAGATTTAAGTCCGGCGATTGAGCAGGTGCTTTCAGCTGTTTTGGAATATTCCAGATGCACCACAGTTTTCAGCTTGTGTGTCCTTCTGAAACACATAACCGGGCATGACCCCATCTTTTGTGCGCTTTGTTTAACATTCTGTTTCAGAATATTTAAGTGTCCATATACCATCATTAAAGTGAAGAGTTCTAACTTCCCTCAATGACATACACTCCCAAAAGTAAAACGGACCCACCTCCGTGTTTAATAGTTGCAAGTTTGTTTATGTGCTAATTGGACGTATTCGACTTTCTCCACACCTGTTAATTGCCATCTTATCCGAAAAGGTTTATTTTTGTTTGGTCAGACCAAATTACTTTGTTCCAAAACTCTTCATTTTTGTTTACATACTCTTTAGCAAATTTCATGCTGGCAATTCTGTTTCTCTTATTTACGAATGGCTTCTTCAGTGCTATCCTCCCACGATAGCCATATTTTCACAGTACTCTTCGTTATGTTTGATTAGACATCATCTTTGCTACCTTCTCTGCCAGTATACGAAGATTTGGCGCATTTCATCTATAATTATTTTTAACTTGTCTCACAACATATGGTTTTGTTGCCGTTCATTAAGCTTCTTTTCTTTAGGTTTTCTTGGCAAACCACTGATTGAACAATTTTATCGAAATTTATTTAAAACATAATTAACCGTAGAGTGTATTTATAAACTTTAAGGCCTATTTGTCTCGAGGTAGCGTGCTGCCTTGTCACGCAGCGGGCCCGGGTTCGATCCCCGGTCGGGACAGTTTTTCTGGGTGAGGTTTTTATCGGGGTTTTTCCTCGCCTGTAAGACAAATGTCAGGAAACCTTTAAGGCCCAAACGGTCTCCAAAACCATATGGCCATCATCATCATTATCACCATCCTTCACCGGTGTGGAAAGCAACGGGAAGCTACCACACCTACAATTCCTTAGTAAAGCTGCAAGCATAGCATGGGAAATTCTATGATTGCAGTGAAAGACCTGCCCTCGGGCAGAATTACTATGGATGGATAACACTGGGGAACAAAAAAATATTTTTTTCTTGGTGCCTGAAATTTTTCACCTGATTCTGGGTATTTCGGCACTGCTGATTCCAAAAATGTCATCCATTTTGTTGCAGCAGCTCTAGTTTGCAAGATATTGATGATACTGCTCTTATGTACCACCATTGTAAATCGATTGTTTGCATAATACTAATTGATTAATCCAAGTTATATTCATGTTGTTGTTGCCGTTTGCATATGTAATTTTACTAATTTGACAATTGTTTATCCTTTTTCTAGACTGACATGGCTTCAACACGAAGAAAATGTGTGAATAATCCTGATGTGTTTTGTTTCATCTGTGGGGAGTACACATTCACTCAACAAAGAAAACCTATAACTGACTTTGTAAGAAGAGCTTATTTGGCCTATTTCAAAGTACAACTGGGAGATCAAGATAAGCCTTGGGCACCTCACATTGTATGTAAAACGTGCACAGAGCATCTACGACAATGGACAAATGGGAAACGGAAATGCTTGAAATTTGGGGAACCAATGATCTGGCGAGAACAAATTAACCATAGTGATGACTGCTATTTTTGTTCAGTCAATGTAAAGGGCATCAATAGCAAAAACCGGAATAGATGGGTATATCCCAATCTACGCTCCGCAAGACGCCCTGTTCCACATTCAGAGGAGATACCTGTTCCAATTTTTACCAGTCTTCCAGAGTCACCAGAAGAAGAGGATGATTCAAATGAAAGCTATTCTGAGGGAAATGACAGCGATTTCCCAGGACCTTCATCAGTTTCATCCGGTTTTAGTCAAGCGGAACTGAACGACCTCATAAGGGATCTAAGTCTTCCAAAGAAGTCATCTGAGTTGTTAGCTTCCAGGCTGGCAGAGAAACAATGTCTGTTACCGGGAACAAAGGTCACAGTCTATCGCAAAAGAGAAACAGACTTCCTGCCATTCTTCACAGTAGAAAATCAATTTGTTTTTTGTATGAATGTTGAAGGACTGTTAATGAAGCTGGGTGTAAGAAAATACACACCAAGTGAATGGCGGTTATTTATAGATAGCTCCAAACGCAGCCTAAAATGTGTTCTTTTGCATAATGGGAACATATACAGGTCAATCCCAATTGGTCACTCAGTTTCTATGCGTGAAAATCAACATACAATAGCTACAGTGCTAGAGAAGATCTCTTACCGTGATCACCAATGGGTAATGTGTGTCGATCTCAAGATGGTGAATTTTCTTCTAGGACAACAAGGTGGGTACACCAAATACCCATGCTTTATATGTTTATGGGACTCTAGAGCCAAAGATCAACATTGGGTGAGAAGGCATTGGCCTCTTAGAGAAAGCATGACCGTTGGAGAAAAAAAACATCGTTGCAGAACCTTTGGTTGACAGAAACAACATCATCTTGCCACCACTGCATATTAAACTTGGTTTAATGAAACAGTTCATCAAGGCGTTGAATAGAGATGGAACATGTTTTGGCTACATATGTACAAAATTTCCTGCACTGAGTAGAGGAAAAAATAAAAGCAGGTATATTGGATGGACCACAAATCCGCCAACTTATTAATGACCATCAATTTCAAGACTCAATGAATGATACTGAAGCAGCCGCATGGTCTTCGTTCTGTATGGTAGTGAAGAATTTCCTTGGAAACTATAAGTCTCCTAATAGTGATGAACTAGTGGAGAATATGCTCACTGCTTTTTGTGCACTAGGTTGTAACATGAGCATCAAATTACACTACCTACACAGTCATTTGGATCGATTTCCAGACAATCTTGGAGATGTAAGTGAGGAACAGGGTGAGCGTTTTCACCAGGAATTAAGTACAATGGAAGAAAGGTATCGTGGACGGTGGGATATACATATGATGGCGGACTACTGTTGGAGCATCCACCGAGAATGTCCAAGATCATTGCATCGGAGGAAATCACAGAAACGGGGATTCTGCGACCTGATGGAGGAAAATTAATGATTCTAACGAGACTAATGTGTAAATAATTATGGTAGTTATATAGATACAGTTGTTTCATGAAAAAGAAAGTATTTGTTCTTTTGTATTTAATTGTATGCGAGTAATATAGTTGTATATGTGGACCAGTATTTTTGAACTGGTATATAATTTGAATAAACTCTATCTCAAAAACTAGAGCTGATAGGACGAAACTGAAATCATCTTTGGAATCAGTGACCCAAATATACCCATAAATAGGTGAAAACATTAAGGCACCAAAATCACTGTTCCCCAGTGTAATTTTTATTGCTTGTGTACTTGAAAAATTATTACGTTTTTAGTCATTCATATTTATAGTTTATCCACATGTTGGCGAAAGGTGAATTATTTTTGTGAATGTTACAATAAATAGTACTTAATATTGTATTTTCCAGTCATTTTATAAAGCTCCTGGTATGATACATAATATCAAATAATAATAATGATAATAATAATAATATTATTATTGTTCATAAAATGTTACTGCTGAATACGTATATATGATTGGAATTTTTGACATTGGAAAACATACAAAAATTCTGTATCTTCAAAAATTTGTAACAATTAGGACTTTTTGAAGTGAATATTGTATTCATGAATACATTTCTTTTAGGATTTTTCTTGATATTCTCAATACAGATGTTATTTCCTCCCTCCATATTTATATCTACAACCAAAATTCGTCCACGTCATTTTTTCACACGCTGCTTTGCATTTACGGGGTGAGTCATAGATATGGCTATACGTTTGATCGCGTTGTGTGATGAAAATATTACCATTACAGGAAATATGAAATTACCGTTGGAAAGGCAATTATTAAAATTACAACAATGGAATAAAACAAAGCAGTGTAGAACTTACGTCATTAGTCAAAATGGCGTTGAATAAGCAACAGCAAATTACAATCGCTGCATAGGCAATAACATATGCTAATGATCGTGAGGCCGCAAGACGTGAGTTTAACGTAGAATTGCAGCCGTCGACTGAAGAGAAGTGGAGAAAACGACTGCTGGAAACGGGAAGGATGCAGAAAATCAAATCTCCTGGAACGGCTCGCATTAGCACGGGTGCAGAAACAACGAAGAGAATATTGTGGAGGCGTTTGACGCTAGTCCTCAAAAATCAACCCGCCAAGCTGCACGTGAGCTTCATATCAGTCAATCGAGTATGTGTCTGGCCAGCCTCATGGACTAGTGGTCAGCGTTTCTGACTAATGTTCATGAGGTCCCGCGTTCAATTCCCGGTCAAACCATTGGAATTTTTCCTTAAAGGGAATCATTCCTGTGGTCTGGAATTTAGGTTAAGAACTCTCCTGGCGCTTCATTATCATTTATCATCCATCATATCATCGGGGTAACGTAATTCCGCCTTCTAGGCGCCCCAAGTTCAGAAGTGGGTTACAATTACGCCAATGCCAGAAATGTCCAAATGACAACCTGGGGCATTGAATAAAAAAATCTACCTCCATTGTTTATTCATTTCTGTATTTGAAACTATGAGCCGATACAAATTATTAAAATAGTTTAATTCTAAAAGAAGTTTTGCACTTTCGCAAGATGTTCCAATGAGTGAGCAAGCGCAAACTTAAAGGAAAGCAAAAATAAAATAAAAAGTTTCATGTTCACAAAAACTTATGAATGTGGTCAGGAATGACATAATCCATGGCTAACTTGCATACTACGCTATTTGCTAATAATACAGTCTATTAATATTATCTAAAATTCTGAAGGGGTACTTGATTGCATAAAAAAAAGGTGTAAAGGTAACTTACCCGAAATGTCATTACCGCTAATGTTAAAACTTATGCTTATAAATTAGCTATATTTATTCAGAAGTTATCCATTACAGGAGAATCAAACTTCTAAAGTACCGTAATTCAATATAATAATTAACTGGAGATTGTTCTCGGGGACATAAGCTCTCCATATATCCGAAGAAGAATAAAACACCCTGAGCTAACGTTTTCCTGTCTAATTTACCTCCCTCAAATCACGGTTAATGCCATTCTTCCATCTCAAGCTTGCTCTAACTGCTGGGCACTTTCCCTATGGTTTTCCTACTAGGAGTTTCCATGCACCTCTTTTATTCCCCATTCGTGCCACAAGCCCTGACCATAGCGAGTCTTAGCTATTCTTATTATACCGATTTCTCAGGAACATCAAATTAGCTCACTGTTATGTAACATTTTCCATTCACCTGTCCTATCCGTCTCTATTTGGTCCGAACATTTACCTAATGAAGCAGAATCTTTCACTCTGACTCCTAGATTAATAAATTAAAATAATAAATTAATTAGGACCTGTATTATTATCATGTTAAATGTCTAAAGGATGAAATAATAACCGCAGGTATATGAAACTTATATGTAATCGAACCGTGAGAACACGAGGATTTTGATTTTCATATAATTGAATTAAAATAAATTGAATCAAACGAAGTTGGTAGAATTAGGAATAAACGATCAGTTAGTTAATAATTAAGGAAACCATTTAACAAGTACATGGTACCGCTTTTGTTAAGCGACAGGCCCTTGATGCGGCTACAAAAGAGTTAAAATTCAAGAAAACTCATTTTACTAGCGGATTACTGGACATTTCTTTGTGGACCAGTAATCCAAGATCTTAAACCGAGCTTCGCTGACAGGTCATTAACAAAGCATGATTTATGGCTGGGGAACTACAGCGTCGAGTAAACAACGCATTTTAGCGAACTCGACAAACCGCGAGGACGCGCAAACCTAGCAAACAGGCGGGAAAAGGCCACTGACCCAAAGGAGTGTCCATACAGGGAACATGGTGGATCCTTATCCAATGGGGGGCGGCGATTCCTTCTTTGGTACTAAGGAATCGTTGTCAACCAATATAATAAAGTGTTGTATCGCGACAAGGTAATGATCTCATGACGACACGATGCCAGAGAGAGGGTAACGAAGTTTACCTTATACCAACAATAATTATATTAAGTTAGTTTTAGTTATGCATTTCTGAGTTTAGCGTTTAGAGTTCAGCGTTTTGAGTCCGGCGGAACTCACCGAGGCGGAGTCGGGACAGACTCACCGATATGGCCTTAAATTAATAAAATACAACATAACTTCACTTATAATATCATTAGAGACTCCATCTTGGATTCTAAATGCGTTACTGCGGCCAATACCTTGTCCGACATAAATGTGTCAACAATCTTACCTATGTATAGTGTCCATCGATTAATAAAATATTTTTATTAAACTTCATCTCGCGTAGTCTTGCGCCGGCCAGCTCCTTGCTTATCCCTGAGAACGAACCTCAACTCTACCGATTACCAACCTGAGCAACCTAAGATCTCATACATGGAGATATCCTTTCGGAACTCCTAGCGCCCAATATCCTTTATTAACCATTAAACCCATATTAATACCACCATAAATGGCCCATCAACGTGGTGCGCTCGAATATTCGTCGTAAGTATTGGTGATAACATATCGAAACACCAACAACGTACCGACGAGAAATCATCCCACTAAGGCAAGAGATCCTGGACTGTGAAGCAGATGAATGGACCTGGAAGCTGACCTGGAGGACAAGGGACGAGCAGACAGCCCCGGAGAGATGGCAGAATAACAGTAAGAACAAAACACCGGCAAAAGGTAGAAATACATATTTTCTTTCAAATACTCGTGTGAAATTCTAAAATAAATAAAATGGAGGATAAGGGAAACTCAACCAATGGCCCTACAAAATATATGAAAATGATAATGTTAAGATTAGAGGCGATGGACAGGAGTTGGAAACAGGAATTAGAGGCGACTGAGAGGAGTTGGAAACAGGATTTAGAGGCGATGGAGAGAAATAGCAAACATGATTTAGAGGCGTTTAGAGAAACATTAAGAGATGAGATGAGAAAAGATAGAGAGATGTTAGGGGCAAAAATAGATGAATCAGTAGCGAATATGGGAATAAAGGTAAACAAAACGGATGAAAACCCTAAAGACTTAGAGGAAACAAAACAGGTTAGCAGGGAATCAGTAACAGAAATACATGAGGAAATTAGAACTGTAGGAGTAGAAATAAATAAATCAACGAGTGATCAAACAGAAGAAATCATTAGGGATCAGGTGAAAATACCTAAAGACGTGTTAATGAAACATGAAGTGATAATTGAAAATGCTGAGTGTAAATGTGTGCATGTTTCTAATTGTAAACTGTCGGAACAAGATACACCAGAAATGAAAGATCTTTTTGTAGCCGGTAGAGATATTGCAAATAAATCAAGCGTGAAATTTGACACGCAGGTAGCGCGCAGAAGACATTTGAAAAGTAGATGTTCATTTAACAATTACTTAACGTTTTTGACATATCTGAAAGATCCAAAGTCAGATGTACCTTGGTTCGGTGCATGCGGGTTAGAACAAAGAACCCAAGTATTTGCAAAACAGATTTTTACAAATAAATGGGTTACAAGCGAACCTTCCGAGCAAATCGCTAATAGCCAAATAAATGTAGCCACAAGGCGAAAAATTAGGCGCGATTACGATATGAGTAACGCGAAGTCATCGCAACCATACCGCATAATAATAATGGATAAAAGCGCGAATAATCTGTTTAACTTTGACAAGAGGTTGGCCATCATGGATAACCATAACATATTTATAATACAATCTATATTTGCTCAGTAAAGGGGACAATAAATGCATGAACCAGTATGTAATCGAACCCAGGACTAATTGATCGAAGAAAATAGCTATAAGTGTAAATTAATAGAGAATAATGTTAAATAATCGTTGGATTAAGAAAGTTACCAGAGTAATCTTGCACATTAAGAAAAATAATTATAACTAAATGAGAATACCGACATATCGTGTATTTCAAATCCAATTAAAACTCAATTCAAAAGATGGCGAGATAAGGGCAGATTTTATCTAGCTAATTAATGATAATACAAGGAAGAATGTGAATTATTGATTATTAATTAAGAGATTTCGTTTATATATTTTTTTAGACAAAAGATGGTAGACAATTTATGCATACCAATCTTACAGTAATAATGATGAATGATAGATGTAGGAATTTTCAAATGGAACTGGGTTAGATTTTCATTTAATTTTTTGGAATTTATAAGCAACATGGACGTGTGTAATTAAAAATCATGAGTAATTACTGATAAATATTATGAATAACAATAATGCTGACTATGGCGATAACAATCATAACATATAAAGATTGATTAACCTTTCATTAAATAATTTTAAATAACGTGAACTCTAATGATGAGAATGATTAACATGTTTTATATATACATTTAAATACTTATTTCTTTAAACGCTCCACATGCGGGCTCTATAAAATCCATAACGTATTATACTAGTTTGGATAAAAACGATTTTATTTCACGCTAAAGTTTATTATGATTACATAAAAATGTACTTGATTATAAAAATAAAAGGCACCTAAGGCATTAATAGAATTGATGAGATGTTGAAGCATGATTTGTCTTAATGACGATCGATTAGCTAATAAACTAAATGCACGAATTTTAGTATGTGTTGAATTACATACAGGGTGATATTATTGATAAATCGACTAGGATAACATAGGACCTCAGTACGATTATTATTTTGTTTATACGTAAGCTAGTGGAGACTTCGTATATTTTCTTTGTGTGTGTGTATACACATATTTTAGGGCAGTAGTACCCTCAGCGACGAATATTTGTTTATACGTAAGCCAGTGGAGACTCCGTATAATTTCTTTATGTGTTGTATACACGAATTTGTAGGGCAGTAGTACCCTCAACGACGAGATAATGTTTTATATATGTAATGAAAGAGAATGATCGCGATTATAATTTGTTTTATGACTCCTGTATTTTTATGAATAATTTGTGCAAGCCAGATAATGTGTTAATTGATGAAAATAAAGCGAGCTTTGCTTTGATTAATTGGAAAGACTAGAGATGCCTAAATGTTATTTAAATAAAAGATTGAGTATTATAATTTATCTAAATAATGATTAAATATCCACATCAAGAACGCGTAAATAAGAACGCCTATAAACATCAAATGAATTTTAACGCTAGGAGCGGCAAGTACAAATATAAAATAATCAAGCTAACCATAATTATACAACATTTTTCAATTTTATAGATAATGAATGAATTAATTATTATTGTCTGAGAAGCATAATAATATTTGACCAAGAATATATACAATAAATGCTAATGGCACTTCTAATGTAATACTATGAATTTACGTAACGATTATTAAAATGAAAGGACATATAAAAAATTGTTTTATTTACGACCCATGTAGGATAACAGGTCCATACATATATATATATATATATATATATATATATTTGATCATGTTATCTTTTATTATTTTTTTTTGTTGAAATTTATTGAACGCAGATTTTTGCAAAAGAAAATACTGGTTCATAGCCTAGGACCAAATACGTTCATTCAAACCTGTATCGGTGAACATTTCTAAATAATTTAAATTTACACCGACCTACTTTTTTTTGTGGATAAGAATTGGCGTTGTGAAGTGATTTTTAATACCCAGGTTGCAGAATCCCATTATTTTGCGTGTGCAAACAAGACTGTGATTTGACCCTATTAGTTTTAAATTGTTGACAAGCAGGTAGATTGTTTACAAATTGTCCCTAGTGGACAAAACAGGTAAGAAGGGTAAATTTAAAAGATAATTTGTTTGTTAATGTAAACATAATGTTTTGAATTTATTTATGTGCACTCAAGGTCTCCACCAAGACCCAATAAATATATATAGGGCGAGATTAGATATATTAATAAAATTTACGCAAGCATAAATTGATTATCAATTATATAGGGCACTTGAAGCAGAATCTTTCACCCTGACTCCTAGATTAATAAATTAAAAATAATAAATTAATTAGGACCTGTATTAATTATCATGTTAAATGTCTCAAGGATGAAAGATAACCCGCAGATATATGAAAACTTATATGTAATTCGAACCGGTGAGAACACTAGGATTTTGATTTTGATATAATTGAATAAAAATAAATTGAATCAAAAACAAAGTGGATAAAATTAGGCACATAAACGATCAGGTAGTTAATAATTAAGGAAACCATTGAACCTAGTACATGGTCCGCTTTTGTTTAAGCGACAGGCCCTTGATGCGGCTACAAAAGAGTTAAAATTCAAGAAAACTCATTTTACTAGCGGATTACTGGACATTTCTTTGTGGACCAGTAATCCAAGATCTTAAACCGAGCTTCGCTGACAGGTCATTAACAAAGCATGATTTATGGCTGGGGAACTACAGCGTCGAGTAAACAACGCATTTTAGCGAACTCGACAAACCGCGAGGACGCGCAACCTAGCAAACAGGCGGGAAAAGGCCACTGACCCAAAGGAGTGTCCATACAGGGAACATGGTGGATCCTTATCCAATGGGGGGCGGCGATTCCTTCTTTGGTACTAAGGAATCGTTGTCAACCAATATAATAAAGTGTTGTATCGCGACAAGGTAATGATCTCATGACGACACGATGCCAGAGAGAGGGTAACGAAGTTTACCTTATACCAACAATAATTATATTAAGTTAGTTTTAGTTATGCATTTCTGAGTTTAGCGTTTAGAGTTCAGCGTTTTGAGTCCGGCGGAACTCACCGAGGCGGAGTCGGGACAGACTCACCGATATGGCCTTAAATTAACAAAATACAACATAACTTCACTTATAATATCATCTTGGATTCTAAATGCGTTACTGCGGTCAATACCTTGTCCGACATGAAATGTGTCAACAATCTTACCTATGTATAGTGTCCATCGATTAATAAAATATTTTTATTAAACTTCATCTCGCGTAGTCTTGCGCCGGCCAGCTCCTTGCTTATCCCTGAGAAAGAACCTCAACTCTACCGATTACCAACCTGAGCAACCTAAGATCTCATACATGGAGATATCCTTTCGGAACTCCTAGCGCCCAATATCCTTTATTAACCATTAAACCCATATTAATACCACCTTACTAAGAACTTTACAAGAACATTATGTTATCAAATACTTGTAATCTTTATTCCACCCTTGAAGTGACAGTGCATGTTTCGCATATATTTTTTAATAGCTGCATTATTACATATATCTTTAGTAATATATGTTTCAACATAATTTAGTAAATCAGTGATAAACACTTCTACGAAAAACGTGTGTGTTAAATTAGGCAAAAATATTTTTTAAATATTCGAACCAAATTTATTCATGGATGGAAAACACTCATGTTATGACTATAACATCATTTAAACAGCGATTTGGATATTCTGTTTCCCTTGAAAGTATGTGGGTTTAAGGGATATTGCAATCGATCCCTGGCCGGGACAAGTTTTCTGGTAGATGTTTTAGGCGTTTTCCTCGCCTGCAAAGCAAATGCCAGAAAACTGAATGATTCAAATAGTCCCTGAATATGATCTGGTCATCATAATAACCCGTATCATACTGTATTCACCTTGTTTAAAAACAAATTAAGACACAGTAGAAACAGGTCGATTAATGAACAAACCTACAAGATTCTAATACGCAATTTGAATCTGATGTTAAACCACTCTTTCAGAGTGAAACGCAGAATTTTAAGTATACATCATCCATAATTTTATCATGAAATGCTACAGATGTGAAGTAGTGAAAATAACAAAGATTTATTTTTTATTTTTATTGCTATCATATATGGATGTATACTAAGTAAAATGGTTGATATAGAATACCAGGATAAAGAAGTGGAAGAACAATCTGGTTTTAGAAGTGGTAGGTCATGCACTGATATTTTGCATAACACAAATGATAAAAAAAAGAGCTATTAACAGAGATCTACATTTACTTTTGTCGATTTAACCAAAGCATATGATAGAATTCCCCAAAAAAATGTTATGGGAAACTTTAGACGATTCTAACATTACCAAAAAATTAGTAGAAGCTATAAAAACATTATACAAAGGATCTATTTCGAAAGTAAAAGTTGGAAATCATATAATAAAGGGATTGACTATTACAAAATGTTTAAGGCAAGGTTGCAGTTTATCTCCAACTCTATTTAAAATTTATCTCGAAAGAGTACTAAGAGACTGGAGGAAAAAAATGTCAAAAAATGGGCAAACCCATCCAAAATACACATGCATATTCACTAAATTTTGCAGATGACCAGGTATGAATAGCACAGGACCACTATGACATAGAATATATGGCTAAAAAACTAAAAGAAGAATATGAAAAATTGGGACTTTATATAAACATTGAGAAAACTAAATACCTGTGTATAGGAGAAGAAACAGAAAATATAAATTTCAACAAGGGAGAACTAAAACCTAGAATTGAATACACTTATTTAGGAACAAAATTAGACCATTCAGGCGATAACACAGTGGAAATTAAAAAATAGAATCGCACAAACAAACTAACTAACTAACTCACTGGCACTATCGAACCCGAAGGTTCATGGCCGCGCGGACATAAGCTCTCCATACATCCCTATCCAGAGCTAATGCTTTCCAATCATTCCCTGTAGAATCTACTTCCCTCAAATCATAGTTAAGGTTGTTCTCCCACCTCATTCTTGGTCTACCAACTGGGCGTTTTCCCGCTGGCTTTCCTACAAGAAGTTTCCCATGCACGTCTTTCATTCCCATAACGCGCACATGTCCTGCCCATCGCAGTCTACGAGACTTAACTGTTCTTATTATATCTGGCTTCCTATAAAGACCATGTAGTTCATTGTTATGTAGTCTTCTCCATTCACCTGTCTGTTCATCTCTCTTTGATCCAAAAATTTTCCTAAAGAACTTTATTCTCAAAATACTCGTAATCTCCCTTCCTCCTCTACATTAAGAGTCCAGGTTTCACATCCATATAATATAACTGGTAATAATAATATTTTTATATATTTTCAGCTTAACGTTTTTTGAAAGGAGTTGGGACATCAAAAGTCGCTGCAAATGCATAATAGCATGCATTTCCAGAATTGAGCCTATTTTTAATTTCTTTTTTGCATCTCATTCCTATTGTGTGATTATTGTTCCTAGGTATTTGAATTCAGCCACTTCCCCTCAAAATTTCCCTCATTTGTCATTAGCTGTCCACTTCCATTATATACTGAATTTCTAACGCTTGACCATATATTTAGTTTTACTGATATTTATTTCCAGTCCTAATTTCTTAGTGTTACTCAATAGTGTGTGCGTGTTGGCCTTTTAGTATCTACTCGCTATCAGCCAGTAGTACTACATCATCAGCATAAACTAACAGCTATAATTATACCATTGAGTTTAAAGCCTTCCTCATTCCTAAAGATTAAATGGCATGCTCTAGTACAAAATTAAATAGTAAAGGAGATAGTGCATCTCCTTGCTTCAACCCAAACAAAACAAGCAATAAATGCTTTAAACTCTGTTTGGTGGAGCAAAAAGATTACAAAAAATAGAAAATTACAAATATATCAAACCATAATTCAGAGCATTTTAACGTATGGTGCTGAAGTCTGGCAAATTCCTACCAGGGAAATGAAAAGAATTTTAAGTACAGAAATGGATGTTTTAAGAAGATCAGCTGGAAAATCTAGAATTGATAGAATACGAAATAAAGAAATAAGGGAAATTAATGGGTGTACCAGAGGAGCCGTACATCATAGACATCATAGAAAAGAAAAGTTTGCAGTGGTATGGTCATGTCAAACGAATGCCAGAGCAAAGATTGCCAAAAATTGTTATGGAATGGATCCCAATGGAAAGGAGGAAGAGAGTAAGACCGAAGAAAACTTGGATAGAAGGGGTACAAGCAGCTATGAATATCAGAGGAATGGAGGAAGATCAATGGATGGACAGAGAGGAATGGCGTTTGGTTTCCGGAAGACGGCGGCAGCTGCCATGATACCGGATGATGATTGCTATCAATGAATAAAGAATACTCCAAACTCATTGCTATCCTCACTTTGGTAATTTTCGTAATTATTGAATGAATGAACAAGGATATTCAGCAAGAAGGGAAAATACTTTAAACACAACAAAGTGCAAGTGAAGTATGCCAATGTCAGCTAAACCTCAGTCAATAAGAACAGATATTGCGAAATGGGCATGTTGTAAAGCTACATTGTACATACAATGCACAACCTTGAATTGAAAGCAAACATTCCACCTATGTATTAGTTTAATCCGATCACGTCACATTACACACCAGTCGGCCATACTTCCTCACTGATAACTAAGATGATAATATTTATCGACATTTCACACAACAAAAACTAACAGACTCCATTAAATAAATAAATCAGTGAATTTATAGCTCTAAAGATCCAAGGCATATAACTTTAATTTCAGTTCTCTTAGCATATTTCGACTATTTTCACGTCAAGTAGCTTCTCCGTTGTTTTAACGAGGCTGAGTGGACTCTGCTTATATGAAATTCAACTATTTCAATAATGAAATTTTCTGCACCTTGAATGTGGATCATGCCCGGCACAGAGTTTTGGGATGCGCGCCGGTTCGAATTTCCAAGAGAGAAGACATTTTCTCGTGGAATTTTGGCCAATTAATGGACAGTGCTCACCCCAGATCATGAGTTTGGGTAGCTCCAGGTTAATAATAATAATAATAATAATAATAATAATAATAATAATAATCCAGTATCATGGCAGCTGCCGCTATCTTCCGGAAACCAAACGCCATTCCTCTCTGTCCATCCATTGATCTCCTTCCAGTCCTCTGATATTCATAGCCGCTTGTACCTCTTCGGTCTCCCTCTCTTCCTCCTTTCCATTGGGATCCATTCCATAACAATTTTAGGCAATCTTAGTCTGGCATTCTTTTGACATGGCCATACCACTGTAATATTTTCTTTTCTATAATGTCAATCATGTTTGGCTCCTCTTATACACCCATAATTTCCCCTATTTTTTATTTGGTATTCTATCCATCCTAGATTTTCCAGCTGATCTTCTTAAAACATACATTTCTGTACTTAAAAATATTTTCATTTCCCTGATAGGAATTTGCCAAATTTCAGCAGCATATGTTAAAATGCTATGAATTATGGTTTGATATGTTTGTAATTTTCTGTTTTTTTGTAATATTCTTGCTCCACCAAACAGAGTTTAAAGCATTTATTGCTTGTTTTGTTTGTGCGATTCTATTTTTAATTTCCAGTGTGTTATCACCCGAATAGTCTAATTTTGTTCCTAAATAAGTGCATTCGATACTAGGTTTTAATTCTTCTCCATTGTTGAGATTTATATTTTCCATTTATTCTCCTATACATAGATATTTAGTTTTCTCAATGTTTATATAAAGTCCCCATTTTTCATATTATTATTTTAGTTTTTTTTGCCATATACTCTATGTCATCGTGGTTTTGTGCTACTAATAATAATAAACTACAGTAGCAATATATGGGGTAGCAGATATCGTGATGTCGTCCGCGATGGACTCGTGGTTATGCTCCTTGCCTCTGGTCCCGAGGGTCGCGGGTTCAAACCCGGCCGGGGGTGGATGGATTTTTTTAGAACGGAAAAATCCAAGGAGTTAGTCCTCCGGGAGGGACTTTAAGCCGTGGGTCCCGAGTCTGAAGATTTTCAGGCTCGTAAAAATTCCTTAAGCCTGAATGAAAAGGCCTCTAAGCAAAATTTACCGAATTTTCCCGTCCTAGTACTACCTTGATTTCCTTCATGTCAGTATGAGGCGGAACGCTGACCACGGACCACTCAAAATGACATCTATACGAAAACAAGTGTAACTAAATCAGTATGGTTCAAATTCTTTCCTACAGGGGGAGAGCGCCTAAATATCTGTAAAGAGAAAAAATGGGTTTACAATACAAATATATATCCTGATTAGATATCACCAGGTTGAATTGATATCCATCTGTGTCTGAGATGTATTTTGAGAGGTCAATAGACCAAGAGTCTTCTAGGCCCGTAGCGTGATGTAGTAGAAGCAAGGAAGTAAGAGCATCTTAATATTTTACCTTTACTTTGATAGTACTTTATAGTAAATATAGACATTTTGCGGCTTTATTGATATAAGAGATGCAAAGGAAATGAGTTGCTAGCCTTGTTATAAAAAAACTTGTTTTACACACACACACGCGCGCGCACGCACGATGCAAATGGATTTATCTATGAAACCATCTCATTTTCTTATTGGTAGTAGTGAAGCGGTAATTTTTGTGCAATACCACCATGCTATTATCTTCTGGTATAGTGTTGCTGTTAAGCTGTGATTCTGGAACCAACTTCCTGACTGTTCATCAGCTGTTGTAGAAATGGTATCTTGTTAATAGAATACACAAGAAAAATATTCGTGGCTCAAAGGGTTAAACCAAATAAATGTATATGATTATAGTCCACAGTAGAAAACTTGCTTTAGGGAACATGGGGGGGGGGAAGTCAGTTGCTGAATTTCTTTAAGTTTCATACTCACAATCCAATTTTCTTAACTCAATTTCGCTGTGCAGATTGATAATCAGTTGTCTAAACTCAAAGAAAAATTTCTAGGATATGTCGGGAATGGAAAACTGGATCCGTGAAATGCTGGGCAGACACACTAATCTGTAGAATGTATGTAACTGTTAGGTTTGGCGACTAGCATTCCAGCGATCGATTCCCGACTGTCATACACATTATTATTTGTATTGTTTAGTACAGTTTTACACACGCTGAGAGCGAATATAACTTCAATTCAATTTATACATCAAACTTCTAAATATAGTGTGCAGTTATTCGTCTTTATACGGTCAATAATCTGACAGCTTACTAATTTAAACGGAAGTCTGGTATTGAAAATATTAAGATAAAAGTTTACACCTGAACCTAGTATTTAAGATAATTATTGTATGTCACGAACAAACAGCTTAGAAAGTAAAGCATGCATAATTGGTGAGTAGGGTGAACGGTTAGTTTCGAAGTTTTAATAAGTTAAAATTAACGACAATGAAGCAAAACAAAGTAAACAAGAACGAGTTCGACCTCAATGTTATATGGTATGGATCAATAGTTTCATTGTAATACAAGAGAAATGACGAAGTGAGACAAAAATAAAATCAAGGGCGAATGATGTTTAAACATTAACAGTCGTACTAATAAAAATCTCTTATACAGGCTTTCATCAGTTGTTTAGTTATACAATGTATAAGCCTTATGTAGATCATGTATAATTTCCCTACTAATAAACGTTGTGCCGGAGCTATATAACAATGCAACCGTTATACACAATACGTCACATATTCGTCAACATTATGACGTCAGAACAATATTACGCGCAGGTTGTAACAGAAATAAAACAACAGCAACCAGTGATTAATTGTGTAAGAAATGAGTATGGATAAGAATTAATAGAGATTCCCTAATTGGGGAGGTACGGAAAAAAATAAGTGTGTTTTAATTTATGTACATTTTCCTTTACGCTATGCAAAATATATCGTAGAATTATCTTCACAGATAATGTGCTGCCATCTAACGTCAAGAATTTCGAACAATTCTTGGAAACTAATAAAAGTTTTTCCCATTACTTATGAATTATATGCATGTTTTTAAGATGCGTTAGAAAACGTTCAAAATAGTAGGAAATGTTACCGAAAACACAATAACGCTTTAAGCGAAAAAAAAATCATTGCAGTTCGATCGGGAATCGAAAGTAGGACCTCACGTACGGTACTCTAACCACAAGACTATCAAGCTAATATGTAGCTTGCTGCAATAATAGTACCTCTATAATTAAATGCATTTTTATATCCGTATATGTATTATGTATCAATGATGCAAGAAAGTTTTGCTAAAATAATATTATGAAGCATTTGAACTACATTCAGGTTAAATCTTGTCTACAGCAACTATTGTAGAACATATTCTTTTGTGAATCAATGTTCAGTTTAAGAATATGATTAGGCCTAATCGAGAATGAGTGTAACAAAAGGCATTTTATGCCTTTATTTTCCTACCCAGAGCTTCATTAATATTATTTATGTCCTGTGCATCCATCAAACAGTCGTTAAAGTGTTGTATTTTGCGTTAAATTTAATGCAATTTTTTATCGTGTTTTCAAATATGTATTCGGAATTTCTCCATCACTCACAGTTTTTTTATTTCAATTTAAATGAATGGATTTAAATAACTATATTTAATAGACGTGTTTTCGTCTATTTGCCCATTGTAAAATAAAACCAAATGAGCTAACTCAGGAGATTTCAGCTATGGAAAAGATTTATCAAGGCAAATGGGATCCTAATATGCTGGCCGATTATTGTTGGACCATCAAGAGGGATGCTCCACAGGCGAAATATAGCAGAAAATCGTCATTTCTTACTTTCTAGGTGAGTCCGAATGTTCGAATATTGTGTAGTTACGAATGTAGAAAATATTAAAGTGTTTGAAATTATAAATTCCTGTCTTTCGGAAACCTTACGTGATGGAGAAAACCCGATTTCATATTTGAATTCAGGAGAAAAAATACCATCAGAATCACATATTTTTCTTTCTATGACAAAAAAAAACAATTTTTTGTTGCTCAGTGTTATTAGACAGAGCTTGAAAATAAAAATAATAATAATAATAATAATAATAATAATAATAATAAATAATAATAATAATAATAATAATAATAATAAAAATAACTTAACTGTTGGCTAAGTTATGTCCATTTAAATTCTTATTCTTCTACATGTCATAAAACATTTCAATATGATGTCTTGGTACAGCCTGGTACCAAGTGGTTTTTCTATTATTATAGAACACGATATTGTTAATAAAAGCGGTTGATTGGTTACAGTGTATCACATTTTCATATTTTATTGTCATGGCATTTATCGACCTGCATCCAGACACCCCTCTCTCTTCTCTATCATTTTGAACACTTATACTTATACTTGTGAAAAAACAGTTTAAAATAAAATCTACACGTATCTATCTATCTATCTATATATATATATATATATATATATATATATATATATATTTTTAAACATTTACAATTTACAAACTTAAACAAGTCTATTTAGTAAGGTAGTTTTATATCAAAACAAATAAACAAGAACTTAATACGTAAACTAGAGTAAAATGATTTGAATACGGCTATACGTTCTGGTAAATTTTATCTCCTTCCCAGGAGTGTTCTCCGCATTCTTTAAAGAACGCTGAATGGACTCCAAATCAGTCTTCACACAATAGTACAGTTATTTGGTTCTAAAAAAACGAGGTTAACTGGAAAGTTTTCCGGGGGTTTTGAAAATTTGTAATTTTATAGATTTCGATGTGCTCTTTCCGAATTTTAACTTTGCCACCTCGTATCTTTGCCGCTCGAGCCGCCGTGTTGGAAAAATGGCGCATAAAAGCAGTTTTTTGACAATATCTCCTTTCGGACTCACTTTACGATAAAAATATTTATATACAAAATTATACTAGAGAAACTTTCCTACAATTCATATAATAACCTTTATTTTCCTAAAATCAATAGTTTCGGCGTACAAGCGCCGCAAAGTGTAGTTCAACACGCGTTTAGGCCAAAAAGACTAATTTCCACACCACCTTGAGGTAGAGTAAGCGGCGCGTATTTTTTTATCGTGGTATCCCCAGTAGGGCCTAATTCACATGCAATTCACTATTCCAAAATTTAGTGCATTCTCCTTCGCTTCGCTGCTCTTGATGGACCAGATGTAGCGAGTTCATTGTCTTTAGTACCGATCGAAACGTCACAGATAGAATTTTCTTCCACATCATCCGCGAAGGGATTATCAGTTTCTTCGCAATCCCCTTCGTTCATCATACGTTTGCTCGAAAATTGTCTGTTTCTTCTTCTTAATCGCTATCTTGTGATGGAACTTGCCAGTTATCACAGGTACCATTACAATTCGTGCATATAACGGAGCACTTCAACCCAGCCTTTCTGCATCCACAGGATTTCCGACATCTCTTTTTGCATTCGGAAGAATTAAGTTTTAACAAGCTTTCCGGAGGTAGGGGCTCGAGTGTGGTGACAGGAGATAGCCTGTTCTTGTTTGTCGTGCTGCTGCTTCTGTTGGTGGAAGCGACGCAATATTTAATTTACTTTCATCTGCTGATGTTGTGAAGCATGCTTAAATACATAATGTTCTTACCCTCGTTTTAATTTCATTTTTTCTTGATTAAACAATGCTGATGTATCACAACCACTGAAGGCATGCAAGAATACAATGTGATCTGCGACTGTTTTATCTAGGATACTTTTTGTTGAATATATTTGTTGAGAAATTTTTCTTTTTCTTGGTTTGAGAATATGTTTGAACGCGTAGATAGAGCAGTCAAAAGAATAAGAAGGTCTACCTACTCGCCGACAACTATTACGAAATCAAATGCCGATGAAACGCTTATTGCGGTATTGATTATTAGCGTATCCGAATCTTCCGTGGCTTGTATGACCACACAGTTCTCAGCTTCAAATTTTGTTTTCAACATTCCAATGAGGCGGTTCATGTTTGCATCATTGCCCAGGAATTTATTTTGTGACACAGTTGGGATAATTGTCTCGTCAGAAACTATGTCTACTGAGGCAGTTTTTCGTGATCGTCGGGATTGCTCCATATATATGGTACTATGGTTTGCTACATCTTCCGGATATCCGTCAAATATCATAATGACACTGAATGTATAGTTCGATCGAACGTAGGTAACGTATTTATTGCATATGGATGAAAACGATTCACCGCAATGCCAAATGACTCAGTGTAATACATATCCTCCGTCGGTGATGTAGATATTATTTTGACGGCTCTAACTATGCGTTCAAACATATATGTTCTCAAAACCACGAAAAGCAAAAATTTCGCAACAAATATATTAAAAAAAACAGCCGCAGATCATATTTTATTCTTGCATGCCTTCAGTCGCTGTGATACAACATCAACATTATTTAATCGACGAAAAATTAAATTTATTAATGTACTCCGAAAGAAAATTCAGATTTAAGCGAGGTTATCCAGGTATTCAAAAATCCAAATGCTGATCCAGAGATCATTGCTAAAAGCTGCAGAAAGCTTCCTTCTTGAATTATAAAGTTATAGTAATGTGAAATGTAAGAAAATTATGTATTTAAGCAACTTATAGATATGCATGCTTCACAACATCAGCAGATAAAAGTAAATTAAATATTGCGTCGCTTCCACCAACAGAAGCAGCAGCACGACAAACTATCACTAGGTTCAGCAGTGGTATGGTAATGAACAAAATGCACAGCAATGGGGATGGAAAATAAACAAGAACAGGTTAATTCCTGCCACCACACTTGAGCCACAGCTCCGAAAAGCTTGTTAAAACTTATTTCTTCCGAATGCAAAAAGAGATGTCAGAAAGCCTGTGGATGCAGAAAGGCTGGGTTGAAGTGCTCTGTTATATGCACAAATTGTAATGGTACCTGTGATAACTCGCAAATTCCATCACAAGATAGCGATGAAGAGGAAAACGAAGACAATTTTCGAGCAAACGTATGATGAAATCGAGAACGAAGAGGGTTGCGATGAAACTGATAATCCCTTCGCGGATGATGTGGAAGAAAGTTCAGTCTGTGACGTTTCGATCGGTACTAAAGACAATGAACTCGCAACATCTGGTCCATCAAGAACAGCGACGCGAAGGAGAATGCGCTAAATTTTGGAATAATGAATTGCATGTGGAGTAGGCCTACTGGGGATACCGCGATAAAAATACGCGCCGCTTACTCTACCTCAAGGTGATGTGGAAATAGTCTTTTTTGGCCTAAACGTGTGCTGAACTACACTTTGCGGCGCTCGTACGCCGAAACTATTGATTTTAGGAAAATAAAGGTTATTATATGAGTTCTAGGAAAGTTTCTCTAGTTTAATTTTGTACCGGTATATAAATGTTTTTATCGTAAAATGAGTCCGAAAGGAGATATTGTCAAAAAACTGCATGTATGCGCCATTTTTCCAATATGGCGGCTCGAGCGGCAAAGTTAAAATTCGGAAAGAGCACATCGAAATCTATAAAATTACAAATTTTCAAAACTCCCGGAAAACTTCCCAGGCAAAACTACCAAATGACTGTACTACAAAGAAGCGAAGAAAAATTCCCTTTACACGCGATGGCGGGATCATAAGTAGAGCTATCCAATCCGTTGTCCAACCACTTGGTTCATCATACCACTGTTGAGAATTAAATAACTCACTGGCACTATCGAACCCGTAGGTTCATGGCCGCGCTGACATAAGCTCTCCATACATCCCTATCCTGAGCCAATGTTTTCCAATTATCCCCTGTACAATCTGCTTCCCTCAAATCATAGTTAATGCTATTCTCCCACCTCATTCTTAGTCTCCAACTGGGCGTTTTCCCTCTGGTTTTCGTACAAGAAGCTTCCATGCACCTCTTTTATTCTCCATTCGTGTCACGTGTCCTGCCCATCGCAGTCTACGAGACTTAACTGATCTTATCATATCTGGCTTCCTATAAAGACCATATAGTTCACTCTAATGCAAGTCTTCTCCGTTCACCTGTTTGTTCATCTCTCTTTGGTCCAAAAAATTTCCTAAGAACTTTATACTCCAATACTCGTAATCTCCTTTCCTCCCTTAAAATAAGAGTCCATGTTTCGCATCCATATAATATAACTGTTAGATTTAAATAAATGAAAACACAAATTATAAAATGTTCAAATAATCCGAGCTTTTTAATATTTAGTGCTACCAATATAATTAGCAAATCAAGTTCATTGCTCTGATGGAAGAGAGTAACTGTATAATAATTTTACACACTTTCATTGAGTTCCTTCGTGCTAGTATCCGTAAATACAATACTTTCCACGATAATCATGTGAAAACGCTAACACAATAGCCTAAGATTCTACTCTTACACAACGATATTCAATAGGTCCACTTCAGAAGCCGTGAAAACACATCAGAAAACAACGTAAACATTAAAGAAAATCAGATAGTATTTTATTTAACGACGCTCTTTAACAGCTTAAATCATAAGCGTCGCAATTCAAGACTGGGTGATAAAGGACCTAGAAGCTCTTTTACGTAAATCTATGACAAAGGATCCAGAACTTTACGTCCGCGCAATCTACATTCAGGATTATTACCGACCTTGAAAAAAATGGCCGAGTTTTAAACGCTCGAACTTCAGAACAAGAGGCGAGTAGGCTATAATAACCCATTCATTACAAGTGCCCTGCCAATCGCAGTCTATGAAACTTAAGGGAGGACCTACACCTTTGAGGATAAAAAAAGCAATTTTTCGATTTTATTTTCATGTAGATTGAAACTTCGTCTTTAAATTAGTGAAAGAGTTTTATTGATGTCTCTATTACTTTTACAAGTTATGTTTAAAAATATGCAATGCTATCACTCGAGTGAGCACTTTAATTTTAGAAGGTACCTACAACTTCGGTAAGTTTGTCGCTTGTTTTCCGTAACTTCATTTTTTTCAATACGGTTTCCCTTATAACTCCCAAAGTTTTCAAGATATTGAGATGAAATTTTGCATGTATAAGTAGTTTACAGAGTTTACCAAAATATACTACAATTAGTAATGTACCTATTATACATTATTTTAAAAAATATTTTAAATGCAAAATTTAACAAAAATGAATATACATCAATTTAAAATTAAACATAAAATATTTACACTCTATATAATTAAACAATTGTAGTATATTTTGTAGCTACAACATTAATTAGTAAAATAAAACAATAATCATTAAAATATATTGAAATTTAGGAAAATTATCAGGGAAACGACAAGAGAATGCAAAATTTTCAACTGACATTTTGAATATTTAATTAACCATAACGACTGAAGTCAGATTGTACTTAAGTACACAAACATGCTCATATTGTAATATAGATATCACATATTTCTGTAACCAGTATTCTTGCTGATAAAAAATATTGAAATATACCATATTTTTAATGGCTAAATGTGTAGGTCCCCCCTTAAATATTGTTGTTATTATATACCCATAAATATATTGAACGTTGTGTATTTTCTCCTTCCGCCTCCTGTTCGTCTGTTTTTGATCCAAACATATTCTTAAGCAATTTATTCTCAAATAGGTCTATTTGTTAGCATTTCTCGTCTCTTAAAGCAAGATACATATTTCGTATCTACATAATATATCTGGAAGAATAATAATTGTACATATATTTAGTTTAATATTCTGTAATGCATAATAGCATGCGTTTCCAGAGATGAGACTGTTTTATAACTTTCTGCGCCTCAATTCCTTTTTTGTAACAATGATTCGCAGGTATTTGAATTCCGTCACTTCTTCAAATTTTCCTTGTTTTTTAAGTAATTAACATTTAATAACATATTTATACGTGTGATCATATATTTAGACCCACCTTTATTGATAGTGACCAGTATCGTGTTATTTCATGGAACGTGATAGTTGGTTTTTATTATTTCTTTACTATCGCATACTATACATCAGCAATTTTAGGGACTGCAACACTATCATATCACAACATCTAGTAGTTTATGTATACTAACAGAAATCGAAATTATACGATTGGCTTTGTCTGTTAAACACACAAATATAATGAAATAATAACTAAGACATGGACAAATATATGGGAAGCGTCGCTTCCATGGACTCTACGTCATTGATTGATAGTTTATGTTCACTTTTTATTCATTAATTAAGAAGTTTTTCGATTTCCAACTAACGGATATTTAATGTAATTATTTGGCTATCTGCTCATCTTCCCCACTATCCTTAATATAGACTAGAGAGAATAACACTTGGTGATATGAAATTGTACATATCATTTGTTTAAATGTTTCAGACCACGAAAAAATATACAACTATAGCCTAACTGTGTCAGCAGCGGTGGTCTAATGGTTATATTCCTTTCCTCTAGTCCGAAGTTCAAACCCAACCGGGGTAGACGGATTTTTAGGACGGAAAGATCCAAGGACCAAGTCCTCCGTGTGTCTGAAGATTTTCGGGCTCGTAAAAGAACTTCAAGTCTGAATAAAAATACCTCTTAGCAAAATTTAACTGATCTTCATCCATCCGAGTAATACCTTAGTTTCCTACCAGATGTAACCTCGAGACGATGTACTAATCACATGTCCTCTTATGATTTCTGTAGGTAAATAACCTGAATTAAATTAGTCTGGTTAAGAAATTTCCATACGGGAGTATTCATGTCCCACAGCGGGACGAACTGGGATCAATCATCATAAAAAAACTCCTGGCGGGACAGGCCTACAAGGCCCTTAGCCTACCAGCCGGCTGCTGGCCTCACGTGCACATGTGCCAATCACAGGGGTAGATGATAATCAGCCAGTGTAGGGGTGACATGTGGTCAGCATGTCGAGTCCCCCAGCCGTTATAGATGGTTTTCTCAACCTGGAGCCGCTACTTATTGTAGCTACTCAAATGCATCACGATGCTGAGTGGGCACCGGTCCCATACTGGCCGAAATACCATGAGAAAATTTCTTCCCCATGGAGACTCGAACCAGCGAAAGTCCCGTAACTCTGCGCCAAGGCTTCCTGCCTTAACCACTCAGCTACGGCGCGGGACATCAATCATCATAGGCTACTGTAATTTATGTTTCAATGTATTTACTTTGTATTTTTCTCATTCCTTCCTCCTCACATATTCACAAATCGCATTCAAACACAACCAGATCCCGATGAAATATGGGTAATTACTTATTTTAGAAACGCTGACCAAGGGATCAGGAAACTAATCATTTTGAGACGCTGAACATCGATTAATAGGGCTGATAAAAGTATCGGTATCAGGGTAGTAACTAATTTCTATAACTTGCACATTGTTTACAAAATGCATGTCTTCGTCGAGCGACTCCACTGCCTGATCGGAGCGGAGAGTGTGTATGTTCGACTCTCCTCATTAATATACTTGTTTACGTGACGTGTGGTTGTATCAGAATGCCGAAACAAAAACTGTGTAAATATAAGTCCATTCTTACACAAAGCGGACAATACTAGAAGGCTGTCCCGAGTAGCGCGTGCCAACGTGAAGTTTGTAAACACAGCGGTAGAAGTATGATACAGCCTAGCTTGTAACTCATACTTTTTCAGCCCTAGTGATTAAATCTAGGATATTTGGCATTAATCAATAAGATTTCTATACCGGTGCCGATTTCTACTGTGTGTATTCCCGTGTATTTAACCTTTTCTATGATTTATTTTTTTAAGGGTTAAGGAATCAACAGTAATGATTAAATTAATACTGGTACTAAAATTAAATTGACAACAGAGGAAAACAAAGGAAAAAACAAGGGATATTATTTTTGTATATATTTTAGTAATATCTTAAATAAATTTATCAACTCCTGTAATTAAAAAAAATAAATGTAACTAAAATATCTAACAGTAAACTTAAAAATTCATAATTCAAGAGTCAAAGGTCTGCAATCTAAACATTTCACTAGTATCATAGATACATGTGAACAGCGAAATAATGTATCAGCAGGGAGACTGAAAATGGCGTAACATACTCTAAAAAAAAATAGAATATGATTGACGGCTATCGATAAGTTGTATCAAATTTTGTTCATAACAGAGAGGCTTCTAATTAAAAAAATCAGCATTAATACTATAAATAATTAATAGATTATAATTCATGTAATTTTCAATAATAAGCGAAACAGAAATCAAATGTTTTGCTATTTAAACCAATTTTTAGAATATTTAAATGAAAATGAAATTCTCTTATTTATATATATATGATTTCTAACAAACAAAGATAATTGCTAACACAATATAAACTAGTATAACGTGTCTACAACGCCCCACACTTTCGCCAAGCTGAGAACGGAGATAAACATTAGTGAATAAGAGAAAACTAAGAGTTACATCATTCATATCGAATTTATCTTCATAAAATACTTCGTGATGTGAGCGACATGACATGCAATGTAACTCAAATAATTATTTCAATTGCATCACTATTTGAAAGAAGTGCTCGACTGTGCAGTATTCTGAAAACAAGAACTCCAACCTAGATGATAAATTACTGTTATTGAAGGTTTATGTATGCTGCATATAAGTTTGCATATCGCATAGGCCCTAATACCCATGTTTTCCTCAAGTTCCTTGAAACTGTCATTGTAAACATAGCAAAAATCAACAGCCCTATAAAATATTTTAAAATCAATAAATAGTATGTATATAACGTACGTATTAAACCATTCCAAATGTATACGACGGAACTTAATGGAAATAAAGAAGTCACATAACAATTGGATCCTTCCTAATTCCCTTAAAAACGCTACTGAATTCACGAAAATTGGGTAATTTCTAAAATACTGCTGAATTAAACAGTTTCGAAAATAAAGTGATTGAAAATAATTTTCTTCTTTCAAAATAGCAAAATAACTTAAAACACACTCAAAATTTATATTACAAAAGATTCAACTAAACTATGTCTGCATCACCCAAGAACTACGAATTAAAAAAAAAAATCTTTAAAATCATACAAAATTTGGCAATAGTCTAACTCCCTGAAAACAAAATTTATATTTATTTTAAATCGGAAGAATTTTATTGTAAATCTAAAAAAAGCTGTATTAATAAAACTAAGAAATCTGAAATAAATAAAAATTCTGGAGGGCATGTGAAAACGTATACTTATGGCGCACCATAAGGAGAAGTTGACTATTCTGTTTGAACAGTGACTAATGTAGGTGGACTCACGGCATAGAATACCCAAAACATTTATCACTTTGAAGTTACGGCATTATTAAACTGACATAGTGCATAATGCTTTGGAGAAACCTCAGTTTGTGACTCACAATGATTTTTTCTAAATCCTACAGAATAGCAGTGCGAATGCGCAAGGCTCGATAGATTGCAATCGGTATGACTAATCTTCACAATAAGTGCCCAAACATGCTTTTAAAAATGATCGTACACTAACTTGTAATTTCGTAACCTTATGAAGTAAATAACGCATTAATCAATAAACTATGAACTAATCTACCCTGCGCCGTAGCCGAGTGGTTAAGGCAAGAGACCTTGGCGCAGAGCTACGGGACTTGCACTGGTTCCCTTCTCCATGGGGAGAGAAATTTTGTTATGGAATTTCGACCAATGTGGAACCGGTGCCTACCCTGCATAATGAACAATTTGGGTAGCTACAATAAGTAGTGGTTCCAAATTGAGAAAAGCAGCTACAACGGCTGAGGACCCGACATGCTGACCACATGTCACTCCTACACTGGTAGGATAAACGTCTATCTTTGTGATTAGCACATGTAGATGTAAGGCCAGGAGGCTGCTGGTAGGCCTGTCGCGCCATGAAAAAAACAAACAAAAAAAAAAAAACGAATGTCCATCAACTGATGCTTGTTCTGAATGCAATATTCTGAAGGGGTGAAAATAATTTCTTGTGGTCATGCAAAGGAAAATTTATAGGTCAGCTAAGATTATATAAGCTGAAGGAAAATCATTCTATGAAAGGCTCGAGGAACCAGAAGACTGCCAAACGTATATGGTTCTTCCTGTGTACCCGATTAATCAGCTTATTATTCGAGCATCAACATGTTAGTCTATAATTGTTTAATTTTACTGTTTGTGAGGACACTTCACCGCTTCCCATATTGAACAACCAGTGCCGGCTTACAAGGGTCTGAAAATGAACGAATGAATGAATGCAATGAAATATCATCCATGATACATGACAAATTAAGAACTCTGAATTTTGGACAAGTAACCTGTATTAAATTGTTCGCGGACAGGTGTCCCGGAAAAAAATAAGAATATAACAAAGCTGTGAATGTTGATGTATCATACAAATTATTCAGTTACACAGATTTATATAACTTTTCTGGTAATAAGATATTCTTTCCTCCCTCAGGGGTCCTCATCTAGGGGATATGTGGATGGCGACCACAAGGTGCCCAAGCTGAGCAAAACATTTCTTCCACTTACTTGTGTTTTGCACTCTTTTAACTTTACTATCTAACCTCTCTTGGTTAACTCTTGTTTTTTTTCGATTCCGATGCTATTAGGGCATCCGAGGGCTAGGGAATCTTTCCTTTCTTCCATTTCTTCTTTCCTTTATTTTCTTTTCCTCTCCAGAAAAGCCTGACCAGAGGCTATAAGATGGCAGCCCCATGACTGGTCTTGCCTTCCTTTGGCCAGCAACCAATCGAAGGGACTATTATTATGCTTTCAAGTCTTATACGAGAATTTCCCGGAAGGATCAAAACGCTGGAGGGAAAATTTTCTATAGGATCGTAACAGGCCTTGGCCTAATACTTGGAAGGAAGAAGAAGAAGATATTCTTTCCTACCACATGACCTTGTCTTTGGACGAATAGAGAAGGTCGTACGAAATAAATACACTATAATAGGAGAGGCTCTATCTTGTAAATTTATATAGGCTCAAATCCAAAAGAATATGGAAAAATTATCTCCGAATTTGCAACTCTGAAGTATTTAGAATACTATTTTGTTTTTGAATGGAAGAAGATGGTTGAGTAAAAAAATATGCACCAGGTCAATGGCATTTCCAAATCGCTAGAATAAAAATACTTGGTTTAAAAAATACAAATAAACGGAAACAAGTATGTGGTTGTAAGTGGTGAAATAAGCTACATACGTGATTTTGGAGCATATCAGTACTTAAAGTGGACAAACATTCTGCCAGATCAGCTGCTCAATAATATTCCTGTGAAAGCTGACAAATCTAAAGATGTCTAAACACTGTTTGCGAAGCATTTTGGTGCTGAATGGAGACAGGACTGAATTTCTACGAAATTCTGCTGGTCAAGGTGACAGATGTTCTTGAAGATCAAGAAGAATCCGTTTTTGATAAAGAAGAACGTTGTCTAATTGTTAAGAAGCATTTCTGTTACAATGTTTCATATAGGAGTTTAATAATAAATTGTGTACATCAAATATCAACAGTAGTTTAACATATATACATACATCAACATTCGCATCATGCTTTGAAAAATATTTCTGTTTTACAATTTCTAATAATACATTAACAATATACTTTTACTTTCATTACGCGTAAAAACAATACTTTTCCACAAAGCCCTCTTACAAAACTAATTAATTCCATTGTTTGGTTGCAAAACTACATCATTCCAAATTTATTTATTTAATCATTGGCTGAATATTTAATTCTGTACTGTAGATGGAACTTAGTACCTATACTGATTTATATTGTAGATTTTCGCGGATATAAGTATGATTAAGAAAGTTTTCTTGGGAATGAATTCAATGTCGGTCTCTGGCCACTGATTCCGACGTTTCTGTATGATCCGACATGCCATTATATTAATTGATAATAGCATGTGGGATCATGCCGAAAAGTCGGAATCAGTGACCAGAGGCCGACCTTGAATCTATGACGTGAAAAACCCAAGAAAACTTTCTTAATCACACACACACACACACATATATTGCATTTATCTCAAAATCGTTTCGACTGGAATGAATTTTCGCACTTAAAAAGTCAATATACCAATACACTTATCTACATATGACTAACACGCTCAGAGATAACAGTACGGTATTGCTATTAATGTAAATATTACTACAATTTGTAAATAACAGAAGTAAAGACACTATAAAAAACAGGGGATAAGTTTATTTTCTTAATTAGTTTTACATGTTACGAAACCTTTTATAAAGAATGATAATTGCACATAAGAAAATAGTTTTATTAAATTCAACTCATTAACATAAACTGCTAATACGGGATAAATAGGAAGGATGACAAAACAATGACTAAGTTAATATAAACTAATTTTCATCGTTCAAGAACCACACCCCATCAAAAAAATAATTTAATAACGCGCAATTCTAAACAATATAATTTGAAGAAGCTAGTGACTTCGATACAGAGCACCGCCCTTATTAACAGTTCACACAGGAACTAGAACATGTTCCTCCACTTTTCTACAAGATAAACCATGTTTATTTTTCCAAAGAGATTTCAAAATTTTAATGGAATTACAGGACAGGCTTACATATTATAAATCATTTCATAATATGCTTAATAACTCTTTTAATTAGTAATAATCTAAGCATAGTTTCCGATAATCCTATTTACATGTGAAAAGTGAACATTTGAGATAAGTTGCAACACATTCAAAGGTATTCTCATAATAATAATCTGAGTTTCAAACTTATTTTTAAATTAAATTGAAATATATTATATACTTATTAATATTATATTACTACTATTACAACGAAACATAATTGGATTTGTTAACACACAGCCTATGATAATTTGAGAAGAGTTGACTGATGGGAAAACGAATTTATTAACATGTTGAATATAGACCTACAAAATAGAACAAGTTATATCTGTGATATAATATTAGATGGATATAGAGTTAGTGGATTTCCGCATTCTGTAAGTCGAATGCCGGATTGGAATTTAAGCCTATACTCCACTTACTCCAAATGTTCATATCTTTATTATGTGTTTGCCGTATTTAAAAGGTGGCTTCTACGTAATACTGGTTCATATCATGTTCGCGTTTAAACAGTTTCGATATAGAAGAAATACCCTCTCCAAAGAAATTAGTAAGTCCTACAAATTGTGAGGTGAAAATTGGGGAGGAGGAGGAGGAGGAAAGGAAGGAAGGAAGAAAGAAAGAAATAAAGAAAGAAAGAAGGGAAAAAAAGCATAATATGCAAAATGTAAATTTTCTTCTTTCATCAATTTTTATTGGTTAACCTATTATAAGTAGCTCTATGAAGTGCTTTATAATCATTGTAAGGGTTGATTGACAAGTCAGCCATCTAGACGTAAGCCGATCCTATATTAATAGATTTTCATCATTTTTCGAAATAAATGGAGCAGACGAATTATGTGGATCCCTTAATTTCCTATATTACTATTTAAGTTAAAGCTGGGCATTAATCCATCCAATTTCGAAATTTCCTTAGCCCCTAATATAGCCAGCATGTATAAAACTATTGCAGAGAAAAAAAAATGTAAATTCTCGAGACGCAAAGTGGATGAAAACCTTGGTTACCCCTAAATAAGCCCGTAGCCGATCAATGCGGGCGGTGCGAGAGGCAGAACGCCTACACAGCGTCGTCACGACGCACCGCCATGGACGTAATGACGCCTACATGCTACCCTATGGCTTGCCTTCTTAAAAGAAACATTTGTATACATCACTATGTACCTTGTACAAACCGGACTGGGTTCTTGACATTATATATAATTCAATGGTTTTTCTACCACAAAGGTTCTAGTCTTCAAGAGCTACTATGCAGTAAAGGTCAGATATATGGGACCTGTACATTTTAAAATATGCAAGTATCAATTATCTAAAATCTTTTCAAAACGACCATAACAATATAACAACCAACTCCATAATTTAATACATTTATTGTAAAAAAAAGCTTTCTTAACATATTAGATGCATGCATATCTAACTCACGGGGACTATCGAACCCAACCCGTAGATTCATGGCCGCGTGGACATAATCTCTCCATACATCACTATCCTGAGCTAATTTTTTCCAATCATCTCATGTATAATCTACTTCCCTCAAATCATGGTTAATGTTATTCTCCCACTTCATTATTGGCCTGCCTTTGGCCTTCCTACAAGGAGTTTCCATTACACTCTTTCATTCTCCATTCGTGCCGTAAGTCCTACTTATTGCAGTCCATTGGACTTAACTGTTATTATAATATCTGGTTTCCCATAAAGATCATGTAGCTCAATGTTATTTAGTCTTCTCCATTCGTCTGTTCATCTATCTTTGACCCAATTTTTTTCCAAAAAAAAATTATTCTCAAATACTCGTAATAATTTCTCCTCCCTTAAAGAAAGAACTCATGTTTCGTATTCATATAATATGACTGGGAGAATAACAGTTTTAAATATTTTCAGTTTAATGTTTTTTGAGAGGAGTTGGGACGACAAGAGTCCCTGTAATACATAATTTCTAGAATTAAGCCTACCTTTAATTCCTTTCTGCATCTCATTCTTGTTTGTAATTATTGTTTCTAGGTATTTTAATTCAGCCATCTCCTCAAAATCTCCCTCGTTTGTCATTTACTATCCATTTCCATTATATAATGCATTTATATATGTGGCCACATATGTAGTTTTATTGATATTTACTTCCATCCCAATTTCTTAGCGTTACTCAATAAAGTGTCCATACTGGTCGTTAATATCTCCTCGCTATCGCCTAATAATACTACATCATCAGCATAAACTAACAAATTATTAACACCATCGAATCTTAGGTCTTATTCAGCCTCTAAAGATTTGATGGCTTGTTCTAATGCAAAATTGAATAGTAGAGGAAATAGTGCATCTCCTTGCTTTAACCCTTTGCGAATTTCGAAAGTATCTGAAAACTGTTTGCCTACATGCACCGTACTCTTTGTACTTAGACACATTCACGTAAGTCTAACTAGCTTTTTAAAAATTCCGAATTTCAGCAGGATACTATATAACTTCTCTCTCTCTTACTTGAGTCGTACGCCTTTTATGCAGTCTACATATAGTTGACGCACAGTTCCTTATATTCCCATTTTTTAAATCTATTCTATTGTAGATCTGTTTCTTCTAAATCCACATTGATTATCACCTATTACGTTGTCAATATAGGGAGAAAGTCTGGATATTAATATATTGTTATAATTTTGTACGAAGTAGAAAGTAATGAAATGCCCGTATAGTAGCTGTATTCAGTTTAACTCATTTCTTAGAGATCGGTATGATAAACGATCATTTCCATTCATTTGGAAGAGCCTCTTTCTCCCAAATTATACTAAGCAACAGACGTATCTTGTCTTCTGTTCTTCTCCCCCTGATTTTATCAATTCTGCTGGGATCCTATCCGAACCTGATGCTTTATACATCTTTATGTTTTATCCAACACCATTATAAATAAATAAATAAATACATTAATTAATTAATTAATTAAAATAGTAACAATATCACTTTATTGATGTTGTTGCATAAATCTTATGAGTTACTACTGGAATAGTAGTAGTAGTAGTAGTAGTAGTAGTAGTAGTAGTAGTAGTAGTAGTAGTAGTAAGTAATAATAATAATAATAATAAAATAACGAGCTGATTTGTAGTTAACGTTTGAGGTCTTATTCGAGAATTTCGTGCCCAAATTAAGTAATAGGCCAATCTGAGTTTTTTCCCCAATGTTATTTTCATCAAATAAAATATTTTGAGGACTGCAGGATACACACTACTAGATCACAAAAAAAATGAAGACATCTTAGAAGAATTACACATGGAACCTTTAGAACACAACATTTCTGAATATAAGTCAAAGATGGATGCAACATATTCATCATAAAGAAGATCACAGGATACCCAAGCAAATGTTAAGATATCAACCTGCAGGAAGAAGAATACCAGGACGTCCATTCAAAAGACTTTTGGATGTTATTTATCTGGAGGCCGAAACAGGTCAACAAATGACCTAAATTCGTGAATGTACTATGATGATTATGACGATGATAATTAAAACGTCTTAAATCACTAAAAAGTAAATTCAACGAACATGTAATAAATAGGCTATATGACTACACACGATAATAAAATTCACAGTAGGGCCTACTGCCACATATCCAAAAAATCCCTGTCGCATGATCTAAATAAACAAGCATCCCAAAATATTATTATTATTACAATGGTATGGCCATATCAAAAGAATGCCAGAGCAGAGGTTACCAAAAATTATTATGGTATGGATCCCAGCAGAGAGAAAAAAAAACGAGTGATCAAAGATCTGGACGGAGGCTGTACAGACTGTCATGGCATCAGGGAGCTTGAACCGGATCTATGGAAGGACGGATAGGAATGCCGTTTGGTTTCCGGAAGACAGGGACAACAGTTATAACACTGGATTTATTATTATTATTAAATTTTATTGTTATCAAATTCTCTTGTCATTATTATTCGTTGTACGACCACCTCTGCGCTACGGGCATTAAAGGTTACCTTGTCTACTTAGCAACCCGGGATTGGACTTCCAATTGTTTATTTATTTGTATTGTGTTTGCAGTGGGGTGTACTTAGCCTTGTTGGCAATTGAATCGCTAATTTATATGAAAAGTAGTGAAATCTAGAAAAGAAAACTAAAATTAAGTCAAACTAACTACATGCCCCTATATTACCTTTTGCTTCCAGTGACGGCAACCAATTCAGTCAGGCTCGGTTATTTGTGCTTTCATCATACAATCGATCTCGTACTCTGTAAATCATTTTTATATTGAAAATACGAGCAGCAAAAAGAGTAAAACAGTTTTATTTTGTCAATATTAGGAAAATATTTCCTTAATAAAGTTTAACAAATTTCTACAAGAGGATATTCGAATCCTCAGTTCTAGAGAGGTCACGATATCCGAACATTTAGGGTCTCCTGCAGGCTAATCAACACAAAGTGGCACACTGAACTAAATTGTAACATTTGAAACAACTGCGTGATTCGAAAGTGAAGACAGTTTAAATTTAGTGAGCAATAATTAATCGAAAGTGGAGCTTATCGACAAGTAGCAATACTAAACATGAGCTCCGTGACAAAATGTTAACAGTGAAAGCCGTACTGGCACTGCAAACTTTTCAGTTTCGCTTTGTTTATTATTCATATTGTTGCAACTCAGAACTAATAAATCTGCATAATATAACCACATTGATTTTTTAAAAACATTGATTTTCTTGCCTTATAGTATTTTCAAAATAAATACTTATTTTAAGAAATATTATATTTCAATATAAGGGTGTTTAAAATGCTATAACAGAATCGAGAGAAGAAAAAACAGATTTTATGTTTTTAATGAACATGTTTTAATATTTATTAATTTCATCATCATCATCATCATAGTACATTCACGAATTTAGGCCATTTGTTGACCTGTTTCGGCCTCAAGAGAAACACCATCCAGAAGTCTTTTGAGTGGACGTTCTGGTCTTCTTCCTGCAGGTTGATATCTTAACATTTGTTTGGGTATTCTGTGATCTTCCATTCGACTTATCTTGACTTATAATCAGAAATTTTGTTTTCTAAAGGTTCCATGTGTTATTTATTAATTTGCATCAATTAAATTAATTCATTGGCAATATCGAACCCGGAGATAATCTCTCAATACTTCCCAATCCTGAGCTAATGTGTTGCAATCATTCATTGTATAATTTACCTCTCTCAAATTATGGGTAATGTCTCCCACCCCATTCTTGTCTTACTTATAGGGATCTTTCTCTTCGCTTTCCTTACAACAAGATTTGAAGCCGCTTTTTAATTCCCCATTTGTGCCACATGTCCTACCCATTGCTGTCTACGAGACTTACATTTGTTTCATATAAAGATCATGTAGCTCACTTTTAGACAGTCTTCTATATTCACCTGCCTGTTCGTCTCTCTGAAATTAATAATTTCAACTTTTCTTGGCATTTCTCTTTGAACTGAGAAATGTTTTCTAAAATTATTGGTTTAGCTCCCTTCATTGTCAACTCGTGAGGTTTCGGGTTAACGTCGTTAACCCGTACGCAACGGAAGCGGGTTCTTTAACCTCGGTCAGGAAAGTTCCCTGGTTGAGATTTTTTGTTTGTTTTTTTCTCACTTATAAGACAAATGTCGGGGAACATTAAAGCCCAAATGGTTCCCAAACATTATGTGACCATCATAATCATCATCATAATGCCTTTTTAGTATGAAAGAGTGAATACAATGTTAAGTTATTTTTTTCATTATTATCATTTTTATATGTTTACATTTTAGACTGAACTTGCGCAGTTGAAGTCTATGGATCCACTCTCAATTTTATAAACTTGTACATATACCAAAGGAATGTTTATAAATTGTATGTCTTGTTTTAATTATTCATGTTGTCCAGGATTGACCTTGTAATCGAGCTGATCACTCATCCAGTGACGCCTTCCATGTCCTCGTGTGACAAAAAAAGTATGTGTGATCCAGAGTCACAAATCCTCACCCGACAATCATTTCCCTATAAGACCAGAGAGAGAGAGAACGCGAGACAGAGACACAGAGAGAGAGAGAGAGAGAGAGAGGGAAGAGAAAGAGAGAGAAAGAGGGAAAGAGAAAGAGAGAAAGAGAGAGAGAAAAAGAGAGAGAAAGAGAGAGAGAGGAGAGAGGGGAGAGAGAGAGAGAGAGAAAGAGAGAGAGAGGAGAGAGGGGAGAGAGAGAGAGAGCTTTCTTTATTTACTTGAACCGTTGGTAACAACATTCCATTCTGTATCTTATTCTCCCCAAATAAAGTATTGTGACTTCGGGCAATATTATAATCGTTTCATTTCCAATATGTCCTGCGTCGTAGCCGAGTGGTTAAGGCAAGAGGCCTTGGGGCAGAGCTGCGGGACTTGCGCTAGTTCGGGTCTCCATCCGGGAAGAAATTTTCTCGCGGAATTTCGACCAATATGGGACCGGTGCACAGTGTGCTATTTTAAAAATCTAGGGGGGTTTAATTAAAAATTCCAAGGTAAATTAATAAAAGTGATATTTTGTAATTTACATGCAAACATTGGGTAGGTTGATCAGTCGAGCTACCTTGTATAAAGAATAAAGTCGGTTTACGTGTTATTGTCAAGTTTATGTTTTAGGGTTCTGTAAGTTACGTAAGATAGTTTTTTCATCTGTTTAGATTTAGAAGAATGTTGATATGAAAGAAGACTTTTAACTGTGTTCCAATTTAAGTTTATTATCCAGATATTTTAGACTAGAACTTTCTTATATGGACGTATATGGCCTTCTAATTGCATTATTTTTATTTATTGGCATCCCTTCTGTTGGAAATAGAAGAGAAAAATTGCGTTCATCTGCGTTTCTTTAGCTTATTAGTTTTTGTTTCACAATGGTTTTCCTTACTTCCCGGCATGCAATTTTCGAAGTTTGGTCCGGAAATAATAAAAGGGAACGTTGTGATGCAGTGTATGAATTAAGCATGTGACGGTCTCTCATGTCGTTATTAAGAATTTAAAGGCCTACATGAGAAGTGTGTGTCAGCACATTGAAGTACGATGGAACAAATGTCATCGTGGCAGATTCCTGGAAAATTATTCATACTGGCTACAAGAACATATTTATTTTCCCGTGACCGATTGCCAATCTCTGCCTTCTACTTCTACAGATCAATCGCCTTCTAGTTCTGGTAGGCCATCAAAATCATTCGAAGAATGCTGTGAAAAACGAAAAGGCGGAAGCTTAGAGAATTCGTTCGGTCAACAAGCCTAGAAGAAATATCTTCTACTGCTGAAATGAAGTTGTGAGATAAGAGAAAGAAAAATACTCTGCTGCAATAGTCAAAGAATTATCCCTTGCATCATCTTCACGAGGCACCAGAATGAAAAAGAGTCGACGACTATTTTTAGATAAACCGAAGAGTTTATCAGCTGATCGAGTCCGAACGATGATGATAGATGCCAGTCTTTTAACTCACCAATATATAAAGAGCAAAGTTGAGAATATGAAGAAGTACATTCATAACAGATTCAAGAATGAGACAGACCTCCTGGTGGATATGCCAACACAACAAGCAGGAAATACGAGTAATGGAAACACTGCTCGTCGATTTTTCAGAAACACCAAAAAGACTGTCCAAATAACAGGTGTCAATTTTGAGCTAATTCGCCGTTTTCATGTCATATTAGAGACTCTGAGTTGTGGGTTTTCCATAAATGCTGATGCTTTTGGAAAGTTAGCTGATGAAACTAGAAATCTGTATTTCAAAGAATACAGTTAGTTTTATATGCCAAGCTGTGTGCACAAAATGTTATGCCACGGCAAGCTTGTTGTTGCCTCTTGTATTCTTTCGATTGGTCAACTTTCGGAAGAAGCACAAGAAGCAAGAAACAAAGATAGTAGAGGATATCGGGAACATTTCACAAGAAAAACTTCGAGGGTCGACACAAACACCGATATTTCCACAGACTTTTGATACTTTCTTGGCCAACTTGGGGCATAATCCTAAAAGAAAACACGGTATAATTACACAGGAAGTTCTCTCATTGCTCTCAGCACCTACTTTAGATACAGAGGCAACAGATTCCGATAAAAGTGACTCAGATTATGTATTTTTTCTTTATATATGCAAAATAATGAGAATAAAAAAATCATAACATTTTTTTTGTAAGAAATGGAAAAGCAATATTGTATTTTTTTGTTTTAATTTATAGGATAATGACAATATAGAAATCATACCATACTTTCTAATAAATATAATACCTATTTTTAAAATAATTAAATTAAAAAATACTTAATAAATACTATATATATATATATATATATATATATATATCATTTGTGTTTTCTATATATTTGTAAAATTATAAAAAAATATGGATTTTGTAAAGATACAGAATAATATTTAAGAACTTTTAATTTGAAAAATAATGATAAATAATTCATAATATTTATGTTTTGTGTATGAAATAAAATACCATTTGTTCTCTGTAATATGTGAAATGTTTATATTAAAAATATATAATATAAAAAATATAATATGCACATGCGATTTTTTCACTTGTAAAATAACGATAAATTAAAAATTTTGTTTTTGTAAGAAATGCAATATATTTGTATTTTATAATATGTAAATCAGTGATATATTATTCGAATTAATAAATTTAATGTTTTGGTAAGAAATAGAAAATCATTTGTGTTCACTAATTTTGTAAAATATTGAGAATAAAATAATACATAACAAAAATTATTTTTTTATGGAACATATTAGTAGGAATAATATAAATTGCCAAGGGCGTTATCCAAATATTGTTACAAGTGGCGTAGAAATCAATACAGACTGAAAAATAGTACAATTATCGAGCCAATAATTAAATCCCCCTAGAATCGTCAAATATCACACTTTGCGGTGCCCACCCAACATCGTGAGGAATTTGGGTAGCTACAATAAGTAGTGGCTCCAGGTTGAGAAAACCAGTTATAACGGTTGGGGGACCCGACATGCACCATATGTCACTCCTACACTGGCTGGATGATCATCTACCTCTGTCAATAATACATGTAGATGCGAGGCCAGCAGCCGGCTGGTAGGCCAAGGGCCTTGGAGTTTTTTTTTATTTCCAATATAAGCTTAAGCAGTCAGCTTAAATAAAATAAAATAAAAATGCACTTACTAAATGTTTATAGAACTATGTTAAGAAATAAAAAAAATATAATGTATGGTCAAGTTTACAAAAGACTAGAGCTCTTATAATCAAGCGCTTCATAGTTTGTGTATGCCTCGTTATCGAGCATGTACAGGCGTTAGACAAAATTATAAAATATAAAAAGATATAATAGGCTATACAAAAAATAGTATAAATTAGTTATTTTTAAAATTCCATTATGTAGACAAGCCTTAAACTGTTTCAGACTTTACAATTTTACTTTGTCTCGAGAGTATGCGGATAACAATCGATTACATTTTTTTAATTAAGAGGGTTGTTATATGGGACATATCTTAAAAACATATTGGAACTTCTAGTCCCAGAAAATCCATGACCATTTACATTATCTTCGCTTTTCATAAAGAAAGGTTAATCAAATAATTTACAAGAGATTGTCAAAGGATAGTAAACCTGTTTCTGGCAATGTTAACAAACACATGTTATAACAGTGTAAAACGAACATTAAATATAAACTGGGAGAAAGGGTTCTTGGCACTTTTGAATGCTGTTTCTAACAAGTTTACACCATAAAAAGAAGAGCCTGGAGGCAATGCGAACCCGCAGTCCGGAAACCGAACCGGTTTCAGGTATAACAAAAAAGTAGGTCCTGACCACCATTATTACTAGGGGTATTTGAGTATTTAAATTATTCTACAAAGGAAACAGAATTGTTAATTAACATAATTTAACTTCTAAGAAGTGAAACTATAGATAGACAATTTCACTGAACAGTAATTATAAATCAATGATACAAAGGTATCAATTTTTTTTTTGTTCAATGCCTCAGGTTGTCATTTCGACATTTGTGGTATTATCCCCTGGCATAGGCGTAATTGTAACCCACTTCTGAAGTTGGAGAGCCTGGAAGGCGGGGTTACGGCTGCCCCGATGATATGACGGGTGGTGATGATGCGCCAGGAAAGTTCTTAATCCTAAACTTAATCTAAGGTGAATATGGATGATGACAATTATGATGGCCAAATGATGTTCGGGAACTGTTTGGTCCTTAAAGTTTCCTGACCCAGATAAAAACCTCACCCAGGTAACCTGTCGCGACCGGGGCCCGCTGCGTGACAAGGTAGCACAATTACGTTTATAGAAGTAATTATTATATTGGGATAGTGTTAATTAATTTATTAAATTTACTTGAAATTATATCAACATACTTAATGTTCAAAATCCAAGGAAATGAATTTAAAAAATCATATTTTAACGTAAACGTGTTGACTAGCTTTATTTTGTCTGCTATGTCTACATGATGAAAACGAAGAAATTTGTTTGGATGTAGAAGAGTTGTAGACAAAGAATCTGAGATAAGGAATCCAGCGTATGTATTAGACAAAATATATTTGAATTATCAGTTGTTACATTTATTTACATTCATTCACAGTCCAGCATTAAAATTAAGAGGTACAGATTGCGGTGGAGTACATTCGGACCTTAATTAGGGATTGCAAGTCTATTAAGAACTAATCAACCATGTTTTCAAAATGTAGTTTTTACGGTCTGTAAAACTGCAGACTAATAATAAATTAAAAAGTTAATTCTGAAACTGATGCACCGCTTTGGTCTCGGGGTAACGACGTTACGCAGAGGACCCGATAGTTGAATCCAGGATCGGAAAAATTTTCCTGGGCGAGTTTTTTTTTTCTTCAGAAGTTATCCTTATCTGTAAAACAAATGGCGGTAACGTTTAGGCTGAAATGGTCTCCGAACATCAACTGACTATTACAATCATCCATATCACAGAGAAGAATACCTTTGCATAATGAGGTCAAAATTCTGGAATAGATGTCAGGTTTTCCGCTGTAAAAATCCCAGACACGCCATTTTTGAACAGAAGCTTGGAAAAAGAGGTCTGAAATTCTGGGATAGAATTCAAAATTTTCACCGTAAAAGTCTAACACGCAGCCTACAGACTGTGTTATCTCACTTTTAAAAATTTGTCGTTTATTACAAAAACTCCATAATAATGTAGTCTTGGAAAAATGAAGTCGGGAATAGAGTTTGTGTTTTGTTTTGGTGCGCGATATTTCCATTATTCGCAAACAAAACAGTAACTCGACTAAAACTTCCTTTACAATTTCAAATGACGGTTCAAACATCACATTCTGCTCACAACTTTCGTTACTAAAATTCCAGAATTGCTGCCAAAACAAACCTATGTTTGACGTAACGAACGTGGCTATGTATATTTTGTTAATGTGGCCCCAGGTTAATGCTATTTCTGCCTCAATTAGTTGTTACGCAACGAACAGCTGAACTTAGCTTTAGGCCAACATAAAGCAAGCAAATACCAGTAGATTTGAATTTTCAATATTGATATAATTCAAATCAGCATATAATAAACAAGAATATGGAGGGCTTTCCTGGATGAATGATCAGTTCAATGTCAGCGCCACCTCCGATACAACACGAACATTTAATTCAAAACACCATTCACTTAATTATTCATACTAAACAAGGCGAATATGACATGGATTATGATTATGATAACCGGATGGACCATTTCAACCTTACATTTTCCCGACATCTGTCTTATAGATGAGGAATAACTAAAAAAAACACACACACACACACAAATCCTCAAATAGGATACTTGTCCCGAGCGTGAATCGAACCCGGCCCCGTTAGTTATGAGGCAACGACGTTACCCGATTCCACAGAGTTGGAATAATGATAATGATGATGATGATAATAATAATAATAATAATAATAATAATAATAATAATCCGTCACTTCAAGGTTTAAAGCCCCAGGCCTGTTCCGTCTTCATACCATCCTTCCATATTTTTAGGGACTTCCTACATTTCTTTGACCTGTTGGCTTATAATATTGTAAACTGATTTTGGAAGTCCATTATTTCACTTGATACGATATTCTTATGGAAAATGTATTCTATTGTGATCGTATGTCTGATTACGTATGATCTGATTTAGTGCATCTACTTAAAAGCTGCATCTCTACACTTTGTATCCGACTTTTCATTTTATTTTTATGAACCCATATTTTATATTAAATCTTGAATGCCGTTATTAAATATCGCATAAAAAGTTGTTGTTGCTGTAGTTTAATATACAAAGTATTAGCAGTCTTAATTTTCAACATTAATGAGATGAAGATTAAACCCCAATATTTTCAAAGTCTGTGTAAACCATGAGATCTTTAGCATTTTGTATTAACACAAATAATTCCACCAAAAGGAAAGACAAGTAAAATGGAAGAAATACGTATCTGTATGTTCTACACTATATTATTTTGAAGAATATAGAACACAAAGAGACACTGTGAAAAAGGCAGTACAAGAAACCAAGAAAAATCATGGGAACAATTTGGAATAATGATGAAAGAAAATAAAATAGAAACCCAATTCTTTTACCGATATAAGAAAAAAGGTTTATAACAGAAGAAGAGAAAGTAATATATTCTGCCCTTATATATATATATATATATATATATATATAATGAACGATATTCTTATAGAAATTAAACAATTTTTCTTATTGGAAATTTAAACCACATTACACGCATATGATATCTAGTACTTTTAGCGATATCACCAAAACATTTACAAACGAATCTAGTTATTTTAAATTCAGCATTATGTAAAAGAAGCATGATGATAAATCAAGAAAATGAAAACAATGATAACTGATGAGTAAAAACAAGAAAATAATAAAAATAAATCTTATAAATAAAGAATTACAACAAGCAGAACATTTTGAATATTTGAATAAATATTTTAGTGAAAATAGAAAAATTGGAGATGAAATAAATTTCAGATTATTAAGCGCAGGAAGACTATATCACGATTTAAATAAAAACTTACAAACACATATGGATTAATAATTAATACATTTATTAAAATTTATATAAATACGTGAATATTAATTAATTATTTAATAACATTATTTAAGTGATAGTCCACAATTACTCGTAATTGCAAACTAAATATATTCCAACTTAAATTCTACCCCCCTTAAAAATAAAACTTTACAAGGATAATGAAAATATCTGGAACTATAACAAATTTTATAACTTTATCACCTACTCTATAGGAACATTTTAGCATTCCCAGAGAATTTATAAGAACAAGAGAAATAAGTCAGAAAAAAAAAGGTAGTTTATATTTCCGACACTACTTTAAGGAAGCGAAGCCTAGATAAATGCCGAAAAAACAAAAGCAAAAAAATACAAAGAGCAGAAATTAAGCATTTACGGAAGGTCGTTGGGAAAACAAGGAAAATAAGGTCAGATATACGGTAAAACAATAAGAATATTGAACGTTCAACCTCTGCAAAGTAATATATATATATATATATCAATCTCAACGCAGTTTGGTCACATAAACAGAATGCATGGTAGACAAGTATGGGAAGCCCGAATAGGTGGACTACATAATAGAAAGTCCAAAGGAAGACCACGAAAAACATGGTATGATAACATACACGAACTTCTAAAGAACCTGAAAGTAACGTGGAAAAAACCAAAAAATATGCCCTTTAAATAGAATGGAATAGAAGGATCTCTGTACAGTCTCGACGCCTACTGATATAAGGGAACGAGAGTAAATAAGGAACAATAATACGATTATAATGCCAGAATACCAAATAAATAAATAAATAAATAAAATTGTCATTTTTTTCAGAGACCTAAGCTAGGCTGACGGTGAGAATTTAGGGTCACGACTAGTGGCACACGACCTTAAACCAATCGTTTCATGCAGAAAAGTACATTTTATTTTTACGAAATTGAGATTTCGTATTAGCGTGTTCTGCACACCTACACGCATTCTTTCGCAACAAAGGACTTTAGTCCAGCTTCACTGTTATGAGCGTAAGAGAAATCTAGGAGCAGTAAAAGCACGTTGTAGGAGTGCAGAAAAAACACACACACAACACACACATACATATACGGTATTTATTTCTGCACGAACCGATTCAAATGTAGACAATGGTTATAATATCTGAAAATTGTAATAAATCTGTAATATTTGTATAATTTTACTATTCGCTGGTTGAGTGAAAGAGAAGGCCTTATGTCCTTAACTCTGCCAGCTAAAATAAAGCATCATTATTATATTATTATTATTATTATTATTATTATTATTATTATTATTATTATTATTATTATTGATAAAGTCAGAATCAGCACAATAAGAGAAATTATGCAAGTTGAAAAAAAAAATTAGGAAAAATAGAAGAAAAACGTTTGAAATGGTATGGGCACCTCATAAGAATGGAAAAAGAGAGAATATCAAAGAAGATCCTTAATTGGAAAACTAATGGAATAAGTCGAAGAGGCAGGCCTAGAGTACGATGGATGGATGAAGAGAAGTATGGAAGCTAGAGATTTGAGGGAAAAAGATGCTTTAGGGTCGGTTTCACCAACAGAGGTAACTGTATTACGCCAGTTTTCCCCGTGTATAATGCATAGCTTAAACTGGCGTAACATAGTTACCTCTGTTGGTGAAACCGACCCTTAGACAGGAACCTCTGGCAACACATCACTTTGAATTGAAGGAGAAACACTGTATTATGGAATATTCCTAAAAAAAATATTATTATTTATGTCCTCCAACTGTATACACTCCTTCGATTCAAACATTTGTAAATCTAAATTTGTTGGCCACTGCATGGCATTGTAACAACCTTTACGCAGTGCACACATTTACATAGAACGGTATACTGGATAAGCAGTTTAACTGTTTTTGTATGTTATCATTCCCTCTACCGCTACTTCTCCCATCCAACATAAATCAATCCGCTTACACCAATCAAACATATCAATGATTCATTGACATACGAAATGTAACCTAATACATTCTTGATCAAAACATCGACCCTCATAAATGGTGTAATTAAGGTTTCGAATCCTTATAAAACATAGTTTCACTAAATTAATAAAGATTGCATAGCATAGAAGATATAACTTCTCACACTCAACTTATGTCTAACTCTATCTACAGTAATAACTGGCAATACCAGGTTCATTACAGCGCGGACATTAAGTCCTCCATACATCCTAATTCTGAGTTAATGTTTTCCAATCATCCCTTGCATAAATTACATTCCTCAAATCATGGTTAATATTATCTTCCAACCGTATTCTTGGCTATCTACTGACCACTTCCCTTCTGCTTCTCCAGCAGTTTCAATGTCCCTCTTTCATTCCTCATTCATGTCACATGTCCTACCCATTGCAGTATACTAGACTTAACTGTTTTTACATATGGTTTCCTATAAACACCATATAGCTCACTGTTATGAAGTCTTCTCTATTCATCTGTCTTTTCGTATTTCTTTCGCACACATTTTTTAATAACTATTCTCAAATTATATTATTTTCTCCTTCCTTAAAGTAAGAGTCCATGTTTCGCATCAATATAATTTAACTGGGAGAATAAAGTTTTATATATTTTTAGTTTAACTTTTTTTGAGAGAAGTTGGACTGATAAGAGAAACCCTATAATGTGTAATAGCATGCATTTCCAGAAATGAGTCTATGTTTAATATCTTTCTCCATTTCGTTCCTGTTAGTAATTATTTTGTTCCTAGGTACCGGTACTTGAATTCAGCCAATTCTTATAAACTTCTCTCATTTGTCATTAACTGTCCATTTACATTATATAAAGAATTTCTTTGTGCGGCCAGAAATGTAGTTTTATTGATGTTTGCTTCCTGCTTCAATTTCTTAGTGTTACTCAAAATAATGTACGTGTTAGTATCTCCTCATTTCATCTAATATTACATCAGCATGTATCAACAGCTTATTAATATCATTGAGTTGAACGCTTTTTTTTATTCTTTAAAACACTGATGGCATAATTCACAACAAATTTGAATAGCAAAGGAAATAATGCATCTCCTTGCTTTAAAATTCCATGGCGCGACAGGCCTAGAAGGCCCATGGCTTACCTGCCGGCTGCTGGCCTCACATCTAGGTATATATGTGTTAATCACAGGGGTAGGCGAATTTCCTACCAGTGTAGGGATGACAAGTGGTCAGCATGTCCAGTCCCCATTCGTTATAGGTGGTTTTCTCAACCTGTGTAGCTACTTATCATCGTTACCCAAATTCCTCACGATGCTGGGTGGACATCTGAACCCATCCTCCACCCCTTGGGACACCTCGGTTACTTCGACCATATTCCCAAGTCTCAGACTTGTCCTCCCTTTTGTACTTCGCGATCACATATTCAAGTTCAATGGCAATAAAACCAACACTCTGTGAGAGTTGATTCCATCAAGCCCCGAAGTGTAAGATTCTAGTACATCCAGGTACTCATCTCCTGGCGACCCCACAGTTTGTCCATGAGCCCGAAGGCTGAGCCGGGAATCAGCGAAGTTGCTCCCGCGCTACGTTGATCCGAGCCGTGCCCTAGTGTGCCTTCCATGGACGCGTCCTGTCGCCGTTGTGGGCTGGCGTGGAGCCCGCAGGCTCCAACAGGTAAGCATATATTACGACAGGGTGCTCATCTCCTGCCGACCCCACTAATGGTTCACGAGTCCATTGGACTTGGCAGGGAGGACTGACTAGCAGATCCACCGACCATCCCACTGTGCACCACCCTGGAACGTGTTCTGTTGCTGAAATGGGTCCAGCCTGATCATTAGTACGTCAGATCCCTCAATTCCTGACGACCTCAGATTGTCGTCGAGTTAGTTTACGATCACAGCGGAGTCACCGCGAATCTCACAAACAAAAACTGTGCCTTCTCCGTGTTAAGCGCACTCTGGTCAGTAGTTCCGCTAGCATAAAGCCTGGTATTTTCCTGTCCATCCCGTACGCAAAACTAGGACTCCTCGTGCCGCTGCTGTGAGACCAGCACACAGAGGCAATGTAGGCAGCCAGGATGCTCATCGCCACAGATGGGCCTCGGGTTCATTGAACCAAGAGAAGGGCGCTTCCGATCGCCAATCCCCCACCACGTCGCAGATCCTGCTGTGGGACCAGGATGGTGAGCTCATAGTACAACAGGGCGCTCGTCTCCTGTTGACCCCACTTATGGTCCGCGAGTCCATTGGACTGGGCAGGGAGGACTGACTAGCAGATCCACCGACCTTTTCCCCACTACGCCACCGAGGGGACGTGTTTTGCTGCTGAAGTGGATGCAGCACAAGCTAAATAGTACGCCAGGTCGCTCGAGTCCTGACGACCTCACAAATGGCCCGCGGGTCCGGTCTGGACCTAGCCGGGAGGAATGCAAGCAGACCACCAGCCGTCCCCTTAACCGCCGCCCGGGGATACGCCCTGTTGCTGTTGTGAGCACAGCGTGGTGCCCGTGAAACGGTTTCCCAGGGACCATGCTGGGTGGGTACTGGTTCCATACTGACTGAAATTCATTAAGAAAAGACTCCAAACAGCGGAAGTCCGGTAGATCTGCGCCAAGGTCTCTTGCCTTAACCACTCGGCTGCGGCGCGGGACTTCCTTGCTTTAATTCATTGTACATTTCAAAAATATCTGAAAACTTTTCCAACCCGCACCCTACACTTTCTGCTATTTAGATACATTCAAATAACTAGACCTATATTTTTTAAGAACTCATAATGTCAGCAGAATACATCTTAACCCTCTTAAATGAATCGTACACAATTTTCAATTCGGGTTACAGTCTTTGTACAGTGTCGTCATATTCCTATTTATTTTCTAAAATCTTTCTTATAATAAAAATCTGATCTATTGTAGACCATTCCTCTAAATTCACATTATCTATTACCATGTCAATATAAGGAGTAAGTCTGGATACTAATAACCTATATATGTTAGAATATTTTAAGAAGTTGAAAGTAATGAAATGTCCCCATACTTGTTATCAGTTATATCAACTTTTTATAAACCGATACAATAAATAACGATCGATTCTTTCCAATCATTTGGAAGTTTATATATATGCATACACATAATGTCTAAGCAACTGTGTATATTGTCCATTAATTTTTCTCCGCCTGATTTTGTCAGTTCTGCTGGGGTTCTAACTAAACCTGATGATTTATAGATTTTTAGCGTTTTATCCAATTTTCAGCCTCTAAATCTTTGACTAATATTTCTGCTGTCTGTAAATAATCATCTTCAGTATTCTATCCGCATGTACACTTAATAGCCGATTTAAGTTTTTTTGTCCATTTATTCAATATATTTCTCAAATCTGTAATAATTTCCCCATTTTCATTCCCAATTATATTTGTTCTAGCCTAAAACAATTACTTTCCTATCCCAATTCCCTGATATTACCTGATGTTCATATTTTTTGCGTTAATTTCGAGATCATTAATCTTACTAATCTTAAAAACCTAGTAGTATCCTTTTTAAATATATTACCAATTTTGATCTGTATTCCAGTCTAAGTTCATCATTTCTCAAGATTTTTAATTAAAAAATTCTGAGTCACATTTAGTGTCTAATCCTCTCATAAGCAATAACCGCTTTCTGATTTTCCCCCTTACTCTATGATGATACGAATTGAAGTCTGAACCTCTACCTGATTTAAAGTAGATGATCCTACTATGCCAGCGATTGATTATCTATTAGTACCGAATCAATTGGTTACGCGTTTCACCATCTGCAGACGTCCGGGGCGAATGCATGAATATATGCTGGAATGGTGTGCTCATAACAGCAATATACTTTGATGTGGCATATGTTACTAATCAAACCCCCATTTCGGTATCTTCAAGAATACTTAATTTGCCTATCTTTCAAAATACAAATATAATCAGCCAGAAACGCGGACATGGGATCCACTGGGGAAAACTAGCCTAAACCAAAAATCAATTTTAAATGTTGAATTTAGAAATAAAACCTTAATAAATTATTTTGGAGCTATTGTTAATTTTAAATGTAAAACAAATCATAATGCATTTTATGGTTTTGAGGCACTCACCACAAAGATCGCTGGAACGTAATTTAATCTTGTTTCCTAAAATCGTTACAATCTGCCAGGGCTATACAGAAAATGAACAAATGATATATGTCATTTTTTTTTTATATAATTAATTAAATCTTAGTTCTATTGGGTTAATATAAAAAAGGTGATTACATCGATCATATACAGTTCCTTTATATAAAAAAATCCGTCACACAAATTGTGCAAACTGAGCGAATTCCCCAAGAAGACGAAATTATGGTCCGAATTTAATAGTTTTAGCAATACGTTTATCAATCAATAATTATATACCAACTACAAAGTTTGATTGCGAGAAAACAAAAATTGCACCCGGTGGAACGTTGAAAATGTTCCCACTAACATTTCACCTCTAAAGATAACCCCACCCTTAATTGTTCGACTTTGCTGATTACCGAAATCAATTTACCTTTCTTATTCAAATGTTACAAACAATTTTTAAAAGTTCAGATTTCAGGTAAACTCCACTTTTAAAGACGGGTATCGTTTTTTTATATAATTCCTCCCTCGTTTTAATTCAACAGCATAATACCGCGTTTCGTCTCGAAAAATAAAAATTCCACCAACTAACGATTTTTTTTAAATTTTCACAACATGTTAATAACTCCCCTCCAAATGGTCCAATTTGCTGGTTAACTAACTCGACCTTATAACCTTTATTTCTTAATTGCTCGCTATATGCCGAGTTTGTACCCGAAAAAAAAAACAAAAATTGCGGTCGTTAGAGCGTTAACACTAACGCACGCACGCACTCACGCGCGAGAACACACATACACACATATGCCTATTACGTAATTTTTTTTTCATAGCAATTTTTATAAGTAGGAACGATAAAATTTGTAAAAAAAATTGTTCATGGGTACAATCTCAATAGCATTATTCCTTCGCAATTCGCTAATAATGAGTATTAGATAATCTAATTTATGAAATTGGAGATGTTAGAACAAAGATACTGGAATGGTGCAAGAAAGATTTTAAAAGTGAAACCGGATGGAAGAAGAAAGGTTGGAAGACAGAAACTAAGATAGATAGATAACGTGAGGAAGACTTAAGATAACTGAATGTGAAAAGATGGAGACAGAAAGCTAGTAATAAAGAAGCATGGGCAGTTGTTACGAAGGAGGCCAAGGTTCTTAGAGGACCGTAGAACCAAAGGGAGAAGAAGAAGAATTTATTAAGTAATTTACAGAGTGTTTTATATTAAGTTACACTTTTTTTCTAGTTTATAACTGTTATATATTGGTCAAATATTCATAATATTACTTACTGCCTCAAATTGATAATGACTGACATAAAATTTATCAAAAAACCACTTCTAAATCTCTTATAGCGAATTTATCTAAGTTCAAGTCATATTAACCTCAATATTGTAGTAAATTATTCCACAGCTTAAAAATTGCATAATGAAAAAAAAAAAATCAAACATAGCTATTAAATACTGAACGTGTGATATGTACTTTTCAGAAAAAAAATCAACCAGTACGATTTTTTAAACAGAGTGAGCGCAATGTAGATTTTATGCAAAATTTTACACACTGTACACATAACATACAAATTTAAACAAATACCCGACAACATGGACATAAAGTATTAAATCAAAAGAACTATTGATTTTACTGTAAATGCTAAATACAGATTAAATTAATCTTAATAAAACTGAATTATAGGGAAGACAAAGTAATAACTACAGGGTGTCCCATTCAAACCTCCCACATTTTAATTAATCATAACTAACAAAGTATGCGGAATTATGAAATGAGGCCGGTAATAAATGAAACAGAAACTAGATGAATTTTCACACTAAAACACCTCTATATGTGCACCATTAGTAGCACGAACAATATCAAGTCTATATTTGTTTCCGTGTTACGTTCTGTCCAACATGGGCATTGGTACTGTTGCAATTGTGTCAAGGATACGGGTTTGTAAATCATGAAGATCTTATACTGGAGTCGCAAACACACGGTCTTTTACATGCCACAGAGGAAGAATTCAACGAGCACAAATTGTTGCTGTGGAGTTGACATTTTGTTTTATGTCATTATTGTCCAACATGCGACAGATGAATGAATTGCAAAAATGAAAACAAAAAGTCTTTGAGTTTCTCTTTCTTTTAATACCAACCTCATTTCATAATTCCGCATACTTTGAGAGTTATGATTAATTAAAATGTGGGAGGCTTGAATGGGACACAGTGTATTATATTATGCCAAACTGTGCGAGGTCTACTGTTTTATCTATTCAGTCTACAACCCAAAATATGAAGTGATGCATCTTGAAACATCAGAATTGAAGATGTGTACGTAACTAGCTTAAAAGCTGGCTTATATCCCTTTCTTTAACACACGTGGCCATAACTGCCAGATTTTAAAACTGTTTTCCTTTTTCACAAGAAACAGAATTGGGAGTTCTATTTCTATATTCAAAACCATAACTAGACGGAGATGGATTTCCTCAAAATGTATATATTTTTTTCTGTTCCTTTTCAATTAATCCAGATTAACAATTTTCAAGAAGTATACAAATATCTATTTAAGAACGAATTTCTGTCGTGAATATATCTAGATTCGTGATTTCGGCATTCACAACTTGCTTTTAGTTATAATCTTCAAATATTGAAATCACTTACATGTTATCCATGTTCAAATAACAGCCAACAACAGACCAACTTACCTGTAACAAAAAAATGCACAATTTAGAAGAAATGTTTAAAAATAAAGATAAAATATTAATACAGGAATCAAATTTTGGATCTTCAAGTCAAAGTGAATACATAGGTCTACAAACATACGTTTTAATAAGATCTGCTTACCGTTGTGGCTTGTTATAACATACAATATTAAAACTAATAATACCTCTTACATTGGGGCATACCTCTATTTTTTTTCAATATACATGCCAAGCAAACGTTATTAAACATCTTATATGTATAGCGCATAAATTTGCTCTTGAGAAATGGATTGTTTTGATAGTCTTGGATAAATTCATTTAGTTTGTAGAGAAGCCTATGGTGTTATATATATATCGAAATAATACTTGGTCCATTGCTGCATGGTGTTGAGCAGCTGGTTTAGAAGGACCTCTCAACATCTGCAGCATCTCGTTCTCACGAGCACAAAAGCGAGTTTTCTTTGTAACCTGGGACCTTTTATATCACAAGTTTTTGCCAAGACAAGCTCAAGCTGCAATTACATTAACCTTCTTTCTATTTCTAGTACGATTGCACATTATATTAATTATATTACATTTTCCACAAGTTGTAATAGACTGAGTAACTAGAGCCATTGGAGGATAAATTCAATGATCTGAACTTTAAGAAGCATAAATGTAAAGTACAAATAACGAACGACAAATTGTAATGTGAAGAAAATGAAACCTGAACAGTCTTATCAACAGAAACACAACATAAAGGATCGTCATGATAGAACGGGGATGAATAAAAATATCTCATGAAAAATAAATGGATAATGCAATGGATTTAGGCTCCAAATAATATAAAGAAAAATTATATTTTACTAGAATATGCTAATGAAACCCCATTAAATAGTGTAGGCTACTTTAACGGTAAAGATAAAATAACTCATTAATTGATCTGGGTATCAGATAACGAGCCTCGGAGAATAGTATTATATGTCCGGTATGTAAAAGTGTCATGAAAATATAATTTGTAATTTAATTACTCATGACTATTTAACTCATGTCGCAAATGGTAGTCAATGACCAATCACGTTTCAATGAATTCTGTTTTACACCAATGACAGTCGTGATTCACCTCGCTCTTTATTGATTTCTCTTTACCAGCTCCTGCTTTTGTGATAAAGAAAGCTCCTCCTTTTTTAATATTCTGAACAGGTTAGACAATTACTTTTCTCCAACAAATACATTGAATATAGCAAATAATGAACAGATTCAGTGATTTTATTGAGTTGTTTATTCAAAATATAAATGATTAACCTACAATGTTGATTATAATAGTTTGATGTGTTTCATTATTTCTCCACTAGAGTGCACTCTTACAATATTGCGATCCTATTTGGCAATAAATAATATGATCGAGTTGCAGTGAATATACATAACCTCACATTTATAATTTGTTTTCAAACATCAGCGTTTACATTAACTATATAAATATTTTAAAACACCGGTAACTGTATTCAAATAATTATTTTTTTAGTAAAGAGCTTAATTTTATTCGTTAAATAGTCCTAACAAATGCCCTCTTGATTTCCAAATTCTCTAGATAAATTGGAAATCACTGTGAGTCGTGAATTTATCGATAATTCGGAAATCACTCGTGGCATTACTTATGATTATTTAACCACTAATCATAGCGTATTATTTTAAGTTCGTTTGTAATTAAGTTCCATTTAAGTGTCTCCGAGCACGAACAATGCTCATTCAGATGTGCCGTGCCATCACCATTGCCACAACCACCCCCATTGTTGACATAGACACATTTTATATTTTAAACTGTAACATTTACTTATCAGATGAATTTTCTTGAATTTCAGTATTTACAGAGAGATTCGAAATAACTTTTTTGGCATTGAAAGTGGACATGATGCGTTCCTTCTTTTATCTTTGGGAAACTGTTTTAATATTCAATCTTCAATTTTAAAAAAATGTATATGAATAAAAATACTATTAAAAAACATTAAAACTTCGATATCACATGTCTTATAAAAAACAGTAAAAACTCTTCTCAATATCTAACTTAATTTAAAATATTAGGCGATTTCCTTGTTATAAAGAGTGCATTAAACACTTTTCACTATAAAAATACCACGCTGTATCCAGTACAACAGTGTCGAACGGAAAAAAAACTAAATATTCCACACAAAATACACAATGTAATATGTGCTGGAATTTTATATGAAGGTTTTTTTTATAGGGGAAAAAATAAAAATCCGCCATGATCGTTATTTCATTATCATATCCAACAGTACAGTTAGAAGTGATATTGTACAGATGACAACAATGAAAGCGGTTACACTCTTGAAAGTAATTTTTTCCAAGTTCCATTTTGGATCATGGTACAATTACACATGCAAGCGCTTGTAGAGGCACAGAGTTGAAGTAGGTTCTGAACTGGTGTTTAAGAAAAAGTCATGCACTGTCTACCTCTAATGGAACAGCAATAATGCGCTTGCTTTATAATTCGAAGGTTCTGAGTTGTAGCGTTGTTCAAGTTTTATTTTGTTTCTTGATCAATTTTAATTATATGACGAATTATCTAAGTAACCTATTTTAATTATAAGACGAACTACTTATGGCCAATTTTAATTACATGATTAATAATTATCCATGTGTGATATGATAAATTACTTCCTGATACATTTTAATTATATCTCCTGACCAATTTTAATTATATGACGAATCATTTCTTCACCAACCAATTTTAATCATAAAATTTTAAACATATGAAGAATTGTGTTCATAAAGATTAGCGTCTGTGACCAATTTGAATTATATCAAATTATTTTTAAGACGAATATTTATTATACGACGAATTGATTCTGTATCCAAATTTCTGTAATGGGTTTTCCCAACCCCCCTAAATCTACGGCAGGGAACCAACCACAACTTTACTTCTCTTGCGAAGAAACCCACGCTTAGGTTTATTAAGTTACATGACTGGGATAGCGTTCATGACTTTTTGTTTTACTTCTGTTTGAATTTTCTAAACCAGACGCCAGTACGGTTCTGTGATTTATACCACAAAATATATTGGTTTATGCCACAAAAAATATTTTTATTAAGAATTATTTTTTTTTTGTATTTACAGCCATAATGTAAAAATAAATAATCCTAAGGCAATGCCATAATAAATTAATTAACCTGGTGTTAATATTAAAACAATCGTAATGGAGATAGCAAGAATTATATATTTTTTCTCTTAAAAAATAAAAATCACTTGGTTGGTTTAAAAAATACCTCTTGAATACAAATCCACGTCACCACTTAGCTATAACACCAAGACGCAGCAGTCTTCCATTACATCTATAAGATATCAGGACACTTCAGACAGAGGTACAACAACGTGTTACATTGTTATCAGCGAGTAGTATCGAATACACTCGAACGAACAATATTTTAAAGACAGTAGCTACTTTCATTTTTCCAGCTGTACATGCTAGTGCCATTTATGACGTCTTGTACAAGAATAGACACATCTCCTCTCCCCTACAGTACGGTTATGTAGAATGGGTATTTAAATAAAAGCCACATAGCGCATGATCGGTTCAAGGGCGGCTCGACAAGGTCATACAATCACCTGGAGACGATGTCAGCATCCGGTACAATAAATCCACTTTGCCAAAAAGCTCTTACAAATATTTATCTGCGTCAATTCAAACTTTTTACAGACTTACAATCTACATTCTTTACCCAATTCTACTTTCTTTCTCTAAAACACCTTTTTTTACTCCATCCCTGGTTACTTTACATCCCATATCAATTAATATATTTCAAACTCAGCCTCTTTCTCTTTTTACTGGTGGAATATATTGTAGCACACGATTGGCTAGCTTTTTCCATCTCCTATCCGTTTTCACATATGCTTACTTAGAACTCACAATTAAATGTTTCCCATTTTTCTGATATTATTTATTATCGATATATTTCGATATAAAAGTTTTAATTTCTTTTTCACCATCCATACCCTTTCAATAAGTACCAACATTTTTATTATCCATAGTATTGTGTTCCAACTAACCCAAACTTTCTGGCGGCACCATGGCCCTGGGGTTAAGGCGGTCGTTACGCAGAGTTGACATCAAGTGCCGATTGTCTACAAAAGTGGGATCCTCAACCTGCTACTACCTCCAAGGGTCTCCTAAAGGCCTGTAGGGGGATCACTTTACCTTTTTTTGTATTGTTTTCCTTTAGACTCTATAGAAAGATTTGTTTATAGATCCGTACATCTACCTCAAATCTACTTTTATTTAACTCTCTCTCTCTCTCTCTCTCTCTCTCTCTCTCTCTCTCCCAAATTCATTTAAATACAATCTAAAGAAGACATGCCAAGTCAGTTTCATTCCTGATGTTTTAACGACTGCAGTTCAATTAAGTGATTTAATGTTTTTGAACAGTATCCTCATATACCGAAGTTTCTGATTTCTTATTAGCTGTTTCTATACCTTATCCGCTCTTAGAGAGATCCTAACATAAACAAACGCCAATTATATCCTTCCGCCATTCGCGCCACAATTACTGGCATATTGACAGGGAGCATGTGTGAAGTAGGCCTATATAAGACATGTGATATATATTAATATGCGACATGTGATATAATTTATTAAAAAAAATAAATGATGCACTATTACTCGAATTGCGCTTGCCACAAATTCATCACAATTATCAATAGCATATTGCACACGTTGGAGAATGAAATACTTGCATGGAAGCTTTTTGTAGGAAAGCCAGAGGGAAAACGCCCAGTTGATAGACCAAGAATGAGGTGGGAGAATAACATTAACTATGATTTGAGGAAGGTGGATTATACAGGGAATGATTGGAAAGCATTAGCTCAGGATAGGAATATATGGAGAGCTTATGTCCGCGCGGCCGTGAACCTACGGGTTCGATAGTGCCAGTGAGTAAGTAAGTATAATGCATACGTTTCCTTTTTTACCGGGAGTTACGATCTTAACATGTGTTTTTTTTTCTGAGCACTATTAATACTAGTACACGACACACCCGTAAACTCAGATGTTAAATTCACTATATCTTTTACTGGAAGTTCGGTATACTTTTCACTTAACTTGCGACATACATTTAAAATAACTTTTTTTGACCACTAGTCAAAGGTTAACCAGACTTGTGTTTTACAAATTTAGATGGCGACACGGCAGCAGAAGACTCGACACTTTCAGCCATGTTGTCACATCAGAATCGACTGAAGCATGACTCAAATCCTTCATCCATATGTAATAAACTATTTTAAGTTGTAATTATTGATTAGATATATTTCATTTTTTTTATGTTTTGAATAAGTATTATTTTTATTCAAGAAGAATAACAAGTATATTCAGAGGACGTAATTTTAATTTAATGAAGGGAACTACTTTTTCGCGTATTTATTGCTTCTACAACGTACGTCGGCGTCAATAACCAATGAAAACCGAGCAGGTTTTGTTTTGATGAGGATCACTTTAAGCATATAGGCTGAATCAGGAACATGGAAAAGGTGGCACATCAAAATACGATATGGTGGAATACCTAAGAACCTTAAATCAGATAAAATTGTATTGTAACTTGCCAAATTTAGTATTCAACCAATATACCTACAGTGTATCTTCAGTTCTTTTCTTTGGAATATGTTCAATTCGTCTATTTCTTCTATTTCCTATTCACCATGATCGCCTCTCGTTTTGAGATTCCTAGGTTCAAATCCAGATGGGGCCCATAAACATTTTTATTCAAAGTCCTGTATATTGTACCTTATTTTCAAGAGAAAAAAAAGTATATTCGTAGAACTACATGTAAAATAATTTGAACCCTAAAATAAAATCCTACCAAGAATAAATTTCCAATTTTTCACTTCCATTTTTTAATCATAGTGCCAACGATTTGACATGTTAAAGGATATTATTAAATAAAGTAGCTACTATCTAAATATTTATATAGTTCTTGATTTATATTACAACTTATCAAATTACAGTAATTTCTCTGGAACTGTACTTTATTTTCATTGTCTGAATTACGAAAATACAATTTTAGTCATCAATATGCTGACCATATGAAAGTGTTTTCCAGTATGAAAGATTCATAAAAAATACTTGTATAAACGAATTTGAAAAATGAAAAAAGAAAAGCCTTATAACTGACTATACCTCATTCAAATGAATTATGAATTCACGGTATCACCAAATTGGGGAAGAAGCGTTATGCTTACAAGAATAAATACGAGTAATACGATGATAAAAGAGAATGGAGATTTTGCCACGGGCAATCCTTATAGAGAAACTCGTCTCATATCGAAAAAGAGCTGTTGCTGTAACTGTATTTTACAAGAAGTTTTTTTTTTCTTTTTTCATTCCAACAACTCCGCTTATAGGCCTATATATATAATTATACATGTTAAGGTAGGCTTATATTAAACATTAATTTAGTCCAAAACATCTTCTTCTTCTTCTGCTTCATGAAATTAGGCCTTTTGACCTGTTTTCACATCAAGTGGGATTTAATGAATCCTCCCATCTAGTAAATGGGCGTCCAACATTTCTATGTCCTATTGGTTTGTACTTTAGTAACAGCTGAGGGATTCTATCTGTAGGCATTCTCTTGACATGTTCATACCAGTTGTTTCTCATGTTGTCAATTCTATTTGTTAAATTGAAAATATTTAAGTCATTCCTAATATCCTCACTTCTTTTCTTGTCCAAAATTGTCACACCTGCTACTGAACGTAGGAACTTCATTTCTGCAGTTTCTATTTTCCTTCTGTCTGAACGGTTAAGAGTCCAATTTTCACTTGCATATGTTAAGACAGGCATTGCCATAATTTTGTAAAATTTTAGTTGTGTTCTCCTCAAAGTTTTATTTTTCAGTGTCCGTCTTATAGTGCCACACATTCTGTAAAATCTATTTAATTTAATATTAATATCTTCCTTCTGGCAGTATGATACATTGCATCCTAAATAATTAAAATTGTTCACCTGTTTGTATTATACTGTTATTAATACTGATTTTACACCTCATATGGTCTTTCCCGTTGAATGCCATTACTTTCGATTTACTTTCAGAGATTGTCATATTGAATTATTTGCTATTTCGTTTAATTTATATGCTGCTATTTGTAAATTGTCTTCTGAAGAGCTAAGGATTGTGTGATCGTCTGCAAACAGTATGGTATTTAGAATCGTACTGCCAACTTTAAACTCTGTTGTTAGTCCAAAACATTTTGAACATTTTATGGCATACAATTCATTCATGAATTTATTTAAAACATCAATAGCTATAGTAGAGAAATGTTTAATTTGAATAGGAGAGTATTTGATATTATTAAGAATAACAATATCTAATTCCTCCATAGAGTTGCAGTAATGTGCTTGCACAGATTCAAATATTAATTCTATGGTTGCAAGTGTACGGTTTTTTCCAAGAAACATACGTTCTCGTAGAGAAGTTCCCATGCTTATTTTATAATAATGATAAGCACTGATCCAATTTACACCCAGAATACAGGACATATGATATGGAACCAGTTTCATTTTTAATCGCATGGTCAGCTGTAGCATTATGAAAACGTGTCCTTATTTTAAAAAAAAATACAATACAGTATAACGAAATATGCGTAAAAGCAGTTATTTTTTTTAACTTAAAACAATCAGCTGCAGAATATAATACAAATAAATTACAGATAACTCCTTCAATTAGCCTATTATTATAATTTAATTTTGTTGTGTTTATAGTTGAGCTACTTAGTAATAACGTTACGATTTTTTAATTACGGTAAGTGTATTGAGATATAATCACGTATAGAATACCTCTTTTTTTCGCATTTTTAATACTAAAATATAAATCGGGTTTCAAATCAAGACATTTCGATCTATGGAGACTGAGCATCATACAGTACGCACATTTTCAAATTATTAATTCAATTAATTCTTAACTTTGAGAATAATATTAGGTAGATCCCAATTTTACACCATCATATTTTTGGTTTTTTCGTTGGTTTTCAATCGTGAAAGTAAATGGTGAATTTGAATTTTATTACTAATACCTATTTCATCAATAAACGTTAAATCATAATTCATTACATATAAAACATATAACTTTACAAGATTCAAATTACATACAACAGAAATACACAGCCTGCCGGCATATACCCAAAGATCCTAAATCAAATCTGTCCCAAAATGCTGAAATAACTTAAAAAAAAAGCGAAATAATATGAATAAATCGATGTACCGTAGTTGCCTCAAACGGCAGCATTTGAGACTTTTACTCGGAACATTCCGAAATAACATTTTCGGTGCCGACCTATCTGGATCGGAGTTTCGTCGTTTTCTCAAATATCAATGGAAATTCTGGTTTAGGATCAGATTACTATGATCAATTTCGTCATTAATTATTATTTCAAAATCAATTAAAATATGTTATGTATAGGACGCCTGACTCAAGCCGTTCGGTTTCTGTTTAGGCAACCAGATAGCCGTCGAAATATGCTGTTAGTATTGAGTGATTTCGCAGGTGGAAACTGGGGTTGGTAAAATTTTCATACGAATATAACATATTTATGTTAAATAGAGTCCACCGCTGTGGTCTCGAGGTAGCGTGCTGCCTTGTCACGCAGCGGGCCCGGGTTCGATCCCCGGTCGAGGTAGTTTTTCTGTTTTTTATCGGGGTTTTTCCTCACCTGTAAGACAAATGTCAGGAAAACTTTAAGGCCCAAATGGTCCCCGAAATCATATGGCCATCATCATCATCCTTATCATTATCATCACCATCCTTCACCCGCGTGGAAAGCAATGGGAAGCTACCACACCTACAATTCCCTAGTAAAGCTGCAAGCATAGCATGGAAATGCTATGGTTGCAGTGAAGGACCTGCCTTCGGGCAGAATTATTATGGATGGATATTGAATAGATGTTGCCAATCTACCGTTTAAGTTATTGAGAGTAATAATTTCAGTAATGAACAGTATTCTTTGTCCATCAGTAGTTGTGTTACGCTGGATTCTACAACATTGTATAGAACGGTTTGTGTTAGACATTTACAAAAACCACACATATCCACTTATACACAGAAATATCCTTAGATAAGCATACATTATTTATGACCACGATCAAAGATGTCTAATCATCTAAAAATGTAACTTATAAAAACATACACACCATCCTGATCCAATGAAAGACGTTGTGGCCTGAAAGTAAATATGAAAATTTATTTATTTTTAATTATGTAATGATATTGCTTTTACATATGATAAAAATCTAGTTGTAAAATGTGTAATTAAGCAAATATTGTTGATCGGGCACAGATCAATAATTTGTACCACATCCCGCTCAATCCGGATTTTTTATATTCTACATAGCTGTACTTACAGTAATAGAACATTACTGTCGTTAATTTGCTTATACTGAGGACGCTTTTACACGCACCGGCATAACCGGAGTCGGTGACGGCATTGGAAGCAATGTAATCAAATGAGAGCTTTCACACATAGCCCGGCCCGGCAGCCGACATTGCCAAATGTAGTCGGGGTTGAACTTGAAAATTCGGAAGCCGGACAGGTGCTTGTGGCTTACTTACACATTAGTATTGCAGTTCTCATCGCAATCGGTCTTTCATTGGTTTCCTGTACTCTGCAAGTTTGAGTAAATTGCGTTCAAGTACAATTATAGCTTATTATTTTTGTTGTTGTTATTATTATTATTATTCTTTCTTATTCTTGTCAATTTTATATTGTATAGACTATATCTATTATGTACCACCCCTAATCATAATTCTTATTGTATGTATAATTTAACCCTGGTGATGTGGAAGAGAAGACTTTACGGTCTTAACTCCATCAGGTAAAATAAATAAATAAATAAGTAAAATAAACAAATGTTGTGACTTGTGGAAAGTAAATTCTGTATATGGGTTAAAACAGCTGTATGTTTTAAAGATAGAATCGAAATCAAAAGGTATGGAATGAAGTGTATGCATTTTTTCGAAGAAGATTTGCAACAAACATATCAAAAAAGAACAACTCAAAGTAGGTAATAAATAATAAAATCTGATTATAGAGTTATTATTAAAGGTCATCTGTCAAAAGAAACAGTAATATTACAGAGAAAGTGTTCACATGACACCATGTACTACTAAACAAACAACACATTTGCATACATCACCAAACATTCTGCAAAACACAAACACTGCATTTAGGTCGTGTAATAGATTGATATTCCACGCATAAAACGAGCATTCGAGTCGTGACCATCACATTCACGATTTAATTTCGTGTATTTCTCAGTTTATTTCAAACCAGGATGCCAATGGATACCCCAGATTTATATTTAATACCCACTTCTTTAATATATTTGTTACAACGATTCCCGGCAGCTCCGATAGCGTAAGTGGTCTCTACCTCTGGATCTCGGTTACTTCATTTCGAGTTCGTGGTGGACGAATTGAAGTCAGGGCAAGTTCTTATCGGGGGTTCTCCCGTTTCCGTCCCGCGCCGTAGCCGAGTGGTTAAGGCAAGAGGCCTTGACACAGAGCTACGGAATTTCGGTCATCATGGGACCAGTGTCCACCCAGGATCGTGAGGAATTTGGGTAGCTACAATAAGTAGCGGTTCCAGGTTGAGAAAACCAGCTATAATGGGTAGGGACCCGACATGATTATCACATGTCACCCCTACACTGGCTGGATGATCGTCTACGTATATGATTAACACATGTGGATGTGAGGCCAGCAGCCGGATGGTATGCCAAGGGCCTTCTAGGCCTGTCGCGTCATGGAGTTTGTTTTGATCTCCCGTTTTCCCCTGCCACTCCATACTCCAACTCGTTTCATTTCATCCGTCACATGATATTGCCTTGTCAGTTGCATCCTTCAATAACAGGGGCTTCAATCACTGACCTCGGATTAATACAGCACAGTAGATGGTTATATCAATCCCGACCATTTTCCTTCGAGGAAAGTCTTCAACGGAGATTACTTAACTTCGAGTGGAAAACTGAGCAGCAACGAAATATGAGAAATAGGATTATCTAAAAAGTAACCACACACACACACACGCACCCACGCACGCACGCGCACACACACACATATAGATTAAATTTAGTTTTAAAAATATATGCGTATATGCAATTTTAGATATCGTAAACCATTCAGTCTGGTTTAAATCATAAATAATTCCTGAAAAATCAACCTATTCTTAAAGAACACTCGAGGTAGGGCCAAGAATTTTTTAGGATACTTTACTCAGTATATGATGAAACTCCTGTATCAGATTCAGTAAAATAGTCCAAAAATCATACTTTTATCTATTGGTTATGCGAAAAAAAAAATTCTAAGTTAGAAATTCAATCATTCAAAATATTACATGTGTAACAATAAAACTGCTAAGACTGATATTTATATTTAAAAAATTGGCATCATTTAATATGTAAGATGGGAAAATTATGCCTGAATAGAGGATGCCATGGCCAAACTTCAATTAATTATTTGAAATTGACTTAAGAGTGAATGCTATATACGTGTATATTTTTAAAGCCTATTTAAACTTATGCCCCAAATGAGAGTCAATGACCAATCACGTTTCAATGAATTTTGTTTTACAACCAATCACGGTCGTGTTTTACCTCGATAGTTATCTACTTCTGTTTATCGTATTAAAGAATGATCCTCATTTTCAATATTCTGAACAGGTCAGAACATTATTTTACAATCTCTACAAATACGTTGAATATAGCAAATAATGAACAGATTCCTTCGACCTACACATTAGATAATTTTGTAACCAATAATTGTGTTTTTATATACTGATTTTACTGGATTGTTTCTTTAAAAACAATAACCTATAATGTTGGTTATAATATACAATTTGATGTGTTTCATTTTTCTCCACTAGGGTGCTTTCTTACAATATTGCGAACCTATTTTGCAATAAATATTATGATCTAGTTGCAGTGGTGAACAAATGAAACATGACAAAACGTTTCTCATTTGTTTTCAAACATCGCCGTTTACATTAAATATATAAATATTTTAAAATAACTATATTTAAATAATTATTTGTGAGTAAACAGCTTAATTTTATTCGTTAATTGGTCTTAACAAACGCCACTCTTGATTTCTTCGTGACTCCTGAATTTATCGATACTTTGGAAATAACTCGTGGCATTACTTATGACAAACATATCCTTAATTAAGGAAAAATAACAATGAGAGGTAATTAGAATCACATACTTTTAACCTCTATTGACAATGACTCCCCTTAATGGTATATATCCCAATAGCTTCTATGAGTTTAAGTTCCAAATTAAATAACCGATTCATTGTTAGAATAAATCACTGGCGCTATCGAAACCATAGGTTCATGGCCGCGCAGACATAAGCTCTGCATACACATCTGTCTTGAGCGGTTTTATAATCATCCCCTGTATAATTTACCTCCCTCAAATCATGGTTAATGTCGTTCTCCTGATTTCATTCTTAGCTACTTGTTTGGACGTCTTCCTTCTGGTTTTTCTATAAGGAGTTTCCAATCCGTCCTACATGTCCTCTCTATCGGACTCTACAATAATAATTAATTGTTTTTATTACATCTGATTTCCCAAAAAGACCATGTACGATCGTAGTTCACTGCAAATGTAGTCATTAGAAAGAAATACCTAACAAAATAAGTTTTATCATAACGGTAAAGAAATGTATCTTGTATCCTTAGTTTGCTTATTAAGGTTTAATCCATGAAACAGTAAGCAATTAAATCAGGAAGAGCAACTCCAATAGGAACTACAGTTCCTAAAAATGAGTAAAATTGGTGGGAAACAGAGACACGGAAGTTTATGAATAGCCATGTAACTACTGTAATGATGCAACACATTCCCAGCGCTTTAGTTGCTGTTGTCCGGTGTTGTTGAACTTCCGAGAAGTCAACCATCACTTCATTACTGGACAACCTTTCTTATACATATCAAAGTAAGTGTCTGGTTTGCTAAAATATATTTTAAAAACTAATATATACATATTTTTTCGGTTATCTGGAGAAAAATGTCACAATATACAGTTTTAAATTAATCCCATTTAATCTGTGTAAAAGAGCAAGTTAAAGTAGCAGGAGGCTTAAGTTGTAGGCTTATTTTATATTAACGGATGCTCTTTACATCCCTGATCATTGCGTCGTTATTATATATGCACTATGTATGTTTTCTTTAATTACAGAAAAGAAACTTCGACTCAATGCTTCTTAAAGTCATTTTGAACCACTATTGAGGTTATATAAAAGGTTCAAAATTGTAAAATTGTATTTGTGATCTTATATTTCCTCAACTTCGAATAGATATATAAATTGAAGTTTTAGTTCAAGACGACTGAGATCTCAGAGATAATTTTATAAATTTAATCTTCTATTAATGTTTTCAGTTATCTTTGTTGGACAAAAAGAATCAGTTACTATTTTACAATTGTTATAAATAATTGATTCAAAGGTTTACATTTTAGTTTACTTAATTCTATTTATAATACTATTCCATCCATCCATAGTAATTCTGCCCGAAGGCAGATCCTTCACTGCAATCATACCATTTCCATGCTATGCTTGCAGCTTTACTAGGGAATTGTGTAGGTGTGGTAGCTTCCCGTTGCTTTCCACATATAATACTATTAATATAGGTTATCTTTATTCTAGTTTGCATGTGTGTATGTGTTTCTCAGTATAAGACTGGAGCAGTTTCAACCAAAATTAATACACACACGACTTATAATCTAGAAAAATGATACTATGGAAAACGAGAGTGGATGACATGTAAATATAATCGAAACGTACCGTTGTTGGTATCGAATCATTATTTTTCAGAGTCGCTAAGTAGATTAGTGACACTCCTGATACCGTTCAAGTCCAAGTTCGGCCCCCACAAGTCTGAACCAGAAGGGGTGAAGAATAAAATGTTCAAAATGACAGAGATTAATATTGAATCCGTAGTTTTCGGGTCGCTAATCTGATTGGTGGCAGTCCCGATGACATTTAACCTAGAGTTTGACCTCTAGCACCCCTATAGCACAAAATAATCTGAAACGACCGATATCATTGTCTGTCACACCTAAGAAACGCACTTTGACAATTTAACTTCCGAATGCATTACTCCGCGCAGCACGTGTAAAAGTAATGCCACCTTAGTCAGCTGTTTATTACAAGCTGATACATTAACGCACAACAACCGTTTTAATTTTCAATCTTGTAGGTTGTATTAACATGAACAATGGTATGTAAAAAACGAATTAAATTATCTTCTTCTTCTTCTTCTTCTTCACTTCACGGGCTAGGCAAAATGCCTGTTCCGCCTCACAGTTGTTCTGTCCATCTTTTCACTGGCCTTCCTACATTCCTTGAACCTCTTGGCTTGTAGTTAAATGCTGCTTTTGGTAATCTTGTTACGTTCATTCTTTCTTCATGTCTAAACCATTTTCTCTATATTCTTTGATTTTATCATTCAATGGATATACATTTAACTCTGTTCTTACATCTTCATTTTTTATCCGACCCAGTCTCGTGCAGTCTTTTGTTCTTCTAAGGAAGTTCATTTCTACGCTTTGTATTCTACTTTGTAATTTTTTGGTCATTACCCAAGTTTCACTCCCATAAAGTAATGCAGGAACTGCCAATGTATTATAAAACTTCAATTTAGTATAGAATTAAATTATTATTTTTAATATTAGACAAATTCATTCAAACCTAACATTTAAATTAAATTATTTGTACTTACAGTAAAACCTATGCACCTTATAACTAAAGTATTTCCGTGGAATCTATAGAGAAAGTTATTCGAAATAAGCCTTCTGCGCAACAGGCAGGCAAAAAATAACGATCAATGAGGCCGCTGTATGAAGCGCTGGAGGGAGAACAGATCACGTGACATTATTCACTTCGCTGTAGAATTTCAGGCGAGAAAGATGTCTAATCAGAAAGCTGGCACTGTCTGGAGAACGCAAGATTGTTATCAATGTTTTTTTTTGGGAGGGGGGTCACAAATGTTGCTCATACAACCATTTAAAAATCTAACAGCGAAAAAAGTGAAGACGATTTTCTCAAAATCTATATAAAATAGTATAAAATTCTGTTCATGTATTTTTGCGTTTCACAGAAATTATAATTTTATAATATATTGAAAATACATAGTGTTAGATACTACAAAAATGCAAATTTAAAACAAATTTTAGTAACTGAAAATTTAATCGAAATCGGTTTGATCTGGTTTGGAAAATAAATTTGCAAAAAGTGAACGTTTTAAAGATTTTTCTTTTAATTTTTAAGTGTGCATTTTCGTGACTTAATTCTATTTTCTCCGTCAGATTAAAACATATTTTAAGTACATTTTCAGGCAGTACAGAAATAAAAATAATGAAATCTTAAATTCAATTAATTTGACTGGGTGCCGTGAATAGTTCTTGGGATGGCTCAGTGGCAGAGCATTGGTGTACTAAACCAAATATTCCGAGTTCAATTCCCGGTCCCAGAACATTTTTTCACCTAAAATCATGAATTTCATTAAACTATTGTGCATCTAAAAGATGATAAAGAGTGGCGAGTTGAACTACGGCTTCTTACGTCACTGTATACAGTACACAATGTGCATATCAGCATCAAAACAATACCCGCAACACCCTCCTCGCGATTCGCCCTATCGCTTGGATGCACAGTATATTAGGTAAAATACATTATCATTATTACTACTATTATTCCTATTACTAGTATAATAATAATAATTATTATTATTATTATTATTATATTATGTATTATTATTATTATCATTGTAGGGCAATAATTTGAAACTGAGTCTTCGCCCCACTGACGTATGTTTTATGGCATAATTTCACAAATCCATTTAAATTTAATACAATCTAACTCCGCCATTGAAACATTAATGTGTGGTACTGTATAGTGAGTTGTTTATCATACCATTATAAGATTATGGATTTTCATCATGAATTAAAATTAAACTCACAATTTAATACGATCTTCGTTAAAAAGCAAAAAAATAAATCGGATTGAACGGGATGAGATATAAAGAACAAAACTGTGCCAGAGGAAGAACATTTATTTCTTTATACATTTCACAATTTGTAGTTTTTATAATATATAGTAACAAATATTAGTAGATATTGATATTTAACTGAATTTATAAATCATCTACACTAGTTGTTCTACCATTCCTAAAATATGGCTACGCCAACATTACAACAAATAGCACCACTACAACCAAAACATTTTATTTCAGTATTTTTTGGTTGCACATTAAAATAAAAATTGCTGATCATCTCAAAGATGATTGGTAATAATAATCAAAAGTACATTAGGCATATTATAATAATACACAAGGTAATTCTGATCATGGTTGGTGATAGTACATCAGATAATGGAGAAGGTTCATTTGGCGGGTTAACGCCTTCTTCCCTCAGAAATATTGCATAACAAATTCATTTAAAATAAAATTATTAAAAATATATGCCAATCAATTAAAAGTTTACATCGTTTCTTTTTAATTTGTGATTTGCAGGTTTAAATGTAATAATGGCAATAATACCAATAATAATATTATTAACAATAGTAATAACAATAATAATTGTTTAGATGCATCTTTGATAAACTTGCAGCATATCAAATGAAAATTGTCTTAGATTTTAATGCCAAAGTGGGACGGGAAGATGCATTCAGACCTCAAAAGGCAAATTCAGTCTTCATGAAGATAGTAACAACAATCGGGTTAGATTAGTCATCTATGCCACATCAAAACATATTGCTATTGCACAACATTTCAGCATAGGAATATTCGTAAACACATGGACATCTCCAGATGGTGAAACCCCAAATAGATCATGTACTAGTAGTTAAACACTGCCACAGTAGCATCATCGACTTTAAATCAGTTAGCAGGACAGACTGCAATTCGATGAACAAATGGTCACTATGCGAAAATCAGAAAGTGATTACATTGTGGAACAGCAATTTCGTTGACTTACCTGTGACTTGTTTTCAACTAATGTTTGGCCTCTGAATAAAAAAATAACCGTAGTTTTTGTCTATCACGTCAACTTTTTATGATACAGGATACCCTAAAAAATCATACAAATTGTGCATATAAAGGAAAATACAGTAAAAACTTAAAACTTACCAAATATACTGTTTCTAAATAATAATTTTATTTATACAAATAGCTTATAGCTTTGTCAGGAATGTTGACATTCTTGCTTGATGCTACAACAATAGTCAGCCATCATATGTACATCACATCTACCTTGATACCGTGCCTCCATGACTTTAAAATCTTGGTGGAATCGCTCACCCTGCTCATCACTGACTGCACCTACATTTTCCGGGAAGTTAGAAAGATGGCTATGTAAAAATGCAACTTGATGCTCATGTTATAATCAAGCGTTTTGAAGCTCTCCAAGAATTGCTGAACAATTTTGGTGTATTTCTGTGCATGTGTATTTCCAAGAAAGTATTTTTTAACAGTGCTTTTGAATGCCAACCAAGAATTCTTTTGAATTTCTGACATTGTTCCGATAAAGTGTTCATCTTTAACAAGTTGCCGAATCTGTGGACCATCAAAAATATATCGGCCTTTTTCTTTTGAAATGCCAAAATGAGATACTTAAAACAGTCTCCTTCAATTGGCAAAGCTTTACCGAATTCCTTCATGAAACGCAATTTGATATGCGGAGGTGCAAACACGATGTTGTTTCTGTCTACAAGTGGCTGATGTACAATGTTTGGTTCACCAGGTTTCCGGTCAGATATTTGCGACCAATTTGACTGTACCCAATGCTTCCCATGAGCTCTGCTGTCTCACATGCACAAAAACAGGGATACTTGATATATCCGTGTTGCTGCCAAAGAAGGAAGCCGACCATTTTAAGATCAACACAAATGATCCATTTGTGCAAGTGATATTGCAACAACTCAATGTCTCTGTATGCTTTCATAATCTCTCTCAAACGAACTGAATGGTCTATCGGGACTGAACCAAATACATTTCCATTGTGGAGGAGAACACACTTCAAGCTCCGCTTTGAGTCAATAATCAGTTGCCATTCAGTTGCGTTAAGGCTGAAATTCCCAACTCTTCTATTAAACCATTTACGTTATGGCAGTACACAAATCCATCATAACTTCGAAAGTATTGCAAAAACGCACTTTCTCTTGTCCGAAAATAGGATACACTAGAGAAGGTTTTATCGGGCAATAAGAGAGCAATAGTGCTTCTATGATCCATGCTCGAGTCCGCGGAGAGTGATCATAGACGTAGAGAAAAAAAAAAGTGACGTTGTAGAAGAAAAATAACGTGAAATCAGTATACCTAGTTAACTATAAAACAGCTCAAAAATCAAACTCAACAGAAATTTTATTACAAATTGTTTCCCAGTGTTATCGGTTATGAAAGGAATAAACACTACAGATGATTGAAACATAATAATAATAATAAAATCTTGAGAAATGATAAACTGCGACAAAATAATACCAGATAAATATTGCTAATATGCTTGAAATGCTGGAATACTGAGATGAAAATGTGGCAATAGAAGAACAAACTGATATAAATAAAGAATGAGAAACCATAAGAGATTATATTACACTGCCAGCATCTGAAAGCATAGGTTATTAAAAAAGAGGCAAAATAAGAAATTTATTGATGTGGAACGTGCTGACATTGTACAGGAAAGAAAGCTAGCAAAAACTGAAAAATTGATTGGTTGCACGAGCCAAACGAAGTAAATTTAGAACAACTGGGTAACGCCAGACAGGAAACCTGTGTATATAGAGTAAAAAAGAGAGAGTATTTGAGAGAGAAGATTAATGATTTCGAAATGAACATAAAAAAAATATAAACCTCAGAGAATATTATATCTGGGAATTAGGATAGAAAGGAAATGGATTCAGAGTAGAAAAAATATAATTACTAAATATGTATGAAAATTGAGATAAAATTGCAGATGCCAGGACTATATTAAATAGATAAAAAAACTTGAATCGTCTATTAAATGTACGAGTACATGAAGAACAGGAGATGATATGATGATTTACAGACATCATAAATTTTAGTCACATAGCCAAGCGCATTGAAAGTTTAAATGACAATAGAAAAATTAAATATGTTTTCTTTTCCCCCCCCCCAAATGCCCCAGGTTTGTCTTTCGACATTCTGGTTTCTCACCTGGCATGGCGTACTTGTAACCCACTTCTGCGGTTGGGGCGTCTGGAAGGCGGGTTACGTTGCCCCGATGATGGGTGATGATGATGATATGGTGCGCCAGGAGAGTCCCTAATCCTAAGCTTAACCTAAGATGAATATGAATGATGATTTCGGGGACCATTTGGGCCTTAAATTTTTCCTGACATTTGTCTTACAGGTGAGGAAAATCCCCGATAAAAACCTCACCCAGAAAAACTGTCCCGACCGGGGATCGAACCCGGGCCCGCTGCGTAACAAGGCAGCACGCTACCCCGAGACCACAGCGGTGGACACATTAAATATGTACCGTATATGATTGCATAAAGCATCAAGTTCAGATGGGATCCCAGCAGAACTGATAAAATCAGAGGGAGAAAAATTGATGGACAAGAAACATCCAACGATTTATATGATTTGGGGAAAAGGACCTCTTCCAAATGAATGGAAAGAATCGATAATTGTGTCAATTTATAAGAAAGATAAAACATTGCAACAACAGCACGGGTATCTCATTACATTCAACTTCGTATAAAATGCTAACAAATACAAAGGTATTCACACTGGCTCCCTTTATTGACGACATAATTGGTGATGAATAATGTGGATTTACAAGAAATAAGTCTACGATTGATCAGATTTTTAGTTAAAGACATATTTTATAAAATATATGGGAATATAACGGAATATAACGGTACAGTACATCAACGATATTTAGACTTCGCAATTCCTAAAGAGTTAGTTATACTTATTGGAATGTGTCTAAATGCCACAAAGAGTAGGGTGCGGACAAACAATTTTCAAATATTTTAAAAAATCCACAATGTGTTATATCTCCTCCACTATTCAAATTTGTACAAGAGCGTCATCAAATCGTAGAGGTAAAGAAGGCGTGCAATTAATAGTATTATGCTGATTATGTATTTATTATACTGCGATAACAAGAACGAACCGTGTATGTAAGGCCAAACCACATTCCATTGAACAATACAAAGAAATTGGGTCTGGAAGTAAAATTAATAAAACCAAATATTCGCCATACGTAAAAATACGTTATATAATGGAAATGGATATTTAAAGACAAATAAGGGAAATTTGGAAGTGGCAAATTCAAATATCTAGGAACAATAATTACAAAAGCAATGACGTGAAAAATAAATTAAATCGAGGCTCAATTAAGGAAACGCATGTTATTACTCATTAAGAGGACTATTGTCATCCCAACTTCTCTAAAAAATGTTAAACTACACTGCTCAAAACAATTAGAGGAACACTTGTAATAAATTGAATAAGTAATTGTTTTTTAAAGCTGTGATGCTGAAAGTTGGACAATATGTAAATTGAAGTATTAATTTTATCATTGGATACAAATTTTAAAGATCCATGGCCTAAATACAGAGAAATTACCTCAAATAACAAATATAGAGAATTTTTTTTATTTTGGAAGGCACTGGCCACCTCTAATTGGTAAGCTTCCTGATGTTGCTATAGTGACGAATGTTGATTATTGCCTTGTTTATTGAAGTCTCTGACAAAATGAGGCATTTAAATGAGTTTGAAGTGTATCATGCTCTACATCTCTTACGACAAGGTCAATCTCTGCGACAGGTGGCTAGAGAGCTTGGGGTTTCTCCTTCCGTGGTGTTCAGGTTACGCAACAGGCACAGAGAGACAGGTCAGTATTGTAGAAGACGTGGCCAGGGCCGTAAATTTAAAACAAGCCCCCAGGATGACAGATACATTGTTCTTTCTGCTCTTCGACAGCGTACAAAAACTGCAAAAGACCTGCAGATGACCTTCATATGGCTTCCGGAATCCGGGTTTCAGACCAAACCATAAGGAACAGATTGAGGAAGAGAATATTCGTCCAAAAAGGCCCGTTGAAAAGCCACGCTTAACAAATGGGCATAAGGCAGCAAGACGTACGTATGCTGAAAACCATGGTGATTGGAACCTGAACCAGTGGGAGTCTGTGCTCTTCTCGGACGAATCCAGGTATCGCCTTACACGTTGTGATGGTCGATTGACGTGTGTGGGACGGCCAGGAGAAAGATTTTCTGCAGAGGCTGTACAGGAAATTGATAGATTCGGAGGAGGTTCCATAATGGTGTGGGCCGGAGTTATGTACAACAATTGTACGGACCTTGCACTTGTTCCCCAGCGACTGAATGCTGTCCGGTATATCGAGCACGTTCTGGAAGAGCATGTAGTACCTGCTGCCATTGGAGTAGGCCCTGGATTCCTGTTTATGCAGGATAATGCCAGGACACATTCTGCGGCTGTCACCAGGGGTTTTCTGAGGAAGAATGAAATTGAGGTAATGGAGTGGCCAGCGGTCAGCCCAGACCTCAACCCTATTGAACACTTGTGGGATCTTCTAGACAGGAAGGTCAGGAACCGACATCAAGCTCCACAAACTCTGCAGCAACTTGGAGATGCTCTGAAGGAGGAATGGGAGAATATCCCGCAAGAGGAAATCCAGAATCTTATTGGGAGCATGCCACGAAGGTGCCAAAGTGTCATCGAATGTCGTGGAGGCCATACATGATACTAACTCTATATAACGAGTGTTTAACTTTGAAAAATAAACACAAGATTCAATTGCTTACATAGCGGAATTATTTGAAAAGTTAATTTGTCAGCGTTATTCATTTGTTTTTACTGACATGAGCAATAAATAAATAACCACAAATAATGTACTTTATTAATTTCATGTTTGTACCTTTATCCAATGAAAAAATATTTGCATATTTCATAGTGTTCCTCTATTGTTTTGAGCAGTGTATAAATATATAGTCTACAATTGATATTCTTCCAGTTATATTATAAAGGTGCAGAACAAGGACTCACAGTTTATTAAAGCAGGGGAGAATATTAAGAGCAGACGAGAATAAAGTTCTTACGTACATTTTTGAACCAAAGAGAGTCGAACAAACAGGCGAATGGAGAAGATTTCTTGTGGGAAACCAGATGTAACAAAAAATAGTTGTCTCCTAGACTACGAAGATAGTGAGACGAATAGAATGAAAGAGTGCCATGGAAATTTCTTGTAGGGAAACCGGCTGGGAAAGCGCCCATTAAGAATTCCAAGAATGAGGTGGGAGAATAACATTAATTATGGTTTTTGAGAGAGATAAATTATACAAAGGATGACTGGAAAACAGCCCATGACATGGAAGTATGGAGAGTTAGATACTTAGTAGTATAGGGGATTACTTAAAGGTAACATTTCCTTACAGATAGCGAGGGACAAGTGGTTAGCACATCTACTCAAAGGGACATCTAGTAGGCAACTAAGATATCATTTGGATGGGAAAGGTAATTAAATTTTGCTCAGCGGCTCTAATTTAGGCTTGAAGTTTTTTTATGAGCCCGAAAATCTTCAGACTCGGGAAGCACGACTTAAAGTCCCTCGGAGGACTTGTTCCTTGGATTTTCTAGCCTAAAGAATCATTGACCCCGGCCGGGTTTGAACCCGTGACCCTTGGGACCAGAGGCAAGGAACTTAACCCCTATTATCAATACAGTATTTTTTTTACCATGCATGCCTCTGGTTGCACGGTTCGCCGGTACAAATTCGATCAGGGACGATGGAATAGTATAAAAACATAAATCCCGTTGGAAGGGAATTAAACCTGCGAATCCTGTGTTTTAGTAAAATAACAGACAACGGCTATCACTTATTAGAGGAACAAACGCTAAAGATGATTCTGAAAAATATGAATTAAAAAACTTGAAAAATTATGAATGCGGCAAGAATACCAAATCAAAATTGCGAATAGATAATAAGTATTGGAATCTTCAGATGACAATGTGGCAAACGAAGAAGAAACTGACATAAATAAAGAATGGAGGCTATAAGAGATACTATTAAATTGTCAGCATCAGAAAGCATTGGTTATTTAAAAAAAAAGAGGCAAAACAAGAAATGGTTTGATGAGGAATGTGCCGACATTGTAAAGAAAAGAAGCTAGCAAAAATGAAATGGTTACACGAGCCAAATGAGGTAAATTTAGAGCATTGGATAGTATTAGACGAGAAACCACCAGATTGCTAAAGATTAAAAAGAGGGAATATTTGAGAGAGAAGATTAATGATCTTGAAATGAAAGCAAAAAATAGGAACATTAGAGAATTATATCAGGGAATTAGGATAGAGAAGAAAGGGTTTCAGGCTAGAACAAACGTAACACTGGTCGACAAGGTTTCCTGATTAGTGAATATAGTGAATTTTTCCATACTGAATTCAGATATGTAATCAGAATTTTTCCATCAGGCACAGTTTTTTTTTGTGACAGCTACTTTTTTAAAAATTGATTTTAGCATTCTCTTTGACCTGTCATAGGAATCTTTACCTTATATGTAGCGATTTTATTCAAGCTGCATTTAAGGAAATTATATGTAATGTCATGCTGAACCACCAAAAGACAAGATTGGAAATCATTAGATCAAGATAGGGATGTATGGATAACTTATGTCCGCGCGGCCAAGAAGCTATGGGTTCGATAGTGCCGGTGATAGCACGTAAAAGAAACTCAAGCATGAAATAAGTGGCCTCTAAGCAAAGTTAGTTCGCCGTTTCATAAGATTTTTATTATGACGCTAATAGCCTTATTTGTTCAAGAGCATAGTTACATAAAATACTGACCAACTAAATTATCAATAATCAATATTATTCACTCTGTATAGCTTGTTTGAACTTAGGGAAGGAGCTACGTCTTTTTTTCTTCTTCTTTATTTTATTAAGTTTGAATATAAATAAACTTGCTTCAAATAATTCAAATGAAAAAAAAAATGTATAAATTTATAAACATTAAAATAATTACTTACTAAACGCGTTATGAATACAATATTAACAATATCCTGTTTTGTAGAATTTACTAAAAATTTAAACAGCTATTTATAAAAGTACTAGCTAATACCCGGCGTTCGCTACTACTCCTAAATAAATGCTAATGTGTTTTTAGGTTTACGATCTTCTTGGCATCAATGAAAGACATAAAAGGTTATTGTGAGTTATCCGCAACATATGCTGTCGGGGACTTTTTTGTAGAGTATTTTGAGATGTTCAATTCTGTGTACATTAATTTGTTGTGTTTGTAATGGTTTAGGTAGCGTAAACCATTTAAGTGTAAAATAGGGACTTAATTTACGTTTTTCACTATAAATGATGATTTTTAGGGGTGAAGGGGTTGAGTATTACAACTCTCTTATAGCCTAAATTCATCCCGGGAATCTCCTGAACATTTTGCATAAAGCCCCATCACAATAGGATGAACGGTATGTCAGAGCATAAAATACAAACAAACAAACCAACAAACATTCATTCATTTTTATATAACCTACTAGCTAATACCCGGCGAGCGCTGCTACGCCTAAACAAATGAAAATGTGCTATTATGTTTAGTTGATTAAGTAAAGGTAAAAGTAATTATAAATGTATATTTTTTAGATATCCCGTGCTGATTACCCGCGTTGTCCGGGAATTTACTTATCCCGATCTTCTTGGCATAAATGAGCTGAAATACGAAAATTAATGTGTTTTATGTTTAACTAAATAAGTAAAAGGATAAATTTATATCGTAATTATTTTTGGATACCGTACTATTTATCCGGCGTTGTCCGGAAATCTACTCATCCCGATCTTCTTGGCATAAATGAGCTGAAAGACAAACATTAATGTACTTCTTATAATTAGTTGAATGAGTAGAATGAAAAATCATTATAAATGCATATCGAAATTATTTTAAGATTCCCCGTGCTAATTACCCGGTGTTGCCCGGGAATCTACTTATCTCGATCTTCTTGGCATAAATGAGCTAGAAGACAAAATTTGTTATTGTGAGTTATCCGTAAAAGAATATCCGCCATGTGCTGCTATGCTTGCACAGGAATCTACGTACTTGTCTGGATCTTCTTGGCACCAATGAAAGACGAAAATGGTTATTGTGAGTTATCCGTAAGACATAAACATATGCTATTGCGGACTTTTTGTAGAGCTTTTTGAGATACTCAATTCTGTGTACATTAATTCTGTGTATTTGTTATGGTTTAGGCAGCGTAAGCCATTAAGTGTCCAAAGTGCTAATTTCTTCACGTTTTCCACTACAAAGGGCGATTTTTAACGGCGTAGGAGTTGAGTATCACAATTATCGTATAGCCTATCTTCATCCCGTGAATCTCCTGAACATTTTGCAAAAAGACCCATCACAATCGGATCAACGATATGACCGCGCATAAAGTACAAACAAACAAACAAACAAACAAACATTGATTTTTATACATTAGATTAGATTATTATGTGGGTTAACTCTTTATTTCGAGGATTACTTCAATTAAGACACCAAAATAAATTTTAGTTACTTTCTTCAAATCACATGCCGTTTATTGCGGATTATTTGTAACTCTACTAATAAATCATCCTGTTTATTTTAAACGATTGAAACAAATATACACAGCTATGATGTTCATAATTGTGTAGGTACCAAGACGTGAAGTGCATGATATGTCTGCAAGATAAAAATAAAAGTTACTAACTAGGAAATTCCTTTTATGCAAGATCAAATTGTTTTCGCAAATGCTACGGGCTCCGTATAAAGTCAGTTGTTTATTGTCATTCCGAATAAAATATACATAATTCCAACTCCATCTTAGGCATGATAATGAGAGCGGGCATTCAAGCGCACGACTCTTGTCAATCTCAACTCTATTTCTAACATGGAAGTCATCTCAATGTAATTTCAACTTAACTTTATACCCTATAACGGAAAATAGTTTGCTAAATTAGCCAATGTCAATATCCTATCAGATAACCCTATTCCAAATTTAACCTCTTAAATAAAAATTAGGTCGGCCGCGGTGGACTAGTGGTTATGCTCCTTGCCTCTGGTCCCAAGGATCGCGGGTTCAAACCCGGCCGGGGTCGATGGATTTTTTAGGACGGAAAAATCCAAGGATCAAGTACTCCGGGAGGGACTTTAAGCCGTGGGTCCCAAGTCTGAAGATTTTCAGGCTCGTAAAAAATCCTTAAGCCTGAATGAAAAGGCCTCTAAGCAAAATTTACCGAATTTTCCCGTCCTAGTACTACCTTGGTTTCCTAGATGTCAGTATGAAGCGGAACGCTGACCACGGGCCACTCGAAAATGACATCTATACGAAAACAAGTGTAACTAAATTAGTATGGTTCAAATTCTTCCCTGTAGGGGGAGAGCGCCTAAATCTCTGTAAAGGGAAAACATGGGCTTACAGTACAGAAATAAAAATTATACCATATTTCATGGAATCTTTACAAAATTACAATAATTTACACGGAAGTATATTTTTAAAGATGAGTGAATATGCTCCGTGAGCATGTGTTACTATTAATTAAATTGTTATATACCAATAGAGTTGAAGAAAACCGCCTAATTTATCAAGAAGTACTGAGATATAACCCTGGCCACTGTAAACACTGCTGGGATAATTAGTATGTATTCATAATTTTGCATTAAAATAAAAGTTGCTAAATTTCATTAAAATGTCATGCATTACGCGTGAACATTCAAATTCAAATTTCCCGCCATGCCAGCAGACATGCTATCGCATTCAGCTTGATGGAGACTTTTGCAGTCACATTTGCCCTAGAAACGCCAGTTACCAGGTTAGAGATGAATTCGTGAATGTGCAAATAAAATATTTCAATGTGTGATTGTAAGACGAAGCTAAAACTAAAGGCTTGATTATTTACCGATTATCAGCTACCTACATTATGCTCACGTCACAGAAATGTATCTCGTTAATCGATAACCATGAAACATCAACCTTGTACACAGAATGGAATGAAATTTTCGACCTATCGATTTTTTTTTTGCCGAAGAAACATTATTGGCTGATGCGAAAAGCTCAAGCTGTTAAACAACACAATTTTTCGAAATAATTTTAAGTGCATAATATTTAAATTATGCAATTATTTTTTTTACAAACCACACGCAATATAAAAACATATTTTGCGGTACGCTTTGTCAGCTGTGACAATCTACTAATTTAAGAAGCTATATTGTAATTATATTTCAAAACTAAATAATTCGATAACTGAATAATGGGGAACATATAGGCCTACAAATTTGTAGAAACGAACACATGAAGAAATTTAATACAGGTACATCTACTAAGTTTGTTCAAATGCGGTATTAATTACTTTTAAAGCGTTTTAGTTAAATTGTCGTTGATAAATGCAATTTGTCAAGTTACTGAAAAAGTAATGTGACTATGTAATTGATATAGGCTATACAAGGGACCATTTTCATGCAGACCTTTCCAAGAGAAAAATTACATCATACAACAAGGTTTATAGATTTATAAGATCTAACGAAAAAAAAATACTTGTTCAACTTATGAAAAATATTCATGGTTAGTTGATAGTAGGAAATTAAATGCTTAATAATTTTGTTGGAACAGTTTATTGATCGGCCAAGATAGAAATATTAGTTGTACGAAAACTGGGTACATTAATGAGATGTTTAATGGAATCCTATGAGGAAACAATGTCCACACAAGAGAAATTTATACATTTGTTTCTTATGGCAGAGTTATAGAATTGTATTCAGATGATTATGACATTTGTTAAATTCTGATATATATAGGCCTATATATAGATTTCTAAAAAAGAAATTTTGAATAAAAAGTGTCCTTACTATTTATAAGCTGAACATTTTGTAATAGGGTCGGTTCTAGTGGACTAGTGATTACTAGGATTGCCTCTGGTTCCAAGGTTCACGGGTTCAAACGAGGTCGATAGATTTTTAAGGCAGGGTTCCTTTGAAAAGGAAATAAAAGGACGTGGATCTTATATCGTGGATTGAAGATACGTAAAAGAACCTCAAGGCTAAAAAAGAGGCATAATTTGTTGGCCCTTTCACGCCCACATTCGAATTGCGATGCTAATGAGTGTAATGACCTTAGCTGTTAGAGAGTGTCAATAAATAAAAAATAGATACAATTCTGCAATATGATTTGTTATAAAGAAAATACGCATTTATTCGTACAACTGGGGTAAATGGTGTCATTACAGCACACCACTGTTTAATTATTTATTCATTTTTGTGGAGTGATACGATAACTTGTAATTTTTATAACTTTCGTTAAAATATGTTTTTATTAACGGGTTTTAATTAATGTTGTACCGAAATCAAGTTTTCGATACATGGATCACGTCATACTGCGCAACCAATACGTCATCGCGTCTCCAATTCGTCTGTTATCTTAGTGAACAGTGCCAAATTCTCTCCTAACTACCCCCTCCTTTCCTATTACGCGCCGTGTGCTAGCGCGCATACTCCCCTCTCCTAGTGAACTCTCATATAGAGCTGTGTTTTCTAACATCAGATCATCATCTGTTATCCATCGTATGAGTCTGGTCGATATAGCTCAGAGGAGCTTGTTTGGTTAATTATTCCTTTAGGCCAGGGTGGGGCCACAAGGACCGTGTAACCTAGCCCTTGACTGGACTAGTGTGATTGTATTATCGTACGTATGTTTGTTAATATTTGTTTTTTGTAAAGATCATCGATGATAATATTATTTTCTTTTGTTAACTTATTTTCTATGTCAAACTACAGTATTATCTTTTATTTATTTCATTGTTATATCTGACTGTTTCTTGACTCGCATTAAACTTTAGTTATCTAATTTTAAATCCTTCTGCCTATTGACTTAGTAGCTAGTCTATGTCAGATATGAAGGTAAAATTCCATAGCTTACTCTGGCGTATGTGAGTTCCTCTTTCTTAAAGCTTCCACGATTATAGTCTGCGTGGCTTACTACATATTGCATGTTTAGCAATTCATTAAGGAAAGTTGAATTGATCTTTGTCTTTTATGGGCCCGGGCAAAGATATCTTAATTTGAGCAATCTAGTTTTCTATTCAAAATATTTATCAACAACATTAGTATGATCCAGCACCAACACGCGGATCAAATTCTGGTAGCAGATAGCGTGGTTAAGGGTTCAAGTCCTGGTGCAATGTAAAAAATTAAAATTAACAGAAAGCAGGCCTACTACTAAATTGTTCAAATGGAAAGCAGAAGCTAGAACATAGCTTAGCCAAGAACCCTGATGTGGAAGACGTTGCAACGAACAAGGATTTTAATTACAGACTCTTAACAAAATACGCACCACTTGTGTCTGTTGACATGGAACGTTCCTTTTCAACATATAAGTATTTACTTAGTGACCGAAGGAGCAGCCTCACTGAAAAAAAAAAAAAAAAACGTTGAGCTGTTAAATAATATCTGCTTTAACAGTTTTCTGGTCTTGCGATTTCAATAACATAATGTTCTGGGACTTATCTTACGCAGATATTTTAATACATGTCAATGTGAGTGTATTTTGTGTCGTTAGTTATTTGATGTAATTGGTTATGGTACTCTTTAATGATTATTTACATGGGAAAATTGCACCTTTTTTTGCACGTTTTTCTACTAAATTAAAGCACCCTTTTTGCACCTTTCTCACCAAAATGTTGCACCTAAAATTCCTAGCTCTGCTTATAACTTATGACATACATTGCTTCAATAGGGACTGCATATGCATGTGCATTCCCCACTGAAACAATGTATATCATAACGAAATCCAACCGTCTGATTCGTGCCATCTACGTCTCTCCGTTGACGTTTACCTTCAATCATCTTGGCCACTAGCAATATATGCATTACATAGTACATAATATGTCATCACTTACAGAAATTTACAACTATTCTTGTTGCAAGAAATCACTCCGCACATGATCATCTGAACTCAATGTTAGCTCACAAAAAAACTGTGTTGCCTACATTCCGAAAAACAGGGATAACAGACAAAGTTGGTATGTTTGACTAATTGAAAGGAAATGTTATAAAAGATGCATAAAAAGGCATTAGGTACAAGTAAATCACACCAAATAGAATGGCCTATATGCTAGCCAGAGAAACCTACTTCCTAGAGGACCTGAGACAAAGGATATTACTACCAGTAAAAACTACCATATAAAAAAGTCATCGAAAAAAAGAAACAGAAAAAAAAGAGATCGACGAAGAGTCTACGCTCAGACGCCATGGTGAACAGGGATTGGACCAGAAGTAACCAACTACAAAGACACGCAATCATAGGCCTAGCAACACATGGATATCATCATAAAATGTGCAAAAATACGAAATTCCACCAACCGAGTGACTCGTGTGAACGCAAGCGATACCATTACAAAGAATGCAGAAGATGGACTGGATCGTTGAATGAACTGATAAAAGACAAATCATAAACCTAAAATTTAATGCTCTTTCGAGTGCCACTTAGATACTTATTATAAATTAAATGTTTACATTGATTACCTTATATACAAGTAAATGCACCTAAAGTAATAATTACGGTTGACAAATCATAAGTGAAGGGGACTATATAATATACATATCCGCTTCTGTATCGAGATTCGTAAGTTCAAACATGTGCAACATCAATGGAACGTTTATAAAATGTAAAAAATACGAAATATGGCCACAATCCTTGGTATGGCAGATAAAGATGTGTAACCCATGTCACACATTTACGCCAAGCGAATAACCTACTAATATAAATCATACTTCTTATGTAACATAAACATATGACATAGAAAAGGAAGTTGTGATTTTTATAGTCGTAGAAACTGAGAATGAAGAATACTTGTGAAACATTAATAGTGTCTTTTATTATTATAGAACTTGAGTAACACTTGATTGCAACTATGAAAAGAAGGGAAATGATGTAACAATACGAGAAACTGTTTACATCCATAATATAACTCTTATTGCACATAACTGAAATATTTTCATAAATTAACACTAAGAATTCATTAACAGAGAATATTTTTATACAACAATTCTATTTTACAGTTACACACCAATTTCCGACTATACAATTAATAAGCAAAAATTGTATATACAATAATAATAATAATAATAATAATAATAATAATAATAATAATAATAATAATAATAATAATAATTCGATCCAGCCCGTCACGCAAGGGCTTAACGCGGCTGGCATCTCGTGCCGATTGTCTAGAAACGTGGGAGCCTTAATCTTCTACTACGGAAGGGTCTCCTAAGGTATGTATTGGGCTAGCTTAAAATTTAATAATAATAATAATAATAATCTATAATTTGATTAAATAATTGGCCTGGTAATGAAAGTGCAAAATATAAAATAATAATAAAAATATACCTAGAACATGGATATAAACTATATTGTCTACGGAAATACTAATGAGTTTTGTACTGTTTTTCGAGTCAGACAGTCATTGATACAAGAGAGGAAGGAATTCCAAATTTATATCATAATGCTGTAATGGTATAGCAATATATAGATTTACTTTCGCCATGTGACGCGCACGCGTATGTTTACCAGCGAATATGATTAGTATTCCAGGAGACCTGGGTTCGATTCCTAGCTACATAATAGACATTTTACTTTTGGTGTAGGATCTGCAGTCACACTCTGTAGCCAAGTGGTTAAGGAAAGATGCCTTGGCGCAGAGCTATAGGACTTGCACTGGTTCGAGTTTCCATGGGAGAAGAAAGTTTCTTATGGAATTTCGGCCAATATGGGATCGGTGCCCACCCACCATCGTGAGGAATTTGGGTAGCTACAATAAGTAGCGGCTCCAGGTTGAGAAAACCAACTATAACGACTATACTGTCACTCCTATACTGACAGGATGATCGTCTACCTCTGTGGTTAACACATGTAGATGTGAGGCCAGCAGCCTGCTGGTAGGTTATGGGCCTTCTAGACCTGTCGCTCCATAGAGTTTTTTTATAGGATCTAGACTGGAGTTCACTTATCTTTAGAAGGCCTGTGATTAATATGCGAAGGTGAGAAATTACGTAAAAAATCAGAACGTGATTGCAAACTATTCGGAACTAACGTGTCATGTATTTATATCAATTTATATTTTACAAATTTTAAAGCCATTTTCTTAATATACTCGTCTAAATTGAATTACTTATTAATTAAATAAAAATAAAACTTGGTTTTATTTGATATTCATATTTATTAAGATATAATTCAGTGACAGCTGTTTCGGTACACTGTACCTTCTTCAGACATGTTAACAAATTATGAATTGTTGTGAATTATTTATATTGGTGTGCTGAGTACAGCGGCACATCACTCAAGTAAAATTAATGCTTGCCTGCTTTAGAGGAAGTCTGAAAGTTATTTCTAATCTGAAAAGCTTGTACAAGTGTAAACAGCATGCATTGAATTGCAAAGTCAGTTCAACATGGTCAAAATGTTTGAGTTAGTTTATATGCTTTCAATTTTGAAATAATAATAATAATAATAATCATTCTCACAAAATTATTTAGGCCTAATACACAAGTCTACTTTTATCTGTTCCTTCTTTCCTAATGTGCTTATCCCCACCGCAGTTAACTTTCCAAAACGGCTCTTTTGTAGTGTCAATATAAATGTATGGCTTTTTAATAATCATTTTTCTTTTATTTTCTTACTTTCCCAAGTTCTACCTCCCACTTTATGCGACATGATAACCAGTGATATTATCGATATGAATAATGTTTTGCTTTAAAGCTAAAATAATTGCAGCATTCATTTGAATGACGTCAAGATACTCCAAATGTCCACCTCTCCGTGAAGAAATGTTGAAATTATCTTTGTTTAAATTCACATGCTTCAACAGAATTACTTTAACCTCATAACAAGGTAAATTCATTTTATGACATTACAGGTACAATTTACTCATCTTGTATCTAGGTTAAGTGGTGAATAAAAAAATATTTCTGTACTATCAATCATTTTCTTCATACGTACCTTTATTCTTCCAATTCCAGGCATCAACAACCATCAATTTACAAGGTATATATTTAATTAATTAATTGTGTATATTATATGTAATATATGACTATGATAGATTCTGTGGCTTTTTGCCTATATATTATTAAACTATTAATTGTTTAATAGGGTTTAGGATATTTTTATTATTTACTAGCATACCCGGCAGACGTCCTGCCCGAACGTTCAATTCTCATGTCATGGGCGGACGATAAAAATGTTACTTTTTTACCATACAATTCAGCAATTAGGACGTAATTAGATATTATTAAATAAGTTCGCAAGAAAATCTCTTACAGCCTTCTGTTGTGGCTCAAGAAGTATGAATGATGACGTCACATAGTCATGAACATTAGAATTGTACCCTCCTTTGCAGATAAGTTAAGAACCGTCATATAACAATTATATTAGAGTGAAAAAAAAGAAGATAAATTGATGAGAGTGAGTCAAAATTATTATTATTATTATTTTATTTTTTCCTAGCTAGATTTCATTTCTGACCCACCTTGCACCGGTCCCATACTGGCCGACATTCCATGAGAAAAATTTCTTCCCCTGCAGAGACTCGAACTAGCGTAAGTCCCGTAGTTCTGTGCAATGACTTCTTGCCTTAACCACTCGGCTACGGCGCGAGACTTTTGGTATCAATGAAAGACAAAAATTCTTATTGTGAGTTATCCGTAAGAGATAAGGGACTCTTGGTATCATTGAAAGACAAAAATGGTTTTTGTGAGTTATCCGTAAGAGATAAACATATGCTGTCGCGGACTTTTTTGTAGAGCTTTTTGAGATATTCAATTCTGTGTACATTAATTTGGTGTATTTCTTATGGTTTAGGCAGGATAAGCCATTTAAGCGTCCAAAGAGCTACTTTTTTTTCACGTTTTCCACTACAAAGGACGATTTTTAAGGGTGTAGGAGTTGTGTATCACAACTCTCTTATAGCCTATGTTCATCCCGGGAACATCCTGAACATTTTGCAAAAAAACCCCATCACAATCGGATCGACGGTAAGGCCGCGCATAAAGTACGAACAAACAAGCAAACATACAAACAAACAAACAAACATTAATTTTTATATATATATAAGATTTTAATTTAGAGATGTATTTTTGTAGTAGTTGTAATAGACCTACACTGTGAAAGACTGGCAAACCAGAGATTCCGGGTTTTGATTTATGAATAGGCCATTGAAATTTTCACTCATTATAGCTAAGTTGAATGGGATCTAACTAATAACTCACTGGCATTATAAAAACCGTAGGTTCATGGGCGCGCGGACATAAGCTTTCCATACATCCCAATCCTTAAGCCAATATTTTCCAAACATCTCCTGTATAATCTACTTCCCTCAAATCATTGTTAATGTTATACACCATTTTGTTGTTGGCTACCAACTGGGCACTTTCCTTCTGGTTTTCTTCTTCTTCATCCAAGGATTAAGCCTGTTGGCTCGTTCCGGTTTCATGAAAGCTAGAATTGTTAAGATTGTTGAAAACCATTTTCTGTGTGGGCGTCCAACATTTCTCCATCTCTGTGGTTTACAAATCAGCAATAATTTTGGAAATCTTTCTTCTGACATTCTATCAACATGTTCTTTCCAGGCGTTCCTATATTTAATTATTCGATCTGTAAGCTTGAAAATATATATTCATTTCTGCTCTTATCCTGCAGAGTATATCCTGCTATATTTGTTAAAAATCTCATCTCAATTGCTTCCAATCTTTGTTCTTGTCTTTTAGTGACCGTGCAACATTCTGATCCATACATCAATACAGGAACTTTATAAAACATTATTTTTGTTTCTTTTCTTGTGTTTTTACGGGTTCTTTTAATAGTGCCAGGCATTATATTAAATTTATATATTTTGTCACTAATATCTTCAATTTTAACATATGATAAATTGAAACCTAGATATTTAAAACTATTCACTTGCTCTAAAATTTTTTCGTCAATTACCATTTTTGTTCTTAAGATATCATGACCTTTAAATGCTAAAATGTTAGTTTTTTCTTTAATTTTTAAAATTGTAATTGGCACTTATTTTTTCCAAATTAAAAATTGCTCTTTGTAGATCATCTTCTGAAGTGGAAATCACTACTTGACCATCGGCAAATAATATCGTATCAAATAATATTGTATCCTTCTGATTTTCCTACAAGAAGTTTCCACGTACCTCTTTCTTTCCCCATTTGTGCCGCATGTCTTGCCCATCGCAGTCTACTTTGGACAAACGAGTAATAAATTGAGGATTGACGAAAATCGGTTAAGAAAAACTAAAATTGTGTTAGGCCCTATGTTATCATGCAACTCATTCTACTGTTTTTTTTTTTCAATGATACACTAGTTGAGACGGCCTTATTTCTTTGAAGTTGTCATGCCATGGATTTTGTATATACTCTATAATTATGACGGCTAAATTAATTGCGGGTGAAATTTCTATTATACTAGTTTTAAACATAATGAGAACTTTAAGGTTCATTGACGTAGGGCAATATACATAAGTGTCTTAAGTTTATTAAAAATAATGTTAAAAAAAGTGACGATACATTGGCGAACATATTATAAAAATTATGAGTGATACAGAAATGTAAGAAAAGATAAAACTGATTCTCTCCCAACATAATATGACACCCGTTAATAGAAAACGAAGAACTATTAGAGACGTGGACTTGAAGATTTGTGTGTGCTCAGACCAACAACGGCATGGAAGTTAGCTTAGCCCAATTATAACGTATCTGGGGACCTGAAATATGTTTTCTAATCAGGTGGAGGGCCGAAGATTGTAATTGAAAGAATTATCCTACCAAAATTGTAATCAACAAGTACACTTTAGTTACTACTTATGAAAGGAAAAAAATTAAGTATTTTACAAATCGCATTACTATTCAATGTGATTTCGAAAACGCAATCGCTCTGAAGAGAGAGGAAGGAAAAGTTTTTTTCGTTTACCTTGTCCTTGTTCATATTGCATGGTGCCATAATTAAATTCTCTCTTCCTACTAGGGGCTGTTCTGTAGAATAACATGTTTATCGCCAGGCCTACCGAATTCTACACCAAAACATATAAATGATGCAGGTTAGTTGTTCTACACGGAGTAGTGAGAGAGGTGGGAGTAGTATGCGGTCCTGTACATTATCGTCCGATTACTATACAACTGTGCAATACGTCCAGGGAGTAACATTCATTTCAGTTCTGATATACTCGGACCAATGGATCTGTGCCCCTATAGCGCTGACATCGTTTTTAGAAAAGTACACATCTATACTCACACCATTTCACCGCACTCCCCTCCCACTACGTCAAACAGCAGCCACGGTAACATATCGAGTAGGGATGTTGCCGAACTTCCCCCAATGTCAAGGCTCTTGAAATTTGAATAATGCAAGGTTGGAGTTGAGTTGACACCACTAGAGTGCAAGTGCAAGAGAGATATAGGAATGATTTGTCAAGGCAGGAAAGAAAGTATGCTTTAGTTCGCATATCTTACGGGGGCACAGATCCGTTGGACAGACAATACGCGTGTTACAAGGTAAGTTATTGGTAGACTTATAAAATGTTCATTGTTTTGTTTATATTTGTTTCTCTGTATTTACCAGCATCGACAATACTGCGCAATGTTTTAGTTACTTTATTCTAAGATAATTGTCTGTTTTGTTAGCCTATACAATTTTGCAGCACCCAACTATACCTGGTCCCGTCTTGATGTTTTGTTCCAATTGCCCGTCCCTCGTCCATGGAAGTGTGGTTTGTTTCGTTTCAAATGCCCTGATCCGATAGCCGTGTTTATCACAGTGCAGAGTCGATAAATGTAATACCAATTTCAACGTACAATGACTAATATAGGCACAATGCTTATCAGTTTAATATATTATGCCATGAAATAAAACGATACAAAATAAAAGGAATAACAGGTCTTAAAATCTTTTTGAGAAAATGTTTGAAAGGAAAAATTAAATCACATTACAATAAGCGAGAACTTCACGAGTGCCCAGCGGGCCGCCACTCGGACAGCCCTGACCTAGTCCTATATTCCGACTGATTTAATTTCCAGACATTATTTTTATAAGGGAATAGGTGGACTCCAGGAGGACCAGTCTAGACACGAAAGAGTACAGAAACAAATATGTATCCTCAGCTGCGCGGTAAATTAATTCCAAACATCCAGTTCGTAGTTGTAGTCTTACCATCTGAACTACCTGGTCCACGTTAAATGGATAATTTTTGTCAGTTTGGGGAATCGAACCCACAGTCCTAAAAAATACAATTTCTCACATTCGCCCGGAGGTGGTAAAAACTGATAGAGCAGCAGAAGAACTGGTTCAATTACAGGTGTGTAAACCGCACATCTTGGTTTCACCTCGATGAGTCACGATTGTGTTGGTGTTGAAATCTTCCGTCGACTTGCTTTTTCAATCATAATGCGCTGCCGATTGCCCAACCTAACCGTATCCTCTACTTACACATACTGTCACCAATTTCCAAATACAAATAAACTTTCCTAGTGATATTACGTCCAATATTTTATAAAACTTGATACTTTTGTAAATTGTAAAATATTGGGAAAATTTTCACCAGGAAAGTTCAAGCCTAAAAGGTTGCGTGGGTTCTCTGACTTTGTTAAAAGTTAATTTATATAATGAATTTCTAAAATAGATAAAAAAGACAAACTCATCCTATGAGACAGTATAATAACATTGTGAACGCTGACAATAATTTGGAAGAAAATATTCCTCACTACAGATAAGCAGATTAACAACTGTCCTAGCCGTGGCGTAGTCGGTGGAGTCCCTACCTTCCACTCCGGCGACTCGGCGGGGTAGGGGATTTTAAATCTCTACCTTGGGTCTGGGTGTGTGTTCTGCCCTTGTGTCTATATGTGAGAATAAAAGAAAGTTAACAAAATACAGGTAAAACAAGAAGGGAAAATAGTGTAAATGAAAAGATAGTGAGAGAAAAAAAAAAGACAAAGATTGCCCTAACGCATGTTTTTTTGGCCGTCGCTGTGGCGTAGTCGGTAGAGCCCTACCTTCCACTCCGGCGACCCAGGTTCGATTCCTGGCGGGTAGGGGATTTTAAATCTCCACCTTGGGTCCGTGTGTGTGTGTCCTATCCTTGTGTCTATGTCAGAATTAAAGGAAGTTAACAAACAGGTAAAAAAAAACAGTTTTTTTTAAAGGTTTTCGCTATTGTTAACATATTGCTTACAAAGTGATTTGTTTTTAAATCTGTTCAAAATCGAATTTTTACTAGCTACTCATGAAAACATTGTCTATAATTTAATAAATTACTTTTTTGTATTCGCGGTTTAGTTATGTTCAGTTCAGGGGTTTAGGATTACATACTCAGAGCGACGCCGCCGCGCCGGTGTGCTCACGAACATTCCCGCACTGACTACAGATAAAAGTAAATGAAAATAAATACTAACCAGTTCAGTCTTTCAAAATGCGTAACCGTAAGAATAAATGTTCTGATGGCGTAAACTGTATTGTACCCCAGCAATCAGACTTTATGCCGTTTATGTTTGCAACTAAGGGATCGAAAACTGTACACAAAGAGAGGCGCGCTCACACAGAGTATCTACAAGCCCGGGTCTGGTTTAGTTATTTTTATTGAAACATAAATAATTGTTTTACACGACTATCTAGGTAACTCCAATAATATAATCATATCTACAATAAATCCTAAGTTAAACTGTTAAATTTCCTGAAATTTTGAAGCAAACCCTTTTGATACTGAAAAAAAAAACATAATTGTATATGTAACTCCAATACTAATACTAATACTAATAATAATAATAATAATAATAATAATAATAATAATAATAATAATAATAATGTCCAGATCTGTGGTCTCGGAATAGCGTCGCAGAGGACGCTGATTCGATCACCGGCCGGGATGTTTCCTGGGTGATTTTGTTGTGGAGTTTTTCATTACTTGTAAGACAAATGTCAGTACACTTTAAGGCCTAAACGATCCCCGAAAATAATCTGGCCATCTTAAGCATTATTATATTCGCCATGTTTGGTGTGTGTGAATGGTGTGTTTCGTATTAATGTTGAGACCCTGACATTGAGTTGATCACTAATTCGGAGAGGCCCGCTATGTCCTTATGTCATCCACATTTTAAAAATACCTCTGCCCAAAGGTCGTGCCACTGTAAGGACCGGATAGCGTGCGGCATGTAAAAGGTACCTATACGGTGAGAGGTTAAACTGCGATAAAGAAAAAATGTTCTAAAAGAAAGTCATGTGCTAAATCTGTCATAACGATTTTTAAACATCCCCTGAAAATTTAGAGTAAACCTTTTAAGTCAATAGGTTCTGAGACCTGTAATACTGTTGCCTCAGACGCAGTGAGCACGGGTTCGATCCCCTGCCGGGAGAAGTTTCCTGGGTGAGTTTTTTCGGGGTTTTACTCACCTGTAAAACAAATACCAGGAAACTTTAAGGCAAAATAGACCACGAACATTATCTGCTCATCATGATCATTCGTAAAAATCCCCCTTGTTTAGCGTTAATGTACGAGTGAATGGTGTGTCTTGTCTTAAATGTTCGTGGTGTCTCGGAGGTATCCTGCATTGAGATCATCACACATCCAGGGAGACTCTCCATGTCCTTGTGAAATAAAAAAAAGTATGTGTGTGATCGAGAGTTTAAAATCCTCCCCCGAAAGGTCGCATCCCTTTAAGGTACCATTCACGTGAGATGTGCATAAGTAACTGCAAAGGGAGATGTTAAACTAATATATAGACACAGATGTATTAAAAAACATGGTTTTATATGTAAAGTTTTAACATTAGCGACATGAAACTAAATACTTTCCCATCTCAATGAAGTAATATCGAGACTTAAATCTAAACGTTGACAAAATAAATTGGTCAATGATCTCTTATTTTGGGCTGAGATTATTCTGCTTTCCGTAAATGTTCACATGGATCTACATATTTACTTCCTCCTCGGTGAAACGCCACAAAGTTAAAATCCAAAATTATGAATGACAATAAACTTCAAACAGTGGCCAGAAACAAAAAATTGGAATGCCTAATAAAAATATGATTATATTAGACATACCAAGAAAAAGAGAAGTAGCACATTTGAGAATGACAACGGACCACGATTGTCTGGCAAAACACCTTTACAAAATCAATGTTATGTCTTCATCGAAATCCGTTTTATGCAATCATCCTGATGAAGAAATGGACGAAGGTCATCTCTACAAACTGTATCGCTGTCAAACATGAAGCTTGGAGAGCAAGACTGCTAATGGCTTCAGTGTTAGATGCAGCACATTAGACAACAACATATTTACTTCCTTTTTGAAGGAAACGAGAATTTTACTACCTGAAAAAAAAAAAAAATCTTATTGAACTAGCAAACCTCGAATTAAGAGGCGAATATAGTAATCAGCTAATCATTTGACCATTAGTACCCTAAAATTATAGCTATCCCATGTCTGCATTAGAGTTTCATACAATTATTCTGAACGGTTATAGTATTGGTGTTTGTGACAAAATAAAACATAGTGACCTCCATATTAAGGTGTGTTGGAGAAGACAATGCCGTTCCGGCGTGGAAATTCAGGCTACATGGTCGTACTATACCGTTATGCCACCCAGGTGACATAAATATCTTGTTATCAAATAATTACCTCCACCGCCAAGTTTCCTGTCATTTCTAATACCACTGTTTACCTATAAATAGGCCTACAAAATAGGTATATCATTAACTAACTCACTGGCACTATCGAACCGTAAGTTCATGGCCGCGCAGACATAAGCTCTCCTTAATCCTTATCTTGAACCAATTTTTATCAATCATTCCCTAATGATTTACCTCTCTCAAATAATAGTTAATGGATTATAGAAACATACAGATTAAACGATACATGCAATGTTCAATAGATTGCTTTAGTATTTATATTTTTTTAGAAAATGGTTAAAAATAAAAATACAATAATTTGTAATAAACGAAAGTTCTATTATTATTATTATTATTATCATTATCATCATCTATACTAAAATTCTGTAACCAAATAAAAACATTCAAAGATAAGTATATATGGTGAATAGTTTTATTACGTCTACATTGTACACCGGGGGCACGCCATAGCGTAGTGGTTAAGGCACTGCGCTACAAGCCGGAAGGTCGAGGGTTCAAGTCCCGGTGGGGTCAGGATTTTTAAACTGACCCAAACCTTCTGGCGGCACTATGGCCCTGGGGTCGACTCAGCCTCTAACGGAAATGAGTACCAAACGCTTGTTCTGGGGTAAAGGCGGTCGTCACGCAGGGCTGACAACCCGGCTGACATCAAGTGCCGATTGTCTAGAAATAGTGAGAGCCTTAACCTCCCACTACCCCAAGGGCCTCCTGAGGCCTGTAGTGGGATCACTTTTACTACATTGTACACCTAAAGGGACATTATCATAAGTAATGCCACGAGTGATTTCCAAATTCTCTAGATAAATTCACTCCTCACTTCGTGAGTCGTGAATTTATCGATAATTTGGAAATCACTCGTGGCATTTGTTAGGACTATTTAACGAATAAAATTAAGCTGTTTACTCACAAATCATTATTTAACTATAGTTATTTTAAAATGTTTATATATTTAATGTAAACGGCGATGTTTGAAAACAAATGAGAAACGATAGGTACGCTTCATCTGCTTCTTTTGTTTATCACTGTAACCAGATCATACTATTTATTGCCAAAGGAACGCAATATTGTAAAAATGCTCTCTAGTGCAGAAAAAATGAAACACATCAAACTGTATATTAATTCATTTCTGATCTCGTATGATGTAAATATGACAATTATATTTTTCTGGATTGTTACCTGGGAAAAAATACATTTAAGAAAGTGCAAACAGTGGTTTCTTTTTTTGGTGGTATAATCAATTGCTACAAATGTTTTTATACTCCCGCATGCGGCATGTGTTGACATTCATGCACTATATATACAATCTGCTAGCCGTATTTCTCGCAGGCTCAGTCACTGCAAAATAATGGTCAGACCTGTTCAGAATATAAAAAGGAGGAGCTTCCTTTAATATGGTAATTATAACACTGATAAATATTTCGTGAAACACGACTCTGATTGGTTGTAAAACAGAAATCATTGAAACGTGATTGGTCATTGAGTCCCATTTGGAGCATGAGTTAAATAGTCAACATAATGCCTATACCGCATTCATTTTAAACTAATCTACTCGATATCTAGATTGATTTATAATTAATTGTTACGTATTATTTTCAATCTTGTCGTGGACAATTATTTAATTAACTTCCGTAATTTTTCGATCCACTCCATCACTTGAGCTATGGGGATAAAAATCAGAATAACTAATTTGTTCTTGGGTATTTAATGTTATAACAAGATTTTAAAAAAATCCTGCATTGGCCGGGATTCAAACGGAGTAATTTTGTTTTCTTGTCAATTGCCTTGTATCTGAATAATTTGGATATCAGTCGAACTCTGAATTCGTCTCTTATATTCCTTGCATAGGGGCACGCAGTAGCGTAGTAGGTTAAGGCAGCAATACGGTACAAATCGGAAGGTCGAGATTTCGAGCCCTAGTGGGGTCTAGATTTTTAAAATGACCTAAACCTTCTGGCGGCATCATGGTCCTGAGGTCAACTCAGCCTCTAACGGAAATGAATGCCAGACGCTTGTTTGGGGGTGAAATGCGGCCGGTACGCAGGGCTGACAATTCAGCTGGCAACATGTACCGATTCCCTAGTAATGAGGGAGCCTTAACCTTCTACTATCCCAAGAGCCTCCTACGGCCTCATAAGGGATCACTTTACCTTCATTTTTGTATTCTTTGCATACTAAGTTTTATTCAATGAAGGCCTCTACCTAAGTATTATAAATGGCTCAAAGAAAATAAATTCCAGACTGAGCCAGAATTCAAACCAATGTCCTCGTACTTTTTAATCTATTCCTCACATCCCCGAGTTAGATCAAATGCCATTATAACTCTAATTCGATTTGTATAGACTCTACCTATTTCGATGATTTACTATATTGCAACTAAACTTTAAAATAAATAATAGTTTTAAAAAACTAAAACAACACGCTTTATTAGAAAACCGAACTAAAAAAATGAAGAATAATTTTAATTTCCAACACGCTTGGGATAAAATTAAAGTGATCAACAAAAAAATCATCTCCAACACATATAGAATAAAAGTAGAGCTATCAACAAAAAGAAAATAACTTTACCATCAAAAGCGTGGGGTACTCTATTCAATTAATATATTTGATAATAAACAGATATTGGTAAAAGTAAAGTCTCTAAGAAGAAAATGTAAACATCATAAAAAGCACCCCACGCTTTTGATGGTAACATTATTTCATTTTTGTTGATAACTCCAGGTTTATTCTATATGTGTTGGAGATGATTTTTTTGTTGACCACTTAAAATACTCTTCTAAAAAAATCCTCCCAGCCGGATTTGAACCACCGACATATGAATTACTGAAATTATATACCACTACAGTTCACCGCTCTACCAACTGAGCTCTTACAACGATTGACTAAAAAGTTGATAAGTCCGCAACCTATTATGCCGGTTTTTTTTATTTTCTGATGATTCTGGCCAGGATTTTAGAAAACATTTATGAAATTATTGCATTGTCATTGGTCCTTTATAAGTATACAAAGTTTCAATTCGACCCAATGTTTCTAAGTGGGTGAAAATCGTGTTCAAAGATTCCGTTACATAGATACAAAGACACTTTTTTTATTTTCTGATGATTCTGGCCAGGATTTTAGAAAAAAAAATGAAATTATTGTATTGTCACTGGTCCTTTACAAGTATACAAAGTTTCAAGTCGATTCAATGATTTTAAGTGGGTGAAAATCGTGTTCAAAGATTCCGTTACATAGATACAAAGACACTTTTTTTGATTTTCTGATAATTCTGGGCAGGGTTTTAGAAAATAAATATGAAATTATTGTATTGTCACGGGTCCTTTACAAGTATACAAAGTTTCAAGTCGAACCAATGTTTCTAAGTGGGTGAAAATCGCGTTCAAAGATTCCGTTACATAGATACAAAGACACGTTTTTTTTTGATGATTCTGACCAGGATTTTAGAAAAAAATTAAATTATTGTATTGTCACTGGTCCTTTACAAGTATACAAAGTTTCAAGTCGATTCAATGATTTTAAGTGGGTGAAAATCGCGTTCAAAGATTCCGTTACATAGATAGATACATAGATGCAGGTCAAGCTAATATTAAAGCGTGTAAAAAAGATCATTGCATACGGGTATAAAATTATGTAATTAAACCGTCTAAATCAGACGTAATCATCTCGTTGCTCTAGGTAGAGAGGTCTAGTTGCTCTGCTCTCGCTGGCGAGAAGGATGAGGTAGGGGGAACAACAGACAAGCGACGTGATTACAATGGCGATTCTCAGAACTGCCCTGAAGTAAAGTTACCAAACGAACTGATTTGAATATATTATTATTATTAAGCTTATTATTATAGTCTTACAGTATCATACTTTTCGAAATTATATTATCATAGAATATATAGAGTTATATATATTGGCACTATCGAGCCCGGAAGTTCATTGCCGCGCGGACATACGCTTTCCATACATTCTTACCCTGAGTTACTTCTCTTTCAATCATTCCCGTATAATTCACCTATCTTAAAGTCATGATTAACAAAATTCTCTCATTTTATTATTTGCCTAGTGGGATGACAAACACGCACCTATCAAGACTAGACGTATAAACAGACCACCTGCACCCTGGATGTCTGATAATATCCGCTTGCTTATGACAGAGAGAGACGCAGCATTTAGGAAATACAGGAGGAACAAAGAACTGACAGACTTACAGACATACAAACATCTGAGGAATAAAGTCAACCAGACTGTAAGGAATGCAAAACTAAGATATGCCCATACTATTATTACACAATCTATGTCCAACTCAGCTGACATGTGGAAAAATTTAAAATCAATAGGCCTCTGTCAAAATAAACTCATCATCATCATCATAGTACATTCACGAATTTAGGCCATTTGTTGACCTGTTTCGGCCTCAAGAGAAACACCATCCAGAAGTCTTTTGAGTGGACGTCCTGGTCTTCTTCTTCCTGCAGGTTGATATCTTAACATTAGTTTGGGTATTCTGTGATCTTCCATTCGATGAACATGTTGTATCCATCTTGACTTATAATCAGAAATTTTGTTTTCTAAAGATTCCATGTGTAATTCTTCTAAGATGTCTTCATTTTTTTTGTGATCTAGTAGTGTGTATCCTGCAGTCCTCCGAAGATATCTCATTTCAGTCAAAATAAACTACAGGTAGAAACAGCTGACCTACCACTAGATGAGTTGAATGACCATTTTACCCGCCTCCCTTCTGACAACACCTCACAACAAAAACAACAGACAATAGATGAACTAATGTCATATTCCCAACCTACCCGAGACAAATTCTTTTTTTCCTATATCTCACCTAATGACGCCAAAAGAGCAGTATTACGTATTAAATCTGAAGCACAAGGAATAGACAATAGAACAATAACTCTCCTGCAAAAATAATAGACATTATTCTCCCAACAATAACCCACATTTTTAATGCCTCTATAATGACCGGGACCTATCCCAGACTCTGGAAAATGGCTCTAGTTCGTCCTACACCGAAATCAAACACTCCCACAACACTCGATGATTATAGACCAATTAGTATTCTTCCCTGTTTATCTAAAGCACTGGAACACATAATACACTCACAGTTAACAGACTACCTCACCACACACGACTTACTTGATGAACATCAGTCTGGTTTTAGAACAGGACATCACACAAGTACTGCACTACTTGACATTGTAGGGGACATAAGAGACTCAATGGACAAAAGCAAACTCACCGCAATAGTCCTACTCGACTACAGCAAAGCCTTTGACACAGTAGATATAGACTTAATGCTAGCGAGACTAAAGACACTACATCTGTCGAAAAACTGCCTTGATTGGTTTGCATCCTACCTCACTAATCGTCAGCAATCAGTTTCTGTTAATAATCGCATTTCTTCCTGGCGCTTGGTGAGAAAAGGGGTACCTCAAGGCGGCGTCCTCGCTCCTCTTCTCTTCTCGATTTATATTAATGACGTGACCAAGAAACTACAAAACTGCAAGCATCATCTTTACGCCGACGACCTACAGATTTACACACACTTTAGGCCTGACGAAATTAATGAATATATTGACAAAGTAAACACTGACCTCAGGCATATATCTTTATGGTCCAGACAATATGGGCTGAAACTAAATGTAAACAAAACGCAAGCAATAATTATCGGACATCCAAGGCTATTACACCTCATAAACAATGGCAATATGCCGGCTGTCATATTAGATAATGAACAAATTCCTTATACCGACGTCGTTAAAAACTTGGGATTTTACTTAGATTCTAATTTAAAATGGCATGAGCAAGTAAAACAAACATCTAAAAGGATCTTCTCCATAATGCATTCCCTAAAGCGACTTAAACATTTTCTTCCTACAACTCTTAAAAGAATTTTAATCCAAACTTTAGTGATGCCGCATTTTGACTACTGTGATGTTCTACTAACTGACATAAGTGACGGATTGTCGGACAAACTGCAGCGTGTCCATAATATGTGTATCAGATTCATATTTAATGTTCGAAAATACGATCACATTTCTCCATTATTCCACGAATTGTCATGGCTACATCTAAAAGAGAGAAGAAAATCGCACTGTCTAATTCTCCTATTTAAGATCCTACATACCTCGATTCCCAATTATTTATCATCCCGTTTCCAGTATCTATCCTCAAACCATAACTTAAACACAAGATCACAACATAGTCTCTTACTTAATATACCGCAACATAGGACATCACATCACTCCATGTCATATACCATCTCCACTTCTCGCAACTGGAATTCCCTACCACAAGAAATAAGGGGCTGCCGGACATTGGCATCTTTTAAAAGAAATCTAAATTTATATTTGCTCTAAACTCGACTTCATTATTATCCAGTGTAAGATATATATATTAATTGGTGTTTCCCGTATAATGTATCATATTTATATTATTATTATTATTATTATTATTATTACTATTATTATTATTATCGTATAATTATTGTTATTACCCTATGAAATGTTGTTTGTACATGACATTTACATTGCTACATTTATTGTATCTTTAACTGTTTATAATTAGTACAGTGTATATCTATATTTGTCGAATATTTATTTGTATTTGTGCTGGTTGAGTGGAAGAGAGGGCCTTATGGCCTTAACTCTGCCAGAATAAATAAAGTATTATTATTATTATTATGTTTTCTCTTTGGCAAGAAGTTTCCAACCATGTCCCTCTTTCATTCCACATTCGTGGCACATGTCCTCTCATAGCAGTCTATAAGACTTGAATATTCTTATTACGTATGGTTTTCCATAAAGATCATATAGCTCACTATTATGTAGTCTTCTCCATTCACCTTTCAGTTCGTCTCTCTTTGGTCCAAAAAAAATCCTTAAGAACTTTATTCTCAAATACTCGTAATTTTCTCTCCTCCCTTAAGAGATCATGTTTCGCATTCATATAACTGAATTTATAACATAATAGTATTATTAAAGAATAATGATTAATAATAATAATGATTAGTAATAATAATTAGTAATAATAATAATAATGAAAAGTAATAATAATAATAATAATAATAATAATAATAATAATAATAATAACCGTGGATCTAAACAAACTAAACAGAACGAGGATAATTTACTGTAGGAGAAAGAAAAATATTTAATTAGCTCTATTGAATATTTTCTAAAACATATTTTCATTGGGTTACTTTAATAAACTAATAATTGAGGTGGCCCTATTGATAGAAGTACATTTAACGAAAATATTTATGAAATTATTTATTTTTTTTGGGCTTAATATTTTATAATAAAAACGTAACAACATAATACAAACATATATTTAATAATAATTCATTTATTTATATGCAGAATCTTAATGTTTACACATCTTTCTGTGCCTAAAGTTTTATTTTTCTTCTCCACTCGTCTCTCTCCATCCAATCCATGTCCTCCAGTCCTCTTGCTCTCATTCGAGTTCTTATTTCCTGCATCCACGAGTTTCGAGGTCTTCCTGTACTCCTTCTTCCAGGTGGACACCATAATAATAATAATAATAATAATAATAAACTTAAACAGTTCTTAGATTTTAACCCTATTTTATTCAAATAAAAATTTTATTTTATTTTTTCCTAATGTAAACATTTAGTTACGAGGTTTTAAAATTTAAGATAAACGCTTAAATTTAGGGATATTTTGGTACATATTTCACTCTGAGCTTTGAAGAAAAAGCTTGTAAAGTGAAAGTACGCAGTGTTTCCTTAACTAAATTATATTATGAATTTAGCTTACGTTTAATCATTGGATTAATAATCGCATTTCTTCCTGGCGCTTGGTGAGGAAAGGGGTACCTCAAGGCGGCGTCCTCGCTCCTCTTCTCTTCTCGATTTATATTAATGACGTGACCAAGAAACTACAAAACTGCAAGCATCATCTTTACGCCGACGACCTACAGATTTACACACACTTTAGGCCTGACGAAATTAATGAATATATTGACAAAGTAAACACTGACCTCAGGCATATATCTTTATGGTCCAGACAATATGGGCTGAAACTAAATGTAAACAAAACGCAAGCAATAATTGTCGGACATCCAAGGCTATTACACCTCATAAACAATGGCAATATGCCGGCTGTCATATTAGATAATGAACAAATTCCTTATACCGACGTCGTTAAAAACTTGGGATTTCACTTAGATTCTAATTTAAAATGGCATGAGCAAGTAAAACAAACATCTAAAAGGATCTTCTCCATAATGCATTCCCTAAAGCGACTTAAACATTTTCTTCCTACAACTCTTAAAAGAATTTTAATTCAAACTTTAGTGATGCCGCATTTTGACTACTGTGACGTTCTACTAACTGACATAAGTGACGGATTGTCGGACAAACTGCAGCGTGTCCATAATATGTGTATCAGATTCATATTTAATTTCGAAAATACGATCACATTTCTCCATTATTCCACGAATTGTCATGGCTACATCTAAAAGAGAGAAGAAAATCGCACTGTCTAATTCTCCTATTTAAGATCCTACATACCTCGATTCCCAATTATTTATCATCCCGTTTCCAGTATCTATCCTCAAACCATAACCTAAACACAAGATCACAACATAGTCTCTTACTTAATATACCGCAACATAGGACATCACATCACTCCATGTCATATACCATCTCCACTTCTCGCAACTGGAATTCCCTACCACAAGAAATAAGGGGCTGCCGGACATTGGCATCTTTTAAAAGAAATCTAAATTTATATTTGCTCTAAACTCGACTTCATTATTATCCAGTGCAAGATATATATATATATATATATATATAATTGGTGTTTCCCGTATAATGTATCATATTTATATTATTATTATTATTATTATTATTATTATTATTATTATTATTATTATCGTATCATTATTGTTATTACCCTACAAAATGTTGTTTGTACATGACATTTACATTGCTACGTTTATTGTATCTTTAACTGTTTATAATTAGTATAGTGTAGCCTATATCTGTATTTGTCGAATATTTATTTGTATTTGTGCTGGTTGAGTGGAAGAGAGAGCCTTATGGCCTTAACTCTGCCAGAATAAATAAAGTATTATTATTATTGGATGCCTCTTATTCCTAAATAGCAGTGTTAATATATTTAAATTATAATTACAATAATTTAGTTTAAATCAAAATTATATATTTAATTTAAAAGTTGATAAGTGAACTGGAATTACACAGGTGGACCTTTGCCAATTAGAAATAACCAGTTGTCCTGGCATAATGTTTTACGATTGTTGGACTTGTAATGAGTTATACAACGGTATGGAATTCTTAATTCCAGTAATCTGTTGTAATGTTTGATCTCCGGGAGCGGACTAATAATTATTTGTACAGTTATTAGGACAACAACCTTATTATACACAAGCACAAATTGCTAGTTACAAATGTGTTTTTAGTTCTAGTTGAATTACCAAGTGATTTCTCAGCGTTGACCAACAGTCCATCTGTTCTGTCCATTTCGCTGTTATATAATTCGATTTCGCGAACAGATCTTACTTTCAAATTTCTTCTAGTTGCAAAAATTGAAATAAAAATGCCTTAAATACTCTTATCGCGTATATTCTTAGGTACAAAATTTAGCCAAACATAAATGAGGTGCTTCGAACGATAAATTATTATTAATGTATGAGGAAAATAAAAGCTCGTGGAAAGCATTATCACATTATTGTCTACAGAAAATTATGCATATTTTATCCAGTAAAACTGATTATAATGGTATTTTTTTAAAATATGAAACACATAATATAGGCTGGGTATAATCTGATAATCCTAAATACAATTTAATGATGAGAAAACCAGAGATGTTACAAATTTTATGAAGTAGGCCTACACAAAGAGCTAGCGTTTTACTTTAAAAAATGTAATAGGGCAAGTTTGTACAATGTTTAAAGAAGTCCAACACGCAGGAACTGCATAACCTAAACGAATTCCTCAGCAAGTCGAATTTATGGTCGATTTTGTTGCATTATGGAATATAGGCCTACTTTTCTTTTATTAATGAATCGTGTATGTCGGCGCGTCGATGAACCTACGGGATCGATAGTGCTAGTGAGTTAGTATAACTTACTAGATTTAAATGAGAAAAAAAAAGTTACAGTCAGCACAGAATTGAGAGATTCAGGTTAACCCCAACTTTTAATGGTCCTATTTTGTTAATTAACGAACTCGAAACTCGATAGGGCATTTCTTATTAAAATTGTATTGCAAGTTTTTTTTTTTATCCGAGAAAAACAAACAGTGACCTCTAGACCGATCTTTAAATGTATGCTCCACAATTGTAATGGTTGGTTTCGATGATTTTTGGACAATGCCAAAATTTACTGATTTTCGTTGGGAGTTAATCGAAAATTGCTGCCGCTGACCGATTTTAGTTTTTCCTTTGGTTTAACCTCCCGCTCCTAATTTGACAGTTAACGAACTTGGCATTACATTTCTTTATGAATGCTATATGCAGAGTTTGGTTCCAAAAAAACTGTGCCGCTAGATCGTTGACGCACACATGTACACATTCTCTTTCAGTTTCATTGCGAGAAAACAAACATGACGGCTGCTAGGCTATATTTTTTAATTTCCTCTCAGGTAGGAAAACCCCACTTCTAATGACCGGATTTTGTTGATTTTTGGAAAATACATTTTATAATTTTATTTTGGCATATACTGAGTTTCGTTGCGAAAAAATAAAATTCGATCGCTAGAGCGATTTTTAATTATTGCTTCAGGTTAACCTCCGCTCCAAAAGGTAGATTACTGCATACCAATTTCGAGTTCATGTATGTACACGTGTGTTTGTGTGTTGTGTGTGTGTGTGTGTATAAAATATGTAGGCCTACTGTAATTTTTGGTGTCTATTAAGTAGGATCGATTAAGATTTTTTCCTTCCATGGCGCGACAGGCCTAGAAGGCCCTTGGTGTACCAGTCGGTTTCTGGACTCACATCTACATGTGTTAATCACAGAGGCAGATGATCATCTAGCCAGCATAGTGGTGATATGTCGGATCCACCAGCCGCTCAATCTGGAGCCTCTAATTATTGTAGCTACTCTCACGATGCTGGGTCCTGTCCCAAACGACCGAAATTCCATGAGAAAATATCTTCCCATGGAGACCCCAATCGATTATGATAAGATTATTTATTCAAACATATTTTAATGAAAACAATCTCAATAGCAATTTTCCTTCGGAATTCGCTAATATACGTATATAAAACTGGATAACTCACTGAGTCGAACTATCGAAACCAGAGGTTCATGGTCACGGGTATAAGCTCTCCAAGTATCCCTATTTTGAGATATTGTTTCCCAATCGTTGCGAGCTTAATTTACCTCCCTCAAATCATGGATACTATTATTATTATTTTCCCACCTCATTCTTGATCTACCTACTGAATGCTTAGCCTCTGGATTTCCTACAAGAAGTTTCCATACCCCTCTTTCATTCCCAAGACTTAACTGTTTTTTATTATGTACGATTTGTCACAAATATCATCTAGCTCATTGTTATGTAGTTTTCTCCATTCAATGTTTTTTTTTTTTCGTTTCTCTTTGGTTCAAAAAATCCTCCCAAATATTCGTTATGTTTTCTCCTTTCTTAAAGTGATATATCATGTTCCGCATCGATATAACTGTAAGAAAAATAGTTTATATATTATCAATTACTTTTTTGAGAGGAAATGGGATGACAACAAGAGTACCTGTAGTGGGTAGGTCTAATAGTATGTATTTGCAGAGGTATAATTTTTTTTTCTGTGCTTCATTTCTGTTTGTAACTATCGTTTTTTATGTATTTCAGTCTGCCATTCTTTACAATTTCCCTATTTGTTGTTAAGTGTCCATCCCCATTTAATAATGTATTTTTACGTGTAACAATATATTTGGTTTTACTGACATTTACTTCTAACCGCAGTTTCTTAGCGTTACTTAATAGAATGTGTGTTAGTTTTTTATTCCAATTTTATGCTGAATATTTCTTAATTTATTGCGTGTCATGATATGTAAATTTCTTAATTTTTTATATTTAATAAACTAATTTAAAGAAATTAACGAAGACAATAAATCAGGAATTTATCAGTGAAAATGTGCGGATTATGAAAAAACCTTAGAAATAAAATAATGGATAGGGAATTAGAAAAATCTGTAGTTGCTGCTCACGCTTGGTCAGAGAGGCAGAGAATTGAAATAAAGGTAAAATTAATGAAATAGATATATCCAAAGAACTCAGTCTGGGAGAAGATCTACATCGAGAAATAAAATAAAATAAAAACATTGTGAATTAAAATTATAATACAGAGTTGCAAAAATGTTTGCCTTGTATATCCGTCTCCTGAAATTTTAAAATAATTAATAATTCACTGTAAGCCTTTCGGGACTAGATATACTACACTGGACAACAGCAAAAAAGTCACTGAAGTAAAAGTGACCGTTTTATATTAAGATGGAACTCCTAATTACGAATATGACAATTAAAATGATGACAGTGGTTTTTAAATTATCAGCATGCATAGTGTTACTGCATATGCTGTGAATATTGTATCAGCGTGAAAGGTTAAGGAAACACCCTTAGAGGAGGGGAGACAGTGACAGCTGTATAATATAGATAAGATTTATCTTAAAGGCTTGGTGTTTACCCGAACAGGTTGTAAAATCAGTTGAAGTGGAATTTCGTGAGTGAACAATGGTTCGTGCCTTGGTGTATAAGTTATATAGATGTGCAGTTTTGTCGTGTAGAACACATGTGTGATATGTCCATATTTTCTCAGAAACATTTTTAAAATTATGCGCAGAGATATTATTGCAGTGTAATAAAAGCTAAAATGCCACGAAATTGTGTGTAAAGTCCACATAACTTTTGTTATATTTGAGGAAATGTGACGTTCGCATCGCAAAAGCGACATATAACTCCATTTATTAAGAAAGCGTACCGATCTTTATTTCTGGTGCAAATCAGAGAATCTTGATAAACATTTTGCTCCACATATTGCTACAATGGCATGTTCTGCAAATCGTAGTGTTTGGTTGAAAAGAAAGAATAAATCCCCCTGATGTGGAGAGAACAAACTAATCATGTAAGTGATTGTTATTTCTGCATGATCCCCCAGTTAAGTTTACTTCAAAGAAGAAGAGGTCAGCCATGATTTATCTAAACATACCTTCAGCTATTCGTCGGCGCCACACTCTAAAGAGCTTCTTATTCCTATAATATTGATTCAGACGATGAAAAGAAATCCAGCACTTCGAAAGAAATAACCAGACCATCCACATCACATGATCCTGACTTCAATCCTGAAATTCCAGCTCAGTCACACAGAATGAGTCAAGAGGAATTATATGAACTTGTCCGAGACTCTCAAAGGCCAAAGCACAGCTCCTCGCTTTGCGACTTAGTTTAAGTATCTTGGCGAGAATGTAAAGGTCTCTGCATATAGAACACGCCAGAAGCCACTTGATCAATTTAAAAAAATACATTGTATTCTGAAACAACATACAAGGTCTAATGTCTGCTATAAACATCCAATACAAACCAGAAGAGTGGCGATTATTTTGTTAAATTCAACAAAGTTAGGTCTTAAGGCAGTGTTACTGATGTGAGTGCATTTGGGTACTTCATGGAGTGAATTTAGGTACGCTACTTACTCACAAAATTTCCGAGACTAAGTAGAACTAAAATTAAGTAAGGTATTTTTATTGGTTCGTTGGTCAGAGAACTCTTCAAGGATGAACACTTTTCGGAACGTTTGAAATAAAAGTAAAACAAAAAAAAATGCATCGGAATCATTCAGAGTAGATACATTAAATTTCTTGGGGAACCACGGGGCCCCAAACTACAGACAATGTGTGGACAATATATTACTAGCTTATCGTGAAATAGGGTGCAATATGTCATTAAAAAGCCATTTTCTCCACTCTCATTTGGACTTTTGCCTCAAAAACTGTGGTGCAGTTTCTGTTGAACATGCAGAACATTTTCACCACATGATCTCATCATTTTAGAACAGCTGGACGCCCGAAGAACAGATGGCAGGATGATGTTATAAAAGTTATATTGGAAATTGGCCAGTCTGTATCCAGGATATATCTAGGTGGAGAAATATTGTTGACGAGGCCAAAACTTCAATGAGGTTGTAGTCGCCTACTAAAGAAGAAGATCTCATCATTTGAAAGACGCTACCAAGGCAAATAGAAAACATCTATGCTAGCTGACTATTGTTGGTCAGATGTCTCCGAAGTCCAATACAGCAATCAAGCCAAAAGGAAACACCCATAACTCAGGTAAGCCAGTCTTAATATTACCAGATTTAAAAGAGATTTTATTTTACTCAGAGATATTTGGACCACTGCTGACAATTTCATTGTCATGATAAAATATATCGAAATCAGGTCATTTTAATCCCGTAACTGAGAACAAGTTAAAATTTGTTGACCAGTGTTATGAATAGAAGGTAAGTCTGTTTCCACTTACCCTGAATGCAATGCACTTGATAATGGGACTAGTCCTAGTAGGCTACCTCTACTGATGATGGGACTATACCTGAAATACCTACAGTGAATTAATATTTTAAAAGTTGAGGAAAGGACCTACAATGTAAACAATTTTAAAATTTTATATTATAATTTTAATTGTGACTAATGATCTCAATGGAGTTTTACCATTAATTTTATTAATGTTGACAAAATGTGAATTTTGAAATATTGGGGAAAAGGAGTTGATTTGGAAGTATATAGGTAAAAATAAACAGAGGGAGAGGAATGGGCCTACAGGGTTGCCAACCGTCAAATTAACAGTCAGACACCTGCTGAAAATGACAACACACACGAGTTGAGACAATACATTTGATTAATTTAATGATTACGAGAAGATCAAGTTCCAAAAGAATTCAAGTAAACAGAGCATATTGATCCAGTTTTTAGAATTTTCGAAATTGTGCTATTTTTCATTAAACTAGAAGAATAAGAAGAAAAATAAATGAGAAATTATGATATTAAAATAAGATGAGGAAGCTGTTAATACCATAAATAACTATGAATGAGCAGGGTAAGTTATATACAGGGTGTACAAAAAAGGATGACGCAAACTCACATGGTTGAAAATACACGATAATAGAAGCAACAATGTCCCAGTAAACATGGGTCCGCAAACGAGCCGTTTGCGAGATAATTACGAATGTATGGTTACAAGCCGCCACTGACGTCATTGTTTGTAACATCGTACGGTTTACTCCTTGCGCACTTGAAGCCGTCCTATGTTCTTCGTTTACAAAACTGAACATTGCCGAGAGGTGGAGTTGTAATCAAACCGTACACGCAGAACGTACAGGACGGATACAGTACACAGTCTCAAAAGGTATCAGTCTCGTCTGAGGAGTGCCACTTGTGCTGTGTTGTAGTTACAATGGAAGCTTACAGTAACGAAGAGTATGCGGATATGCATTTCATGTACGGTAGGGCTAATGGCAATGCACGGGAGGCTGCACGCTTGTACCAAGAAATATATCCTGATCGAAGACACCCTGAAAGTCGTACATTTACAAGGGTCCATCAGCGCCTGAGAGAAAATGGGGGTTTTGCACATGGCAGAGCAGTAGGTAGGCCTGCTCGCATTACGCCTGAGGTTGAGGACATGGTGTTGGAAGCAGTACAGCTCTCTCAAGGAACCTCGACGAGAAGAATTGCCACACAAGTGCCTGTACTAAGCCACAATAGTGTATGGAGAATTTTACAGCGCAATTTACTGTACCCTTACCAACTCCAACGAGTTCAATGTCTCAATGATGCGGACTTTGTTCCTAGAGTGATGTTTTTTTTTTTTTTCAGTGGATGCAACAACAGACTGTAGTCAACCCTCGTTTCGCATGTAACATTTTATTTACAGACGAAGCAGGATTCGCACGCGATGGTGTTTTTAATTATCATAATATACATTTTTGGTGTGAAATAAACCCACATGCTGTTCATGAGTCACCACATCACGTTTCTCACTGAATGTGTGGTTAGGGGTACTAGGTGATACATCTCATTGGGCCACACATTCCTCCACGAAAACTTATTGGACGGAGGTACCTTAGGGTTCTTCCAGGATGCTTGAGGATGTTCCCCTTCAGCAACGTCGGAGTTTGTGGTACATGCATGATGGAGCTCCGGCACATTTTGCTGCGGCTGTGAGACGGCATCTAACGTGCAGATACGGCCAAAGATGGACAGGAGGTCGAGGCGGATCTGTACCTTGGCCTCCAAGATCACCTGATCTAAATCCTTTGGATTTTTGTGTCTGGTGTCACCTCAAAAGCTAAATGTACAGCACACCCGTTAACACTGTTGAAGGACTGGACCAGAGAGTTGTACATGCTTGTCAAGAATTCAGAAATGATCCAGGGTTTTTCGAGAGAATTCGACATTCATGCAGAGACGAGCACAGTATTGCATCCAGATGCAAGGAAGGCACTTCGAACATCTCCTTTAACAGGTAATCCGTAAGTGAAGTGAACTGTGAAATGTAAACTAAATGAGATGAAAAATTAATACTAAAGTCTAAATTCAAATTAATTTGTACTAACTAGGACGATGTTTACAATGAAGTCAGTGGCGGCTTGTAACCATACATTCGTAATTATCTCGCAGACGGCTAGTTTGCGGACCCATGTTTACTAGGGCATTGTTGCTTCTATTACCATGTACTTTCAACCATGTAAGTTTGCGCCATCCTTTGATACACCCTGTATATACAGGGTGTAACAGGACCTCACCGACAAAATGATAGGGATGATAGGCCATGCAGAGAGGATAATTTTTTGTGAGGGAACATATAGTCGCAAACACGTCGTTTATGAGTTATGCGCAGATGAAGGTGTTCACCCGTAACGGTCGGAATTGAATACAAACAATTGTACACGTATAATTTTTATTGAAAAATAAATGTTCGACAATAAGTGTTCAAACAGTCGACCCTGTGCCTCAATGCATGTTTGATATCGTCACAGCAACGATCGGTCAGTACGGCCGATCATGGCAGGATTCTTTTTGGCGTCGTCAGAACACTTATTGTGAAAACATTTCTTTTTTCAATAAAATGATACGTGTACAATTATTTGTATTGAAATCCGAAGGGTGAACACCTTCATCTGCAAATAACTCATAAACGACGTGTTTGCGACTATATGTTCCTTCACAAAAAATGATCCTATCTGCATGGCCTATCATTCCTATAATTTCGTCGGTGAGGTCCTGTTACACCCCGTGTATGTATGTATGTATGTATGTATGTATGTATGCATGTATGCGTGCGTGCGTGCATGCGTGCATGCATGCATGCATGCATGTATGTATGTATGTATGTATGTATGTATGTATGTATGTATGTATGTATGTATGTATGTATGTATGTATGTATGATGTATGTATGTATGTATGTATTATGTATGTATGATGTAGGTATGTATGAGTATGTATGTATGTAGTATGTATGTATGTATGTATGTATGTATGTATGTATGTATGTATGTATGTATGTATGGTATGTATGTATGTATGTATGTATGTAGTATGTATGTATGTATGTATGTATGTATGTATGTATGTATGTATGATGTATGTATGTATGTAGTAGTATGTATGTATGATGTATGTATGTATGTATGTATGTATGTATGTATGTATGTATGTATGTATGTATGTATGTATGTATGTAGTAGTATGTATGTATGTATGTATGTATGTATGTATGTGTATGTATGTATGATGTATGTATGTATGTAGGTATGTATGTATGTATGTATGTATGTATGTATGTATGTATGTTATGTATGTATGTATGTATGTATGTATGTATGTAGATGTATGTATGTATGTATGTATGTATGTATGTATGTATGTATGTATGTATGTATGTATGTATGTATGTATGTATGTATGTATGTATGTATGTATGTATGTATGTATGTATGTATGTATGTATGTATGTATGTATGTATGTATGTATGATGTATGTATGATGTATGTATGTATGTATGATGTATGTATGTATGTATGTATGTATGTATGTATGTATGTATGTATGTATGTATGTATGTATGTATGTATGTATGTATGTATGTATGTATGTATGTATGTATGTATGTATGTATGTATGTATGATGTATGTATGTATGTATGTATGTATGTATGTATGTATGTATGTATGTATGTATGTATGTATGTGTATGTATGTATGTATTATGATGTATGTATGTATGTATGTATGATGTATGTAGTATGTATGTATGTATGTATGTATGTATGTATGTATGTATGTATGCATGTATGCGTGCGTGCGTGCGTGCGTGCGTGCATGCATGCATGCATGCATGCATATGCATGTATGTATGTATGTATGTATGTATCTATGTATGTATGTATGTATGTATTGTATGTATGTATGTATGTATGTATGTATGTATGTATGTATGTATGTATGTATGTATGTATGTATGTATGTATGTATGTATGTATGTATGTATGTATGTATGTATGTATGTATGTATGTATGTATGTATGTATGTATGTATGTATGTATGTATGTTATGTATGTATGTATGTGTATGTATGTATGTATGTGTATGTATGTGTGTATGTATGTATGTGTATGTATGTGTGTGTATATATATATATATATATATATATATATATATAATGAGATAGTCTTAAAAATAGTTCCAGGAATTATCAGATGTCATCTGCTGTTGCTATTATCCTCACTGAAGAAACAGCTGAAGTTAAATACACTAAACAAACGAATATGAATATTGACAAAAAAATCATCCGATGTAAAAAAAAAATAGTTTGTTCAAAGTTGGTTTTCGTTTATTTTGATGTGAATCCGTGTGATAGGATAGCTATAGCCAGAGGCATGAGTAGTTTTGAAGTAAGACAGGAAGGAGATTATTATAATAGGTATAGAAAATGTATTCTATCATTTCGAATGTCATTTTCACCGCTTTACATCATCATCCAAGCTTCAGAATGAGGGTAATTGAATGCCTATTTAATGCATATTCCTTCCAGCAGTACTGTCAAATAACTCTAATTTTATACATAACATAATTTGGATTCTTCGATTTCCAGGTCTCTGAGGCAAACAACACAATCAAGGCCTACATGCTCACAAACAATCTAAGAGTTTTTTTTTTCAATGTAATCATCACCCATTATTACCGGAGCGGTGCCCACCCAGCATGGTAAGGCATTTGGGTAGCTACAATAAGTAGCGGGTCCAGGTTGAGAAAACCAGCTATAACGGCTGGGGGACCTGGCATGCTGACCACGTCACCCTTACACTGGCCGGATGATCGTCTATCTCTGCGATTAACACACGTGGATGTGAGGCCAGCAGGATGCTGGTAGGCCGAGGGTCTTCTAGGCCTTGTCGCGCCATGGAGAAAATATAAATCATCAATCTCACCACCACCAAAATGTACGACCTTTAAGAACCTTGGTTTCTCTCGGAATTTTAGTCCATTGAAAATAAGTACATTTTCTCAGTACAGTCCCTAGAAGGTCCTAAGAGTAACAAGAGTCTAAGGTTTCTAAGGTTCTCATCTTTTCTAGAAAATCAACACGAAATGTCAACTGAGTCGACCCCCGGACCATTGTGCCACCAGAAGTTTAAAAATCCTGGCCCCATCGGGTCTTGAATCCGTGAACCCCGGGCGTGTAGCGTATTCCATTAAACAACTACGCTACGGCGTGCCCTCAATTTAGACAATTACTGTTTCCGTGTCGCCTTCCCCCCCTTCTTCATCACTTCACTTTCATCATTCTCAATTATTATTTCAGTCGACGTTGACCAACCCTTTTTCTACCTTCAAGTTCATTCTTAATAACATATTTGTTATCTAATTATATGCTCCACGCATTATATTCTCCCGCAATCAACCATTTATATGATTTACTAAGTTTTTACTCAATTTTTATTCTCCAAATTTCTTAAAATATATGAATAAATACAAACTCAATTTGTTCATTTTTTCAACTATAATACTGAAAATAGTTAAGTTATATAAGGTTTTTTACAGTTATTTCACCGGTGAAGTATTTCCTTATTAATTCTCAAGAGTTAAGCAAAAAAATATCCCGAACTTAGACACAATTGTATACAACTTTCTAAGCGAGCGCAGTTACTAAAAGTAAAAATGCTCTTGAAGAATTCTCTTTATCGAGTTAAAATTATTATTATTATCATATATTGATACTTTTCTATCCCCAAGGTTAATATAATTTATTTAATATGTCTGTATTTTTATAAGTACTTATTACTAATTTGTTGGTATATGCTGATGCAAATATTATTACGCGTTAGCGAGGAAACACTAAGGGCCAACACGCACATTCAATTGAGTAACACATGGAAATTGCAACTGGAAGTAAACATCAATAAAACTATATACATGGTAACACGTAGAAATACATTGTAGCCTATAACAGAAATGGACATTTAAAGACAAATGAGGGTGATTTTGAAGTTGCTGAATTCAAATACGTATAGCATCTATTCAGTATCTAAGAACAATAATTACAAACAGAAATCAGATGAGAAAAAAAAATTAAACAGAGGCTCGATTCTGGAAACGCAAGCTATTATGCATTGCAGAGACACTTGTCACCACGAAATCTCTGTAAAAAAAGTTAAAAGCTAAAAAATATATAAAACTCTTATTCTTCCAGTTATGTTGTATAGAGATTGATTACCTTAAGAGAGGAGAAAAGATCACTAGTATTTGAAAAATAAAGTTCTTGGGAAAATTTTTGGACCAAAGAAAGACGAACAGAGAATGAATGGAGAAAACTACTACACAACAGTGAGATACACGACCTTTATGGGAAACAATATGTAATAAGGACACTTAGGTCTATTGACTGCGATGGGCAGGACATGTGACACGAATGGGGAATGAAAGAGGGGTATGGGAATTTCTTATAGGAAAGCGGCCAGTTGGTCGGCCAAGAATTAGGTGGGAGAATAAGATTAACCACGATTTGAGGGATGTATGGAGAGCGTATGTCCGTCCGGCTATGAAATTCCGGATTCGATAAAGTGAGTTAGTAGTTTTCATAACTACATTATCAGAGATTATCCAGCTTTATGGGAGATAAATTCAATTTATATTTAATGTTTTTATTACTACCAATTAGATGAAATTAATAATCTAATTGTTATTAAAAGCTACTGGACATAATGATATTGCCATCGAGAAGTTTAAATTTCATTTTTTCCGAGATGTGGAATGATTAAATTAATGCGGTTTGCATATGCATGGTTAATCAATAGCCGGAGAGAATTTATTTGTTTAAAAACAAGTAGAATTAGTAGTCTAAATAATTTAGTATTTTGGGCATAAGGAATGTAACATTCTAGGAATGTTGAGAGGGCGAAGACCTCGGCACAACTCTATTAATGCAAATATTTAGTTTGGGAGACTGGTTACACAAGCGACATATACCTACCTGCAGACTCAGTAACTACAATCATCACAACATTGTTATTTCTATATAATGCTTTAACTACACGTGTGAAAAATTAATAGCATGCTTCAAAAAAGTAGTTTTGTCCAATGCCACCAGGATGTCTTATATGGCATTTCTGGCTTTATTCCCTGGCATTGGCGGAATTATAGGCCTAATCAATTTCTTAGGTTGGGGTACCTGGAAGGTGGAGTTACGTTACCCCGATAATAAATGATAACGAAGGCCAGGAGAGTCCTTAACCTAAATTCCAGACCGTGAGCAACCACAGGAAAATTTCTTTAAAAAACCTTTAAGGAAAATTTCCTATGGCCTGACCAGGAATCGAAACCGGGACCTCATGAACTGTAGTCAGAAACTCTGACCACTAGCCCATGGTAGTACCGGTATTGTATTTATTATTCCCACAGTTCACAAATTGATTGACAATCAACTTTCAATTGTCATAGCTTACAAAGTGCACTACATATTTTGATTTTATACTGTTTCTTTGTATTTGTAAAATAGGCCTTTATAACTTGCTTAAATTAAAGTAATTAGGCCTATTATGAATTTAAAAATATTTCTTGCACGATAGTGACGTTCTATCGTACTTACAGAAATAGCGGTCATGACTGAAAGTTGAATTTTCTACATTTCGGGGTTGCCAACCTATAAATAACTAATAACTATACTCTAATATTACAAATTATTATCTAGGGCGGGAAGTACTACCACTGCCCTTTATGTGTACTACGTAAATGTATATACAAAAAGATATCCAAAAGATAGTGTTAATATATATTATACGAAACAAATCACTGCATTTTAAATAAACTGAACTTTATTTGAAACAATATTGAAAGTAGTGTAACAAAATCTGCAATATTGAGACCTTCTTTTAAATTTATCATCGTCTTCAGCATTGAATATTCTGACCACAAATTTGTTGGAGACTTTACTTATTTCACTTATAGTACAATTTTTCTCCTCCAGCCACTTTCTAAATGAAATTTATGTTTTTTCATATCTTGATTTAGGTGTGGCACTAATGAAGCACACCCAACTTCCCTCGCTTCTTCAATTTCGTAATTTTGATTGCCATCATTCATACTTACCGCCATTGTATGCCTGATTGGTGTCACGGTCTGCTGTAGCCTCTACTAAATTATTTTCGGCATTTAGCGCATATACATTGACCAAAGTGCTAACGTCAGTCAGTTGTTTATAATGAACGCAAATATTTCCAACAAAGATATTATTTTACAGTTATTTATTATTTTGAAAACACCATCGTTCATAAAAGAATAGCGCCTATAAAAAGGAACCGGATGCGAAACTCCAGTCAGTCTCGCGATGGACAGTGTTAAGTGAACGAGAAATTCTGGCGAACTTATTCAGCAGTGACTGTGAGAAAAATTAAAATAAGATTAATTTAAGTTGTAATTGTGAACAAAAGTTTACTGATAGTTGTGGAAAGAAACAAAGTGTTAAAACAAATTCAGTGTGCTTCATTTACGCCGTTTAATATCGTAAAGGAAAATTCTACCACCCTTGTGACATCGAGATATTTCGAAGTCAAGCAAGCCTCTGGCCACGGATCTTTCTCGAAAGGGAAGAGAGACACCGGTAGAACCGTCTGGTAAGATACTCCAGACACTTCGGCCGGTTTATGCGGGCCCTCTAACTCGCGATTCTCGCACAGCCCAGTCCGTGCAATTCAAACGTCACTATGCGACAATATTCCCATGTAATTATCAATTAAAATATGCGCATTTAAGCCTATATTGTTTACATTCTATATTTTATTTTAGCAACCAGCCTGCTGGATGATAGATTATAATATGCGATATAATTTATTATTTATGTTGATGAAAAATGTTAAAATAATTAGAATACCATGTTGGTCAAATATTCCATTATCACATGACCAATTGCATCTGGATATGAAGAATAATCACCATAATATATGGTAAATTGAAATTGATACATCATTTCATGCATTAATGCTCACAAATGTGGATGGCAAACAGAAGATTCTTTGTAGTAAAGATTAATTAAAATGATTATTTTAAATCGAGCTACTGTATCCGTACGGCTTATCTAAAACTCTCCATATCTCAAGAGACGTGTTTCAAGTTCCCTGCAATGACTAATTGATTACTTGTTTAATCTTATCTGCGTACTGCTCTCTCGTTATTGATAACCAGGGCTAGCAGATCTTAAACCGAACCCTTCAAATGCAGGACGACCTGACTATTGAAACGATGTAAACAACACTTTCATGGATGAGAACGGGAGCAATGTCAAAATGGGACCAAGTATACTGCACAGAATATGTAAAAACAACTTTATGAAACAAACCATACCGAGCACACTCATGCGTGAAAACGGAACACAAACTACTTTCGCAGAGGACACAGCAGAGGCCTTACTCGAAAAGTTCTTCCCTAAGGACCAGATTAACGAAGACACGCCAAACCAGAAAGTCCACGAGAGACCTGCTGAAAAATAAATTGACATCCTCTTACTGCGGTAGATATAGAATTCAGCGAGACAGAAGTACCGATGATAATTGGAAAACCTGCCGCCCAAAAAAGCGCCAGGTCCCGACGGTCTAGATGAAACCACATCGTCCAGCACATCCATCGCATTCTGCCACACTTCTGGCAGAGATTATTCAACAAATGCCTCCAACTAGGCTGTTTCCCGGAAAAAATGGAAAGAAAGCAACAGTTATAGCAATCCCAAAAAATGACAAGAGCAAACTCACAAGTGTAAACGGATACAGAGGAATCAGTCTTTTGTCTGTTCCTGGAAAATGTTACGAGAAATTAGTAGCCAACAGACTCTCAACATATCTGGTTACATCTGGAAACACCAAAAGGTCAGCAATATGGCTTCAAGGGCAGGAACATCCACAATCGACGCCCCATACGGAAGATTACAGACACCATTAATGAATACAAAGCCAAGAAGATAAGATGCCTGTTTAGTAGCCACTCGACTTTAAAGGGTGCTTTTGACAACGCCTGGCATCCAAAAATACTTACGATTCTAAGGAAGTACAATTGCCCCAGCAACATCTATGAAGTAATCACAGATTTCCTGAAAGACCGGAGCGCAAACCTAACACTATCTAATTGCAAGAAGGCTGCGTACATCTCCAAAGGCTGCCCAAAGGGATCGGTTTTCGGACCAATATTATGGAATCTCATAGCTGACGATCTGATTGAAAACTTATCACAGCTACAAGAACACCTAGAGGTAGTCCTATATGCAGATGATGTAATGATGCTGGTCAAGGGGTCACTCCATAACGATATACCAAATATTATTTCAAATGCTCTTTACCAGAATTGAAGGATGGTGTAAAGAAAACAAACTGGAATTAGCAAAACAGAAATGTAGTATAATGCCAATGTTTTGTCGCCAACTACAAAAAATATCGAACAACAACCAAACAATACAAAGAGAGCAATATACCTGTCGTCAAACAAATTAATTATTGGGAGTGACTTTGGATAGCAACCTCACATGGAGTCAACATATTCAGAACCTACATCAAAAAACACAGTCCACTTTGCAGAAACTAATTCGCTGCTCAAGATCAATCCTGGGGGCTATCATTCAAACCACCTAATTACAATATACAAATACTGCCTACTTCCAACCATACTTATGCCTGTAGCGTCTGATACCAACAAATTCGATACAAATCACAAATGGACAAACTAACTAGAATAAAAAGACAAATCCTGATATTCATGACAAAATCACATCTTCGGTCTCTACAGAGGCATCACAAGTCATAGCAAATGCGGCTCCCACTAGAACTGGAACTCAGACTAAGAAATGACATCTGGGCACTAAATCATAACAAGAAGACTACAGCAATCTTACCTGAGTTATCGAGCAGAAAATTCCAAAAAGTGAAGAGGGACTGAAAACCCTAGACATCAAAGTAGAACTCTCAGGCTCTGGTGGAGAGTGGAGATTACAACCCTCTACACTGATGGGTCAAAAACAGAAGGAAATGTCGGAGCAGGCCTAGTAGTCTATACAGGAAGAAAAGAATTTTCTCAAATCAGCAAAACTCCACCCGAATGCTCAGTATTTCAAGTCGAGCTGCTCGGAATTCAGATGGCACAAAATGGATAAAAATATACAAAAACCTAAAACTAAATACGCCATAAACGTTGACTCACAAGCAGCACTTAAAGCAATAAAAAAGCAAATCAGCCAATCCATTGTAAGTCAAATCAGGGCAGATCTTCAATACATACAGAGTAACCAATCAAGTAAACTTCTATTGGCCACACTGGACACTACGGAAAACGAAAGGACAGAATTTCCTAGCAAAAATAGACTCAACGTTTCAAAGAACTCTAGTATATGGCAGACTACCTATTTCATTTTGTAAACAAAAGCTCCATCAATACTACACAGACATCTGGAACGCGCTGTACACATCATCACAAAAAGGCCACCAAACAAAACTCTTCTTCCCAAACATCCATACCAGGCAGAAACCGTCCTAAATCCAACTTTCGTACTTACACAATTCCTCACAAACCATGGAAAATTCCAACATACCTACACAGAATTGGAAAAGCAGCCTCAACGATGTGCCCATGCTCAGAAGACGACCAAACAGCTATGCATCTTTTACTTCACTGCAAGCTACAAAAAAGAACAGACCAGCGCACATCAAGGACCCAAATATAGTGCTAAGAAAAGTTATTAAAATGCACAAAAACAATCAAATACATAAATGAAATATTCAGACACTGAAATAATCCATATTAATTGTAATCCATTAATTGTTTAAACCATATAAAGTGTAAACTAAATATCCTGCGATATACCCACAGGGTAAAACGCAGGTTGTAAAAACTTGTTCAAATTAAAAAAAAAAAAAGTATAGTTAGGTGCTGCAAAAATTGTATAACATAACAGACAATTACAATTGTACGACAAAGTAACTAAAACATTATGCTTATTGTTGATGCTAGCAAACACAGAGAAAAAACAAACAAAACAATGAACACTTTATAAATTATCAATTGAGTTGGTGGTTTACTTGATGAAAATCCAAATTTAAAATTCACCAATACATGTAATACGTGTATCAGAATATTGAAATAATGTTACTCCTTGAACGTACTACACAGTTGTACAGTAATCCAATGATACTGTGCAGAATTATTTAGCCATTCTAACATGTAGTATCTTTACCTTGTCGTGGCTTGCGTGCTTAAATGACCCCGAGAGCTATGCCGGCGTTAGAACTGCTACTGATGGGGATATCGTTGCCGGACAGGAAGGCGATAAGCTAGACGAAAAAAAAGTGCATTGATCGAAAAAGTGACAATTTTTCACTGTAAAAATATAACCGTCAAGAAACGCGGACATGGGTTCCCCAGGGATACAATTTTCCGGAGGTATACAGGGATGATATAAAACATCCCAGGATAGGGATGTGTGGAGGGCTTATGTCCGCGCGGCCATGAACCTATGGGTTCGATAGTTCCAGTGAGTTTCTTAGCATTTGTTTTGGCGAAGAATCCGCTAGGCCGGCTTATAACATTGCAATATTCGGTGCGTTAAAAATTTTGGGGTGAGAGACAGAGAATGTATGTATGTAGGCATTGTTAAAAAAACAATTTTAAAATAAAGTGCAAAAAACAGGTACATTTATATTAATGCAATAAAGATATGTTAATATGTAGAATATTTTAGTTTTAGGTCCCAGAAAAATAATTAGGTTAATTACAGCACAGTTCCGCATACTCGATTAAATACTTAGTGACGGAGTTTGTTTTATGGTTATGGGGATAGACTGATCTGAAATCTGAATACACGGGTACAAATAATTTAAATTGAATCGCTGAGTTGAAAAAGGAAGAAATTCCAAGTATCCTACTTTCGAGATAACCTTAAAAAACTACATAACTTTTTATAGCTTATTCTGACACATTTTCGACCAATTACAATATTGATACTCTGCTTACAGGGAATTCAAATAAAAGAAGAATTCATAATTTCTGTAGTACATGCGTATTTTATCGCTCTTCGAAGGCAATGGACTTTCTTGCTTTTTCAAATAATCCAAAAATTAATTTAGCATTATTACATAAATGAACTTTATTAGTAATTATAAGACAAGAAAACTACATTGAAAACTTCAAATACACCAAGAAACACATTTTTGGGTATTATTTGCTTTCCTTTGCCATCCTTTGGAAAATGTTCATAACTATAAGCGATGTTAAATGAACGATACTTTTGTCACTTTTTGCATTAAAAAGCAGAGGATCGATATTGTAATTGGTCAAACATTTGTCCAAGAGGAATATATAAGATGTTAATGTAGTTTTTTAAGGTTTTCTCAAAGTAGGGTATTTGGAGTTTCTTCCTTTTTCAACTCAGCGATTCAATTAATTTATCATAAACACAATCCAAACTTAAAAAAAAAAACAGTGACAGCAATATGAAGAATAAATGAGTGTGGAAGGTAGTCCCGTATATCATATTTTTCCTCTAAGAAAATCTAAATGTAATTGCTTATACAGCAATATTCATTACACAAAATCATTATTCTCTCCAAGAAAAATTAAATGTAATTCCTTAAACATAATAATTCATATATCTCTTCAGGATTTAAATATTAATAGTACAACGTGTAAGGCAGACACAATAAAACCATTTACATCAACGTAGGCAATATGGGCCTACTGTATATGGGTGTGCATATAGCAAGCGACATGATGCGGTTGTAGATTTACCTAGATTGCAGTCAATAAATGTAAATCCCATTTTTTATGTGAGAAGAGAGCTTTCTGTGTTTTATAATTCGAAACTGTTAACACTACACCGGCGATTTCGCTAGAAACATCCCCAAACTGCAGAACATAAGAATCCTCATTCGGTTTCCTGTGTAAATTTAATTTTTCTATTATTTATTATGTATATATTGCTATTCAGATTATGTTACAGCATGTTTTAATAAAAATTAGTCAATCAACAATACCTTCTGTAAATCGCCCCTATAGTTCAATTAATATTATATAGTTGGCGCAACTGTTAACAGAATAAACCCATCATAATAAACTACTGGCATCTAGTGTAATGGTTGTAATGATGAGATGGCACTTTTTCAAGACAGTTTAGAATTTTATTAGACTATTTAACTCATGCCCCATATGGGAGTCAATGACCAATCACATTTCAATGATATTTGATTTACAACCAATCACAGTCGTGTTTCGCCTAAAATTTACCACCTAAAGTTTATCATAATAAAGAAAGCGCCTCCTTTTTAACATTCTGAATAGGTTATTGCATTATTTTGCAGTGACTGGCTCTCTAAGAAATACGGCTACCAGATTGTATATATAGTGCATGGATGTCAACACGTAGCGCATACGAGAGATAATATAAAAACATTAGTGACAATTGATTATACAAAAAAAACAACTGTTTGCACTTTCTTAAACGAATTATTTTCCAGGAATTACGCAGAAAAATATAATGACATATTTACATATCATAGGACATCAGAAATTATAACGTTGGTTATAAATTTCTCCACTAGGGTGCATTCTTACAACATTGCGATATTTTGGCAATAAATAATATTATGATCTGGTTGCAGTGATCGAACAAAAGAAGCAAATGAAGCGTACCAATCGTTTCTCACTTGTTTTCAAACATCGCCGTTTACATTAAGTATATAAATATTTTAAAATAACTATAGTTAATAATGATTTGTGAGTATACAGTTTAATTTTATTCGATAAATAGTCCTAACAAATGCCACTCTTCATTTCCAGATTCTCTAGATAATTCACTCCTCACTTCGTGAGTCGTGAATTTATAGATAATTTGGAAATCACTCGTGGCATTACTTATGATAATTAATCTTTTATTGTTTTCCAGTAGTTCATTTCTTTTAATATTCAACTAATCGTGAAATAGTCAAATCCCACTCGAGTTTTGATTTTCTTTAGATAAAACAAAACCGCTAGTGAGATTACTGTAGATAAATCATTGGATAAGTTAAAAAGCTTTATATGAAAATATATAGCTTTCTGTGTATATGTTGCATATTACGTCCGTTTTGCATAGACTAGAGATACAGATGAAAAGTGTAATTTCACTTTTGACACGTGACCCCACTGTGACATCATTGAATATCAAGTAAGTAGGACATACGTACTGCAACATTTATGTAACTGTAACGAAAATCCGGATACTACATTAGCTTAAGTTCCGAATTACTTTCAACTCAACAGCTTTACACTTTAGTGACCACATTTCCTGTCCAAGAGATTCTATCTCATTTCCATGAAGTTACGACATTTCCATAAAATATAGTTTTTACTATATCATGGTACTGTTACACTTTTTTTTTACGTCCCTTACGCACAAGTGAAAAAAGACCCTATCAATGACCTGAATCATAGAAACCAGCTCTGCAGGTTGCAAGTCTTAATTAAAATCCTTTACACGAACACAGAAGCATTATGAAGAATTAAAAAATGAAAAAAAAAAACAAGCCGGAAATCAATCAGAAACCGCTAATCGGTCAAAGCAACAAAATGCACATGATACAGCTAGCTCTCAAACAAAACACATTAGAGTTTAAGAAATGCGCAATACACACACACACACACACACAGACACACACACATACATACATACATACATACATACACACACACACACACACACACATTTTGTGTGTGTGTGTTATATTGCAAATTTTCGCGGATATAAGTATGATTAAGAAAGTTTTCTTGGGTTTTCCGCGTCATGGATTCAAGTTCGGCCTCTGGCCACTGATTCCGACGTTTCGGCATGATTCCACATGTCATGATTTATCATTCCTTGATAATGACATGTGGGATCATGCCGAAACGTCGGAATCAGTGGCCAGAGGCCGAACTTGAATCCATGTCGCGGAAAACCCAATAACACTTTCTTAACCATATATATATCTACAACCGTACAACCTCACATTGGGCATGGGTGATCCCTTGCGAGAGTTACTTAACCAAGCTAACTAAGTTATGCTTATTTCCTTACAGATGTCAGCGTGTGACAAGTGGTTAGGTTATCACCTCAAAGAAACACCAATTAGTATTAGACAACTAAGGTACTACTTGGACGGAAAAGGACGATTCAATTGTTCAGAGGCTCTAACAGTCTTGAAGTTCTTATACGAGTCCGAAAAACTTCAGACTCGGGACCCACGACTTATCCCTTGGATTTTCCATCGACTCCAACTGGGTTGAACAGGCAACACTCGAAATCCGAGATAAGGAACTTAACGCCTAGATTACCAGACAGATAGTAGTAGAATTAAATATAGGATCTATTAGTAACTATTTGTGCTGCGGATTCTGCGTCACACAATAATAATTACCCCAGACATTGAGGGTATTTACAGATATAGATGATGGTTGCCTGTAAGGTTGCAAGCGGCGGCAATTTTAAGCAATTCAATTAAGGAAATGCAAACGAACTCCAACAAAATAATTTCAGAAAACAATTAGGCACCTATATACAGTAATGAACTATAAAAGTTATGTAATTTGGAAATCGAAGAAATTCCGGATCCTTCCAGAGATTTTCTTTATTTACAGAACTTATGATATATCTATGGGGTCACGCCGCACCGTAGTTGGTTAAGGCAATCCGCTACAAAGCCGGAAGATCGAGGGTTCGAGTCCCTGTGGAGTCAGGATTTTTAAACTGACCCAAACCATCTGGCGGAACCAAGGCCCTGAGAGGAACTCAGCCTCTAATCGAAATGAGTACCAACGCTTGTTTTGGAGGTAAACGCGGCCTTCACGCAGGAATGACAACTTGCTGACATCAAGTACCGATTGTCTAGAAAAGTGGGGAACCTTAGCCTCCTACTACCTTACGAGCCTCCAAGGGCTGTAGTAGATCACTTTATCTTACCTATGAGAGATCTATAGGCTATATGAAAATTAGTCAAATTGTTTCTAACACACACCGGGATTTGAACCCGAGACTCATAACTTTATATGTTAGTAAGATACCATTTTCTCCACTCAGACTCCCAGTGCAAGCAATTTTTCTTTACTTATATACATTTCTCTATCATACGAGGCAGCGGGACATCGCCCACAGTGCCAATTTACGGCTTCTATTCTATAACGAAAAAGTATTTTAATGAGGATATTTTATTTTATAGCAGTAACGTATTTTTATTTCGATGTTATAAATAAATATTGACATTTAGCAATAAAGGCTATATATATATGCGCCTTAGTACATTTTTATTTCCAAATTGTATCCTTTATGTTATCCATAAGACCTTGGCTATTAAGGATATGCCATTTTCAGATTATTTTTGCATGCTCGTCCAAAAACTTTGAATAGTGGACAGTAACGTTCCAGACAGCTAAAAAGCAAATTTTAATATATCAATACTTAAGTGTCTACGGAAATCGCTAAATACACACTCATAAATCGAGTATCTCGGATATTCAGTTCCCTAATATTCATCCGAAAATTATCCTCCCGCCTACACCTGCCTAATGGTCTTTTATCTAAGCGTTTTCCAATAAATTCTAGGTACATTACTTAATCCCCACATTTAATAACCCAGACAATATTAGGACAACGACATAGCCTACATTACGAGTTTCCTCCATTCTCATCCCTTATGAGATTGAGTATCTGTTTTAGTATCCTATTTTCTAATTCTATTAGCATGATTTATTCCCTTAATGAAAGATAAAACAGAATCCACACACCCACAGGGTATCACAAGCAAAATTATCGTTCTATAAATATTAATCCTTAAACTCTTCGGCAAAAAAAAAAAAGAAAAAAAAAGAGGGCAGGAGACATTGATCGAAATAGTAACAAGATTTTCCAACTTTAAGTTCGATTTTTATATATTTGTTAATTTGCATGATTTTGATCTGCTTACAATGGTTTTAGATATTTGAATGTATCCTCTTTTTCGTAAGAATAATTGCCTACAGCTACCTTGTCATAATCTGTAATATTCATGGCACATCTCTATGCACTTTAATTTTTCTGTGTTTACATCATCTAAATTAATTATGTTCATTATATCTCATTACAACTCCGTCATTGCCGGTCCCAAGCCCGGATGAGAAAGGAAGAGGGGAGGAGTAACACCTCGTAAAAAAAATCTTGGTTCAGCTGGCCCGGCTGATAGTACCACGTGAGGGCCCCTTGCCAGGGAACGGTGAAGACCTCAAAGGCAATGAAGGCGGAGAGGGATACCCTTAATACGGCAGATTTGGCGTACCCTTACTCAGGGAAAGAGAGAGGAACCGCTGCCTTGCGGAGAAGGAGAAACTTCAAAGGCTAAGGGAGCATCCCCTACAGAAAAGCATGCCTGTCCAAGAGGCATTGAGGTGGCAACCCCACCACTGGACTTACCCAACTATAGGCTGGTAACCTATAATGGGGAAAACTTTAAATACTCGAAAGACTACAAGAAATAAGCAAGCGGATAATAAAACTATGACCTCGGAAGACCCTTCAACCGATGGAAAGATCAGTTTTTGTAGTCGCAGAACGGGCATCATCACCCAATACTGCATTCGGAAGAAGAAGAAGAAGAAGATATCTCATTACGTCTTCAGTACAGGACAAAATCTGAGGAACGCCAATCATAACCTAAACTAAATATTCATATACGGTACTGTTATTAACATTCACGATACTATCACAAACATTAAAATGACTACAATAAACTGAAACAAATTGAATAAATATTTAAGGCGAAAATCAGGAAAATATACAGAAGAATGAAAAGAAAACGATGGAAAATTTTATTAAATATAACTAAACGATATAGAAAATAAACAAAAAAATCTAAAAATAAAGAATGTGTGTATATATATATATATATATATATATATATATATATATATATATATATTGTGAGGCAAAGAGGAAGCAAACCAGGTTGTGAAACAAGAAACAAAAGAAATCACGACAAGCGACACGAGCTGCATTCTGATGAGATCCCGGAACTGAATCGGATCCAACTTGTCAATAACAATACAATAGAAAAACAGAAGTTCAATACAATTTTTTATACAATCAGAACTGCAAAGGATATAGTGCATTATACTTGTTACATTCTCATTGAAACGACCTCTTTAAAACATATTCAAACTCTATTCTTCAACATATATATTATATATATATATATATATAAACCCTTTAAAAATGATTAAACCGACTCTGAAAGTAATGGAAAATCATTGTGAATGCTAGTGTATTAAAAACGCCATATGTCACTCCTGTAAAAATGTATATGCAAATTTGATCAAGATATGAGGAATAAAATACAATACTTGAAAAAAAAAATCCTGAGAATTGAGGAAGATGGAATACATCGAAAGGCCTAAACAATTTAGGAATCAATATTACGATGATGATTATGTAGCTGTCCATTATTATGATAAAATTGATATTAGTCCTTAATCATTTCGTAATAGAAATACTGCTTAATTTTACAGATGACAGGTGATATAACATTAACAAAAATATATGTTCATTTAATATAATCACAATAATTGCATTATGGATTAATAAGGATGGACTGAAGCCAGTCATAGGGACGGTTCAGACGGGAAGCATCCTCAGGAGGCGCCAGAATAATAAAAATATTATCTTATTGTATTGACACTTTTTAGGAACTTCTATTTTCATTATTTGAGACCAGTATTAAGTTTTTTCTTAAGCTGAATGTAGGGGTGCGAATATCATAAGTAACCCTACGTAAGATATTAATTTGCGCTGGGTTTGCATATACAAAACACGTTCAAAGGAACACATTACAAATATCATACATTAAACATATTGCAGGTCTAAATAACAACACTGTATATCAATGGGTCTTGATGGCATTTCTGGTATTCTCTCCTGGCATTGGCGGAACTGTAACCCCCTCCTTAAGTTGGGGCGCCTGGAATGCAGAGTTACGTTACTCCGATGATATGATAGGTAGGCGATAAATGATAATGACCATGGGTAATCACAGGAATAATTTAAGAAATAAATCCAGTGGTCCAACCGGGAATCGAATACAAAACCCCATGAACTGTAGTCAGAAGCTCTGACCACAAGCCCATAAGGCTGGTCTCAATTACTATTTAAAACTACCGGTAAGAATATTTTAGATATACATCAGAATTTATTCATCCAATATCCATGCACGGTGTTCAATCCTAATGATTGATGTGTTCATCATCAATTAATTATAAGGTACAGAAAACAACTTAACTGAAGTGGAATAAACGGATCTTTGAACTTCGGACAACTGGATCTATAGGATGGGTTGGTTACAATGTTGTTCGTATGTGAATAACGGCTGGGATGACGGAAAAGGGGGCACCAGTAGGACAGAATCTGTTGATATATATATATTAATTAAAAATTTGGCATAATTTACAACAGTAATAGAAATATAATTAACCAAATCTCAACTAAAACTATGTGTGTGTATCTTGGAAAATTTGCAACCTTGCAGGAGCATTTGAGTTTGTGGGTAAGAATGATTTGACTTGTCAAGGTCAATTGCGTTGCTATGATAATACACACCAATAATTCACAAATGCTGTACTGTTAGATTCGTTGATTATATTGTAGAACACCAATTAGGTGTGATGAAAACTATCTATATTATTTTTAGGTAGCAAAGGAGGCAAACAACCTATTCTTTTTTATTATTCATGTCATTTTATTAGACCTATGCCATGTTTATACCACTTTTGTATTTGACATGATTCTATAGGCCCTTAGGATCATCATGTGGATGTAAACTAGAAATAAAGGAAAAACTTTGGGTTTTCCACTGCCGAAGATCCCACACAACAACCAGATTTTACAATTTTTAGTGAAATCCAAACCTCAATTCTCTCTCTCTTTATATATATATACTCACTCATAAATACTTAACCGCGAATACAGCGAAAATTGATATACTAAAAAAGATGGGCACCAGATTATATATATATATATATATATATATATATATATATATATATATATACATACATACACACACACACATAATTTTTAAGATGAGAACTAAACATTCTGTAATAGAACTGCCACGCTTTTGAATAGCAGTAGTTGCTGACTGAGATTCATTTTGAACGGATACCACAATGACCATGGCCCATTAAATGCGACCATACCATAGACACTTATCAGGGAAAGTAGATACAAACGACCTTCCTATTGTGAACCCTGAGAATACACGTCATGGCGTAAAAACACAGTTTACAATGTGAAAAAAAAATCTGATATAACGAATACAATTTTTTAAATTTCCCCGTGTACAAAAATGACAAACTAAATAACAATTATAATAATATTGCTTACTTCTTATCAAGCTTCTAATTGCACGTTTTATTATTTAATTTTCAGTTTCTCTTTGTGGATGCCTGTGTTAATTGGAGGTTTCTCTGGATGATACCCTATGTTTATTAATTGAAAAAGATGTGATGGGTAACACACTCCTGCTTTTGCCGGGAAGTCCCGTTTTTCAGCCCTCTCAGGACACATCTCGCCAACACCCTTAGCGGGACGCTAAAAGTCCCGTTATATTATCCACGGAAGTACTATTGGCGTGGTAATTTTAAAATATCTGTCAGCGAAGAAAAGGAACGCTAGACGCATGAGGAGGGCACGCATCTCTCGCTCCGTTCCACTCGATCGTCCGATCAGTCAGTCCCAGTCGGTCAGTGCTGTGGTCGAGCAACATTTCACGAGAAGTTTTCAGGACTGAATTATAGTTTTTATGTTTTATATTAGTATATTGTAATAAAAATGAAATTGTACATTGTTAGTACAGTATTATGTTTAATATATTTTATTTTTTAGTTACAGCTGTAGTGGATTTTAAGATTTGATTAATCTCAGAATTTTGTTCAGTTATTTTGTTTAGTGTGTCTTATTTGAATTAAAATGTTTTAACCAATGTTAAGACTTTTTTATATCCCGATCTATACGTCTCAGACCCGATTTTTTTTATTTAAGTACCGGTAGTTACATTTAAGTCCCAGCTCTGACAACAATAGTGAAGGGGGTCCCAGGAAATGTAATGGATACAGTTTAAGGCAGTATGCTTAATATAAACATTTGAAGAGAAATGGCGAATATTTAAATGCTATGTATGGGGAGAATTGTGGTGCCGAATAGATAGACATTAACAAATAAATTAATAACTTTCTAGGGTAAATTTAGTAAAACGTACAGACCTGAATGTGAATCTGCATGATAATGTAAACACTAAATTAATGAATACAAGACAATATAGTACAGGATAAACAAATTAAAAAATTGAGAGCATATTAATCAGTAGAGCTATGAGATTGGGGGGACAATCACGATCAACTCTGATGATAACTACTTCGGTAATTAAGGTAGATGAGGAATTACTTTTTTATATATACATTTATTTTACATCAATAACAGGCACCACACTTATCAGTTATTTTCTATAACTGAAATATGTCAATTAAAATGTCGCGCTTGAGATTCTCAGGGACACTTGTACGTTATTAATAATATTGTCTGCATAAGTATAATACTCTTTAGAATCCTGTACATTTTTTATCGCGATCCCTAATGTAAATAAATGATCGTGTAAAATTGTACACACGTTTACTCTGTTGGAGATCTATTCGCCTAATTTATAATGATTTCGCAACTTCTCTAATCCTCGCTTATCATGACCATTGTGAAAATAGCTTGAAATAGTACAGATGATGTTTTGCCTATTGTTATGACGGCAAGAGATGAGTGTTGATCCTGCCAACACGCAAAACGCAATAAGTTAATTTTGTTTTAGAAATGAACAAGGCCATAAAAGGAATTCTGAGATTCTCAAAGAATTACATACAGAATCAATCATGGAATATGTACAAAAATACGGAAACAACTGGAATGAACAGAACAAAAATACCACGTCAAATCTTAAATTACCAGCCACCGGGCAAGAGATCTTTGGGCAAAATCTTCAAACGTTGGATTGAGACCGTAACAGACCACTAGGTCTATCACATGAAAGAAGAAGAAGAAGAATATGAACAAGACCGTCTTTGAGAATCTTAAGGCGGTGATTTTTATTACAAACACTCATTCGATTGGTAATCTGTTATAATAATTAAAATACACACATCCATTTCCTATTCGGTAAGCCTATCATTTTGATACCCTGGAACTTCACACGCTTGGGGCTCGGTTATATTTTTCTAGACGGCTTGCCTTATTTTCCCATGCGGTTTTCTGGACATTTGAGCCTCGGCACCTGGTGTCTAATATGATGCATCAAACACTGAAGTCATTAGCAATCTTGCTCTCCAGTACTTCGAAATTTTGGAAGTTTCCTCTTTGACGGTTGCACAGTTGTTGAAGTTTTCATCATCCATCGGCACCTGTTTATAGATGTTTATAAAAGACCCCTATTAAATTTTATTAGCAAGCGGGCTTTTCTTCCTTCAGTACTTTTTCTCCGTTCTTGCTACTAGGTTTTATTGCCTCTCCCCTTGCACCAGACCATTACAATAGAGAATTAGCGAACTATTATAATTGCTTGTTATCCTTTGAACTGAGGTCTTTTGTTTAGATGTTTATTTCCCATATGTTACAAATTGTTGTTTACAGATTTTTTTCTATAAATGTGTATTTCTCCAACTATAATTAATATAAATATTCCTATACTGATATTTAGTGATAAACTAAATAGACTATACGAAAATTAATTCAACTTACGCGGATGTCATAGGCAAGATATCAATGGAAGCATATATTGGAAAGGAAGGAATGAAATTTGAGAGTTTATAGCTTTAAATACCGTAATCTGGGGTGATTTCGGACATTTTTTTATTTATCTCCACTTGTATTAGTAGCAATGACAATAGACATGGTAATTCTATCTATCAATGTCCCTTCTGTTAGTTCAAGATGTGTAACCAAAAACTAATGCATTCTCAACAATATATACATACATATGAACACTGTCCGGTGTTACCCCATAGTGTGGAGCGGCTTCGGACGTAATGCATTTTCCACATGTTCCGATTTATATCGAATAATAAGGGTGTCTTTGGATACATTATCTTACATTTCATCCATTATAGGTCTGTATTCAGTGCCCTATATCAAGTGATTATATATTCTTTTTAGATCTTAACTTTTTTTACCCTGAATTAAACTTTTATTACAGAAAAATTACACGCAGAAGCAAAAATACACACATCATTCAAAACAAGAAATAACTCAAATGTTCTTTCATCTCCAGAGTCTCACTTTTTTGTACAGTTACCACACTTGTATTGTTTCTTGGGATATCCTGCATGTGTTTCATGTGCCCATGCTTTGCAAATCTGGCATTGGACCCAGTCCTCTCCACTCTTGCTTCTTGACCAATTTTTTTTTTGCAAACCAAACAAACAGCATCATTTGAATCACCATCTCCTTCTTCTTCTTCTTCTTTTTCAAATGTAGAAGACAGAGATGATGAATCGGAGATCTCTTTTGATCGTGATTCCTTCTGTAATAAATCCTGGGGTCCAACACTTTTTCCTGCTATTATATTCATGCGTTTCCCTCGTGATGTGATAGGAGGAGCAGCTCGAGTGTCACGTAGCATCTCGACGAATGAGCCGGTCGAACATCTTTCTTGCTCGTGTCAGTCTTCTGCTATTGGATTTAGATTGGGAACTCTCTTAGAACTTGTTGTCGATCACACGGTACAATGCCAGCACCACGAAATCCAGAACAGATGTTTTGTTCTAAGGACTACCAATTTCTTCTATGACCTTCAGAAGTCCAGGGAATTCTGACTTAGGAAAGCATCCACGATTTCTCTTTTTCCATCCATCAAGACATTTACGCCATGACACCTTAAGGGGGTGGAAGAAGGCAATGTCAGGTGGTTGGGTGAGGTGCGTGGAATTTGACAGGACGAGTAAAAACTTGACGTCGAGTTCTTCACATTTCTTTATGACGTGATGTGTGACACGTGGCTGGAAAGATTGTCTCCTATTAAGACCTTTGGACCTTGCAAACGCTGTAGGTATGGCACACACAAACTGGAAAACCAGTCCTCAAAGGCTTTCATGTCAAACCATCCGGACTTGGTAGAATTATATCTGGCTCCATCTGGACCATTTTCAATCCATGTTGGATAAATATAAGTGGCTTTATATACAATATAAGGCGGCAAAAGAGATCCATTGGCAGCAGCCGCAAACATAAGAGATGTGCTTACCTTCGATGTGTCTTTTACAAGTTCTGGATGCCTGCATCCTCTCTTCACAATGACCTTAGACTTGCCGGGGTCGTCCGTGAAGTTCGTCTCGTCATAGTTTATTATGTTCGACTGCGGGATTCCTTCAAGTTCTTTTTCTATATTGTCAAAGTAATTATTCAGTAACTCTCAGTCAACAGCTGTGCGACCCCTTTTAATATTGTCCCCAAACCTGTGTGTAAGCTGAGGGTGACGAAGAAAAAGCTTGCACCATTCCGTTCCCGGACAATATGTGTTGCCAGACCTTTCTACCAGCGTCTCCTTCCCCGTGGAGGAAGATCGTAAGCCAGTACCCCTAGCGAGTTAGTGACCCGCTTGAATAGTCTGGAATGTGTTGCCAGACCTATCTACCAGCGTCTCCTTCCCCGTGGAGCAAGATCGGAAGCCAGTGGGCTTCGAAGCTAGTATTAGAGCTTTCCTCCCCCACCTACATAAGGGAGTGGAAGGCCAACGAGTCAATCAGAGTTGCCCAGTCCACGAACCTCTTCTCAACTCTACCGCTTCTGTTCAGATATCCCTGGACGGAGAGTTGAACATCTGAAATTTTAAATAGGAAAACCCAATTCTGCACATTTAATAAGTCCATGAGCAAGATTATTTTCCTCTTCAGTTGTTAAACAGTTTTGGCCCCCATGAAAACCCGGATGTTTGTTCTTTAATTTGTCGGAGATTGTACTCTTTGGTACTTGGTAGTGCACGGTAGCTTGTCTTATCGACATTCTACCCGACGAAGTCGCATGTATCGCTTTTTCTAAATTATTAGTGCTATAATGTTGATATGAACGCCCTTCTACAAGTTTTTTTTGTATGTTCGAACCATGTCCGAAGACGCCCCACAGTTTGCTCAAAATAAGAAAAATGTAATATAACTCGCTTAATAATACACGTTTCTTTGGAAGAGACGTAGTGTAAATGTAGACGAAATATAAGTGATTTTATTTTAATACCAATAACTGAAGTCACGTATACACTTGCACACAGAGAGGTTTTAATGTCAACTGTAGGAATTGTGAAGATAGCTGGAAATAACAATCGCTAATTTGTTCTTTCAGACTGCGGCATTGTTGTTCAAAATATTAAAAAATCAAATCCAGCTGTGTAATTAATTAATTTCTTTGCATTGTTGCGTGCTCACCAAATCATTGTCGCACAGATCGCATTTCAAACCGCAGCGTAGAGTATTGGCCGAAGCCGCCCCGCGTGTGCGAAGTCGCCTCAGATTACGGTAGCTAGGATCAATAGTAATTCCCACCAATAGGGTAATGTATATAGATGTTATTTTGGTCTACAAAATTATTTCAAGTCCAAATAACTCGAGATACTAAATGACGTTTATACAAGTTGCGGTAGAAACAATGACCCATTTTAAACATGTTATTTTGGCATGAATAAATAACACCTACACATTATTAGTGTACATTGTTAGAAAGAAGACATCCTACCATTAATTACACATGTCACTTTTTTGTAAGTTATGTCCTTTAGGTGTCCACCATTGTTGGTGATGCAATCTTCTACACAAACACGCACATTCTCCATAACCTTATGAAGAGTGTCACATGTTATGACCTCGATTTCGGCGTAAATCTTGTTTTTTCCAGTCTTCAAGAGTTGTTTGGCTTGTTAACATACACTTTGGATTTTAGGAATCCCTACAGAAAAAAATCACAAGCAGATAAATCGGGCGAACGGGGTGGCCAGTTGACATTACCAAAGCAGCTGTTACTCTTGCAATGTTTTACAGGGTGCGAACCGTACGTGGCCTACCAGGTGGCTTATTATTTGTTGCAGATGCTGCTGCTCTGAGCTGCTGGACCCATCTCGTAATCGACTTCCGACACGGAACTTGATCATTCCGACCAATGTTAAAATGTTGCCGGAACAAGTGGTATGTCCATACGACACTGCCACCACATATTTAAAAAAAACGTTTCTTTTGAAATCGCACGGTATTTGTTTGACCAGTGCTCCATACTGACTGGTAATGCTTTGAACTGCACTACGCATTGCTACCAATATCAACTCTCTAGGAAGCCGTGCCCGATAATGGTAGGCAATTTAAAATTAGTCATTTTTTCTGCCGCACCTTGTACAAAACGCTAATTAAACCTGTATTCATGTTCAGTTGTGAACCTGGACATTGTCGAAAGTGGATATAATGAAACCTGCAACTTTTGAAATAAAAAATGTTACGTAAAATAAATATACGACCCAATTCAGGATGCTAATGATTGGAGAATTAAATAAAGCTCGGACATATACCAGCTTTATAATAGATTAAGATGGGCCGGACACATACACAGAATTGGTACAAACGTGATACTTAAAGAGAGTAATGCAATCAAAGCCAGATGGCAAGAGAACAGCTGGGAAACCAAGCTTATATGGTTGGATGGAGTTGTCGAGGATGTGAAGACGTTGGCATTTTTAGCCGTCGCTCTTGATACAGATGGAGATATTTCATGCGAGCAGGCAAGGCCCAATTGGGCTGTTGTCCTGATGATGATACGAATATTGTAAAACATTCCTTATTAATGTAAATATACACTAATTAGCATTTAAAATTAAATCCCTTCTGCTCTAATCAGATATTATTTTGTTTAAAACAATAATAAATTATAAGCCTGGAGTTATATTAAATGCATCATTTAAAAATATTAAAACTTCGAAACTAGAAAATAAATATCAACGTTTACTTGAATTGTTAAACAAAATTTGATCATTTCATATTACAGAGAACGGAAAAAAAAAAAAAAAAAAAAAAAAAATGCAGCTGTGCACATTTTGACTGGTATTGAAAGAGACTATACAACTCCATATGAAGGATTTTTTTTACACTTCTTCAGTCATCCAGGCAACTGCCGAGTTTCACTTTCATCAGTGCGATCAATTTCGTCATCATATTTCACCAGTACGATTAATTTCGTCACAAATAATTGTTTATCAATAAAATTATATAAATTCACTTATATTTAAAACAAATGTATGACTGCACACAAAATATATACACAGCCTATTCGAAACACTAACATTCTAAACTCAGTATGATAGATAATAAATACCACATGTAAAATAGTAGGGTCTAAAAGTTACCCCCAAACAGGACATAAAGCCCTATGGAAGCTTAGACGTAAAGATGCCTAATTCTGAGCCATAGGCACCAGAAGGTAGTAGGATGTCTATCCCTATGCTTTGGCAAACTTTACCTCTAGATCAAGTACCTATTAATTATTTGTGGAACCTGAATGGAACCAAGGGTATCTGGGCCAATTGAATGAAGAAAAAATCTACTCTTCCACTGCTCGAGGTCGAGCCTGAGACATCTAGTGTACGGTATAGTGAGATGCCTTGTCGCCTGAACTACCTGCCCGGGTTCATTAGCGAGAATTAAACAAACATACAGGTTACTCATAGAACTACGAGGTGAATCATAAATATGGCTATACGTTTGATCGCGTTGTGTGATGAAAATATTACCATTACAGTAAATATGAAATTACCGTTGGAAAGGCAATTATTCAAATTACAACAATGGAATAAAACAAAACAGTGCAGAACTTACGTCATTAGTCAAAATGGCGTTGAATATGCAACAGCAAATTACAATTGCTGCTTGGGCAATAACGTATGCTAATGATCGTGTGACCGCAAGACGGACAAGACGTGAGTTTAACGTAGCATTGCAGCCGTCGACTGTGGGGAAGTGGAGAAAACGACTGCTGGAAACGGGAAGGATGCAGAAAATCAAACCTCCTGGAAGGCCTCGCATTAGCACAGATGCAGAAACAACGAAGAGAATTGTGGAGGCGTTCGACGCTAGCTCACAAATATCAACCCGCCAAACTGCACGTGAGCTTCATATCAGTCAATCGAGTGTGTGTCATGTTTTGAAGCGTGAGAAGTATCACCCCTTCAAACCGATTCGTGTCCACGAACTTAATGAAGACGACCCTGACAGGCAGATGGAATTTTGTGAATTTGTTGTAAGGGAATCAGCAAACGACGAACATTGGTACAGAAAATTGCACTTTTCTGATGAAGCTGTTTTCCACGTGAACGGACGTGTTAATCGACACAATTGTCACTATTATGGTAAAGAGAATCCTAATGTTATTGAAGAGACAAGTTTAAGATGCGGCAAAGTCACTGTTGGACTATGATCGGATGGGAAGGACTGTTAGGAAAGCGAATTTTGGATGAGACTGTTAATGGTGATTGGTATAGTGATATCCTTAGACAAATTGTCCTGCCGGTAATGCAAAGTGCTGCACATGAACAATGTTTATTCCAGCAGGATGGTGCGCCTCCTCACTATGCAATTGCGGCGAGGGAAATTTTGGATGATCATTTGCAAAAACAGGTGGGTGGGAAGAAGAGGTCCCATTAAATGGCCAGCCCGTTCCCCTGACCTCACAGCATGTGACTATTGGTTGTGGGGTTATTTGAAGGATAAGGTTTATGCCCGGAAACCTCAAGACGTCGACATGCTGAAATTAGTGATTGAGGAAGAAATTAGAGCTGTTCCTCTAAACATGTATCATAACGCAATGAATGACTTCCCAAAGCGTTGCCAATTATGCTTGGATGTAAACGGCGAACAGTTTGAAGCGATAAAGTGACTTGCTTAGTGTTGTTGTAAGTGATTTGTTTTGTTCTATTGTTGTAATTTGAAGGATTCCCTTTGCAATGATAACATCATATTTCCTTTAATAATAACATTTTCGTCACAAAAATGCGATCAAACGTATATCCATATTTCTGAATCACACTGTATATAAATGCTTCATACAGTGGAAACAATGTTCAGAACAGTTGGATAGAAAATTCCACTTGGAAATTTGCTTCTCTGACTCAGATTGGTTTGTCCTGAGGAATGAAGACGAGTCCCTTGCACGATTAAAATCGTGAACATGAATGTTTTTTGAATCTTGGAAGTGAACAGTTACAAGTATTCTGTGAAGTGTGCAGACCCATTAACTTCTAATTAAATTAACATAGTGAGAATAAATGCGTCCTTTAAAAGACGTAAAAGTTTCGTTACGTTTTAACAGAATATTAGCGAGAATTGCTCAACATGTGCTTTGTTTAAAAGTACAAAGTAGCCTTCAATTTACAATATCACAACTAAAAAATATATCAGTTACTATTTAATAGGTTATTTTATTTTTATTCTGTTCAAACATTAACGTTGTACAATATGACCCGTTAATGTTTCAATGGAAAGGTCAAAAGACTCCTTTATTTCCGTTGAACTTAAATATCAAGGACGCGATATAAACTGTATTTACGGTTAGAACTTCGAAGAAAATATGCATCATACCCTGCCTCGTCATAAAATATACATATTTTTAATCTATACTTGAACACCAAAACCTTTAACTTTATGTACCTGAAATCTTTTCATTAAAATTATTACATGAAAATCATTTGAATACATGTTTTTTTTATAAAACATCGCCAATTCGCATTCCATGTACGAAAAGAGCAGTAAATTAATATTATGGAAAGGGACATATATCCCAAAATTCGTAATTATCCGCCTCATGGCTTCGAGTTAAAATGTATTGTTTATTGGAGTATCACGAACCATATTCTGACATTTACCAATGCCTGCACCTCTAAATCCATGTCTTGTAATCAAACTGAAAATCTACATTGAAACCTCTTTTGTACACTAACATATAAATATCTTACATTTATTGGAATGATGAATGATTCTTATTTGATTAATTTTACACTCAACATATTCCCAGTGCTGTAATAGGCTCTCTACATATTTTTTTGGACATGGGTTATTGACACGTAAATGATAATTTATATTGACTAAATCTTATTGCGCGTTGATGGCATTTCTAAACTAATATTTCAGTGTATATTGCAGCTTCAATTAAGTAATTGTTGTGTCCCTTTAAACTACTCGCTATTAGGAACAAACATTGCATTAAAATTATAATTCCATTAATTTAAATATGATATGGAACTCACACGATGGCTTAAAGAACCCACATTAGGACTTTACAGGGTTCGAGAGATGCGTGCAAATGGACAAAGCTATTAATTAAAATACTATAGGCCTATCTACTGATTGTTAAAACATAATCTTTAAAAGTAATGCAAATTTTTAAACAGTATAAAAATACAACATTTCTCCACGATACCTTCGGCAAAACTTCAATAAATGACGTTTATAATAATTGGTAAAAGTTGTATGCCAAAAATTTCACTTGCGTTTTTGGCTAATTTAAACTATTCCCAAACTAAATCTATTCATTTCTAGGAACTATAATTTTACATACATGATTCTATTTACACGTTAAATGAACATAGCAAGTTTCAATTAAATTGCCGTGAAGATGAAAAGTAATGGTTTAAAAACAATCGTCTGTAAGCTGTAACTATAATGCATTTTTTTCTTTAGTAATATTGAACAGTAATGTTTTATGTGATTTGATGTGGAATGAGCCAGTGCTAAAAACTCTAACATTGTGTGTTCAGTTGCAGTGCCTCTTACAGTAAAAGTCATACAATAATAAATAGTATTTAAATGTTTTATTATATATAGATACATACATACAGTATATTAGATGTGTCAATATCACCTCAATGACGCAGAATGATCATTGTTTCAGGTAAATTAAGTTGATAAGTAGTAGGCCTACTTTATTTAACGATGCTCTTTAATAGCCAAGGTCATTAGCGTCGCAATTCAAAGATGGGCGCGTAAAAGGATCGACAAAGCTTGCTTATTATTGTTGCAACACCAATAATCTTTTTCTTCTTCTGCCTGACAAGTATTAGGCCACAAGACCTGTTACGGTCTAACATAAAATTTTCACGTCATCTCTTAGCTAATACTAATATTAAATTAATTTGCTATTCCTAAATCAAACTGGATCAAATAGTCATATTGGATTAAACAGAAATTGGTAAATTATATTACATTCCTACTTTTTAAAGTAAAGTAAAAAAATATATAATTCATTATCTTGATTATACTAACAATCTTCCATTTATTTCAGGCTTGAGGTTATTTTACGTTCGTAAATCTATAAGACGGAACCCACAGTTTTACTTCCCTTCTGAAGGAAGCCACCCTCTAGATTTTTGCGCTCTGAAAACAATCCACTGAACCCGGCCGAGTTTGAACTTGCGAACTCGGAACCAGAGGCCAGGATGGTAACAATGGTATTTCGAATAATTATTGACTTTGTCCCACAACACAAAATATGCTCCTAAAACGGATATAAGTGGCGTTTAGTGTTAACAAAGCAAACGAGACGTCCGAGATTGAGTTTCTATAGGGAAATTATCTTATTTAATGTGCCACATCCTTGCTACACAAGATTGCCGGCTTTTGATTCTCCATTTTGATATAAACTGTATTTTCGAAATTTCTTTTGAGATTAGATCTGTGAGTCTCCTGATCAAGCAGCATTCAATGCTATCACAAAAGTGTCAAATACTGTTTTATCAAGTTGAACATTCAAATTGGTATATATGTCATTGAAATTTTACTCGTACGCTGTTGAAGCTGATCAATAGGCAAAATGGAGCTACGTTAAGAGCACAAGTCAATAGCACAACTATCCAAGCAATTTTCATGAATTAAAATGTTTATTATTTAATTACATTATTTGATATAATAATTAATGGATTAATACCAAAATAATATGTATATAATGTTAATTTATGCATGTAAAGGAAATAAATTCTGTACCCGAAAATAAAAAAGAGATAATATAGGCCTATTACAAAACATAATATAACGTGGAAAATTTTAAAAAACAAATATTTGGAAAGCAGGAATGTTACCAAATGCAGTTTAAGCTTCATACATTTATTCTTATTTATTTATTTTACAGATTGGATGTTCCGTGCTCTATAATAAACTCTTTATGAAATCCCAAGATATAATGCGACCTTAGAAATCGATAATATGATAATACTCGTACTATACAACAAACACTGAAGGGATATAAACGGCCATATACTTTATTGAAAAAAGTTTCCTATCTCTATTATACATTATTATTTTATTATGACATTAAACACTTGAAAATACTGATAAATAAAAATACTAATTTTCATTTCCTTTTCAACCAGGGCTTTTAAACTCGAAAATCTCGAAATGCCTGACAATCCTAAAACTAAAGATCTAATATAAAATATATTACGTTAATTAAATATTGATGTCCCCTATTCGATTGCATTTTAAGAATCTCGATATTATATTATACTCTAAAGTCAATTTGTATTATTACACACAATCTTCTTATGCATTAGCTATTCTGTTCTATACAAATTATGAATACAAGGTTGGAGGCATGTCATTTTTGCCAGTAAAAAAAAATAGTCCTAAAAAGTAAATAACTTCGATCTACGATTATACGAAAATACTGAACTATTATTATACAATATTAGACCAAAGAGAGACGAACAGATACATTAATAAAAAAACTACATAAGTGAGCTGATGTAATAAGAACAATTAAGTATCATAGAATGCGATGGAAGGACATGTGGCAAGAATTAGGGAATGAAAGAATGGCATGGAAACCCTTGTAGGAAAAAGCGCCCAGCAGGTTGGCCAAAAATGAAGTGGGAATACAATTAACCTTGATTTCAGAGAGATAAATTATACAGGAATTCATTTAGAAAATATTAATAGTCAATGTACTATTTTAATTTCTAAATAATAGGGTATCGAATCCTAGTTTTAAATTAGGTTCCTAGAGATAGGAATGTATGGAGAGCGCATGAACCACCGAGCTCGATCGTGCCAGTGCGTTAATTTTTACACACCAATCGATATGATTAAAAAAAATAATAATGCACATGATAAAGGAAACTCGTATTACATATGAATATTACATCTATTCTATATATTTTTGGAATAGCCTATTAAGACTTGTTCGAAATTATTTAAACAAAGAACGGATTGTAAAGCAACCTCAAGAAAAGAAAATAATTTTAATCTAATCGCATTATGTAAATCTTCTATATACATGTTAGTCACGACAGAGTTAATAATTTCACATTTGTTTGCATAAAGAAATTAAAATATGACACTGATTTTTCGATGTACAATGTTACTGATCAACGTCATCGATTTAAAAGACTGTCAATTATAGATCAGAAATTTTCAAAAGTTTATCACCTGCTTTAAAATCGAATACTGCACTTAAAAATTGTTAAAAAAAAGAGATACTCACCTTGTCTTTGTTGATCCTTGCATGGCAACGAGGAGGTCTTTTTGTAACAGTAACCCAAGAATTAGTCTGTACAGCGGTAGCCACTGTACCACCAGCTGTAGTTTAACAGCACCACCCCTAACAGTGCCTTCACCGCCCCCGCACAAGATAGTGGTCCAGGGAGATGGAGGACTGGGCGCAGTCGGGGGTGGAAGAATGTACAACATAGCACACTAATCCCTGCCCACACACAAACTTTCCACTACACCCACCACTGTAACACTGAGGAGCAGATGCAGAAGGCGAGAGTGTCACACTACACTCCAACTACACTAGCGCTACCACTGGCCGTACCCGAACACTCACTCTGACGCCGCCTCCGAAAATCTACCTATTGACGCATCCTGGAGTTCAACAACCCCCTCCCGGAGATATCTGTCCACCCTTAAATACAAAGATTCAATTATCATTGTCACATCTAACTTTCCATCCTATGGACAAGCTCCTGTCTATCCCATGTCTTCGCATTTAAGGAAACAACCAACTTCCCCATTAATATTTCTTTGTGAACCATAAGACTGATACCACTTTTATCCATGGACAAAATATTGGATCATTATTAGGATTGCATTTTATGTTCAAATCATTACACAATTTTTTTTTCATAAAGTAGTTTTAGAATCAGCTGTAAGTTTATTCAACATTTTGTATTTAGAACTTTATATTATTTTTAGCTGTGGAAAGGAAGATTAGACAGTCAAAGATGATATAGTAAACAAATAATAAATACGTCATGTTAAATATTTTAAAATTTAATTGTCAAATTCGAGTAAGTTCGTAATATGTAAGTCATCAAGTCGGATATAAAATTTTAAAATTTGTGCGTCTGTGTAGCGTAACGATTAATAGTCTTTGATTGGAATCTCAAAGGTCTGGGTTCGATTTCCGGCTATATCATAGAAATTCGTGGGATCTTGAAACTGGTTCATGCGATGCAAAATGAGTATAAAAAATAACTAATACAGAAAACGGGTAAATCCGATTAAATTGAAACTACGGTTTAGAGATTTCGTTACGATAATTAAGCGATTCTTTGTCCTGTCACCTGCAGGTCAGTATAATAACCAGTTCAATCAATCTTAGTTTTTCGGTACTTCCAAGGATTTATTTATTTCATCGAAATTTCATGGGAGAGAAAACATGAATTTGAATGGCACGTATGTTAAAACCGAGCAAGAGTAAAATTTCTTTAGAAAAAAATTAAAACAAAAGTGAGAAAAAATGCTTCCAGCGTAAGAAACCAAACTTTATTTAACTGGTCAGTGCACTGCCCTATCCCACGGGTGGCAGCTGTCACTTCACACAGCTGAAAAATGTACACTGACCAACGACAGGTGCAGACATTTCCACCTTTCATCACCCACGTAAGATATAATTTAAAAACAAAAGTGAGAAAAAATGCTTCCAGCGTAAGAAACCAAACTTTATTTTAACTGGTCAGCGCACTGCCCTATCCCACGGGTGGCAGCTGACACTTCACACAGCTGAAAAATGTACACTGACCAACGACAGGTGCAGACATTTCCACCTTTCATCACCCACGTAAAATATAATTTAAAAACAAAAGTGAGAAAAAATGCTTCCAGCGTAAGAAACCAAACTTTATTTTAACTGGTCAGCGCACTGCCCTATCCCACTGATGGCAGCTGACACTTCACACAGCTGAAAAATGTACACTAACCAACGACAGGTGCAGACATTTCCACCTTTCATCACCCACGTAAGATATAATTTAAAAACAAAAGTGAGAAAAAATGCTTCCAGCGTAAGAAACCAAACTTTATTTTAACTGGTCAGCGCACTGCCCTATCCCACGGGTGGCAGCTGACACTTCACACAGCTGAAAAATGTACACTGACCAACGACAGGTGCAGACATTTCCACCTTTCATCACCCACGTAAAATATAATTTAAAAACAAAAGTGAGAAAAAATGCTTCCAGCGTAAGAAACCAAACTTTATTTTAACTGGTCAGCGCACTGCCCTATCCCACTGATGGCAGCTGACACTTCACACAGCTGAAAAATGTACACTAACCAACGACAGGTGCAGACATTTCCACCTTTCATCACACCCACGTAAGATATAATTTAAAAACAAAAGTGAGAAAAAATGCTTCCAGCGTAAGAAACCAAACTTTATTTTAACTGGTCAGCGCACTGCCCTATCCCACGGGTGGCAGCTGACACTTCACACAGCTGAAAAATGTACACTGACCAACGACAGGTGCAGACATTTCAACCTTTCATCACCCACGTAAGATATAATTTAAAAACAAAAGTGAGAATAAATGCTTCCAGTGTAAGAAACCAAACTTTATTAACTGGTCAGCGCACTGCCCTATCCCACTGATGGCAGCTGACACTTCACACAGCTGAAAAATGTACACTGACCAACGACAGGTGCAGACATTTCCACCTTTCATCACCCACGTAAGATATAATTTAAAAACAAAAGTGAGAAAAAATGCTTCCAGCGTAAGAAACCAAACTTTATTTTAACTGGTCAGCGCACTGCCCTATCCCACTGGTGGCAGCTGACACTTCACACAGCTGAAAAATGTACACTAACCAACGACAGGTGCAGACATTTGCACCTTTCATCACCCACGTAAGATAATTTTTACTCATTTTTCTCACTATTATTCGTCTGGCTTAACTTTGTAAGAAATTTGTAAAAAGAGACAGCTGTACTGCCCTCTCTCGCTCGCACCAGTGTTGTCGGAGTTTCTTCAACAGATGTTAATAGGGGTAAGGGGAAAGACGAAAACTGACAACAGGGTGGGTTCTTTCTTTTGTAATTGAGCCAAAGCGGTCAAGGATCTACCCTTATATCTCTATCTCTCTTTTTGGCAAGTTAAGCCAGATATACAATAGTTTTTCATACAGTAATAACAACGTTGTTCTAAGTTAAAGGTGTATCTGTAGACCACCTACAAATGGAGAGTCAATTTAACCTTTGCATAAACTTGATAAAATGAGTTAAATATCATAAATTATTATTAAAAATAGCCTTTTTTTTTCGAGTTCACATTCTCCATTTTGCATTACAAAATGTTCCATTAATTAACCATTAACTCAGTAAGCTGATTTTATTTCTAATGACATGGAATGTCCCGGATATGCGGCACAAAATAATATATGTGGCAAAGAAATGCAAATAGAACATTTTAAGAAATTGAATCACAATTTGTAGATGTCTACTTCACACGTTTCTAAGTCTGGAGTTTGAAGAAAAGTTTTATAATCTGTTTCATTTATATAGTGACTCCAACTTTTACTTTTCATGCGTTTTATTTAAACAAAGTGCCAGAAACTGCAGCTAAAAATAAAAGAATAGAAAATATATAATCTCATTGTTCACAATTATGACTGTCTTATAGGGAGGGAAATAGGAAACGGAACCCGTATTTGTTGAAATGGTTTTGTATTTTATCAGCGATACGTACAATTTTCACATTTTAATTTAAAATTGTTAGTTTTTTTATAAATTAGACACGAATTACTTATAATACATAAGTTCATGTACAGTCATCTAACAATTATATACATATATATATATGTGTGTGTGTGTGTGAAAACTATCAACAATTAAAAGATGAGACATTTTATTTTAATGTGATATGAAAAAAAAAGTTGCTATTTGTTAAACTTGACTTTTCGTGAATATTCCCAAATTAAATGTTGAACGCCTTAATGAAAAATCATAGAATATAAGGGCAGATCAGCCAAGTTTTAAGAATAAAAGGCCCACCCTAAAGTGTTAACTGCAATCGCTTCTTAACCTCGAAACCTCGCTACAGTTTATGCCTATTGTTATTTAAATAATTCTAACAAAAATTAAATAATCTAATTTCAAGAATAAGAGATCACTAAATGAAAGCAATGAATGGTCCCTTAACCCTTAAATTGGCGAAATTGCAATTCTTCTTGACTGTTATTTAAATGATTTGGATCGCAATGAAAACAAAATCATGTAAAACTCTTAAGTTATTATTGTACATTATTACGTAATTTGACACACATTTAAGTAATTTCAAATCGTTTGTTTGATATTGTTTTGTAAACAATATTAATGAAATCAATGTATCTTATACGATACGTTGCCAATTTAAGGGTTAAACCTTCTCATGATGTCTTAAAGATTCATTAATTAGATTATTCTGAGTTTCATAAATATATTATTTGTTTCAGAAGTTCTTACTACAATTCCTTCTTTTGAACAGTTTAAGGAAGCTGTTATCTACAATACTATTTTGACCCAAGCGTCATTTCGCTCTCCATATTGAACAGCGGCAATCTCCCACATACATATAAATGATTCCTATTTTTTTTATAATAATGTGCAATAAAAAAATAAAATTACATAACACAACAGGCTATTGGCTTCACATCCACATATGTCAATCTGGAAGTTGGAAGATAATATAGCCTATATAGCGAAGAGGCCTACATGTGGTGAGCATGTCAAATCCGGCAGCTGTTATACTTAGTTTTCTTAACCTAGAGGAGCTATTTATTGAAGCTATGCAAATTCTTCACGAGGTTGTATGGGAACCGGCCCCACACACTAGCCGAAATTCCATAAGAAATTTTATTCTCTTAAGGGTACTCTAACAAGCGAGCTTACAGTAAAATGGATTAACAAAAACAATTACAGCATTGCGTGAAAGTTAAAAACGAAAAATTTGAAACCATCAAATTAAAATATAAGAACCTCAAATCCAAGAACATCAATTGAATCTCACTTTCATAAACTCGGGATGACTAACAACATTTTCACGTGAAATTAAAATATCCAAGTTGTCATGGTTCCAGGTGGACTAGCTACCCGTAAAGTTTGATAACACGCTCAGTGAGTGATAAAACTACTAAGCCTACCTACCATGTTCAGAAGAAATCAAAACCAATTCTTACCATATGTAACCTACTAATAAATTTTCGAATTTGGAAATTCGAAGAAATTTTATAATATCTAATTTACAAGGATTTAATCAAGACAAACAATCTATTTTTTCTACCAGTTTATAATTACGAAAGTACGAAATTTTCAAGTATTCTGATTAATACATTTTCAGAGCGAATTTTTGGCTAAAAAGGTAAGTCCAGTGAAATCTATTGAAAGCGTTATTAATTTCAATATTTGTCAGAAATCGCACGTAACAGTAAATGGGTTCGAGCAAAAATAGCACTTCTATTATTATATAAAACTTTCCTCATTAGAGGATTGCCTCAAGGACAAAGTGATACAGACAATTAATTTTTGTAATTGATGAAATACATTTTGTAAATATATTTTAAAAAATTCAACTTGTAGGCCTAATTGAAGTATACATACTATAAAGTAATTCTGTAAATATGGTTTCTTAAAATTGAAATTGATCATCTAATGGCAGCGATGGCAATTCTAGAAAGATACACCCTGTCCAAATCTAAGGAATTCCAAAATTTGGCTAAGAATCCTGGTATAGTACCTCTTGCCCCGATCATCAATCCTGTGACAGTTATACTATCTAGTTGGTATTTATCTTTGTAATAGTCAATTGTTGGCTCATATATGGCTTTCTTTTCAGAGTCAACTTCCTCAGGTTGGCCACTATGAGTCTCAAACGAATTGTGGGATCTAATATCATACCAATTTTAGAGGATGGTCTAAATGCAATAATATCTATTCGTCTGTTTATTTCCATTAGTGGCCACACCATGTACTTCCTCATAAACTGTGTATCCAAAATCTCGCAAGGCTTCTGCCATCGTATTTCGAATAGTGTAGTGCCGAATGTTTCTCAGTGATTCTCCAAATGGACAGGCCCCAAGGACGTGTGCAAGGGTTTCGTGCTCTCTGCGACAACGTCTACAGAGGGTATCGTCCCTAGACCTGCCCGGCAAAGAACGCACCGCCGATACATTGGCTTGCATTTTAATCGCTTCTCTTCATTCGGAACAAGACAATCCCTGATGGTCACGAATCCATTGATTTGCCGGTGTATATTCATTGCAGAGAACAACGCCTTTTCCTTTATGAGTTTCATAAATTGTAGGGGAGAAAAAAACCTTTTTGTTTAATTAATATATAGTAGGCCTACTAGGAAAAATGTGCTGTCATAACTAAAAGCAGATTCTGTGCGGGTTGAATAATGTGTTGGCCTATTATGAAATATAGCGATAAGCGCAAAATCAACGCTACTGATTCTGTGATTCCATTTAGGGTTTCAATTCAAAGAAATATAGCCTACTTCTGTGCTATAGTTTGATTTATGTTAAATAAGTGTTTTATTAATGAGCGGCGGTAATTAAATATAGAATATTTGATCTTCTTATATGACAGACATGAACTATGTTAGGGAAATTCTTCTACCCGGCCACTACCCAGGAATGATATAATGTTATAAACATAAAATAATTTTAGGGTAACGGAAAATGTTATATATATATATATATATATATATTTATTTATTTATGTATGTTAGTATTTAAACAGAATCGAAGTAATAAAACGAGATGATAATTTTAACAGAACAAAATGTATTTTTTCCCCTCTAGAAATTCATATTCGGCCTTTTCTTAAGGGTTCAAAACATTTTTTGTATCAAACTTTTAGTTAAAGAAATTCCTAGGAAGATCTAGCCATGCAATTTGTTTCACCGTTTAATATCCTATTAGCGAATTAAAGAATGAAACGATTTTTGAAAATAATTACATATCTTCACTCATCTTATCTAGTAGACTAACTAACTCACTGGCCCTATCGAATACGTAGGTTCATTACCGCGTGGCACAAAACTCTCCACACATCCCAATCCTCAGCTGTTTTCCAATCGTCCCCTGTATAATCTACTTCCCTCAAATCATGGTTAATGACATTCTTCACCTCATTCTTGATCTACCAACCATGCGCTCTTCCTTTGATTTTCCTACAAGAATTTTCCATTCCTCTCTTTCATTCCCAATTCGTGCCCATCGCAGTCTAAGAGACTTTCTGTTCCCAATATATCTGGTTTCCTATAAAGCTCATGTAACTCACTGTTATGTAGTCTCCACCATTCGCCTGTCTGTTCATTTCTCTTTGGTCCAAAATGTTTCCTAAGAACTTTAAATTAAATTAAATTAAACATGGGCTCAATCTTGGAGATGTATGCTCTTATGCATCACAGGGGCGCTTGTTCCAACTCCTCTGAAAAAAAACGTTAAATTGAAAATATATGTAAAACCGTTATTCTCCCAGTTATAGAATATGGACTCTTACTTTAAGGGAGGAGAAAAAATTACGAGTTTAGCCAGCTTAAGGGTTAACAAAATATAATCATATAAACCAATAATGCCAGTGAGTAAGTAAGTATAAAATCGGATCATACATTTGACATGCTCAGGAATTCGCATAGTTTACGCAGTTTCCGCGTGAAGGGCTTTTTAATTTATACAGTCGCCTAAGTGAAACATTTTATATAGGAACATGATAAAAAACAAATGCAATACTTCCCTAAATAATAATTCAAAGTAGATAATTTTCTTATCATCAGATAAATGATTACAACAACAGAACAATTACAAAATACACAAAGAATTAAAACAAAGCGAATTGAAATATAATACGAATAAATACTAACTTATTAACGTTATCGAACCGATAGGTTTATGACCGAGCGGACATAACCTCTTCATGCACCCTTATCCTGAGCTAATGTTTTTCCTCCAAATCATGGTTAATGTTATTCTCCCACCTCATTCTTGGTCTATTTACTGGGAGTTTTCTCTCTAGTATTCCTACAAGAAATTTCCATGTCCATCTTTTACTTCCCATTCGTGCCCCAAGTGCTGCCCATCGCAGTCTACGAGACTTTTTACTGTATATCTGATGTCCTATAAAGACCATGTAGCTCACTATTCACCCTGACTGTTCATCTCTCTTTGGGCCCAACATTTTCCTAACAACTTTATTCTCAAATACTCGTAATATTTTATTTTTTCTACTCCCTTAAAGTAAAGAGTTCATGTTTCGCATCCATATAACTTGGAGAATAACAGGTTTATATATTTTCATTTTTTTTTAGAGAAGTTAGGATAACAAGAGTCTCTGTAATGCATAATAGCACGCTTTACCAGAATTGGGTCTATGTTTAATTTCTTTCTGCACCTCATTCTTGTTTGTAATTACTGCTCTTAGATTTTTTAATTCAGCCACTTCTTCAAAATTTTCCTCATTTTTTCACTAACTGTCCAAGTATTTTTGAGTGTGACCGTATAGATATATTAAATTTTATTGATGTTTATTTTCAGTCCCAATTCCTTAGTGTTACTCAATAGAGTATGCATGTTGGCCCTTAGCATTTCCTCGCTATCGCCTACTAATACTACATCAGTATATAGTACATCTCCTTACGTTTAACCCACTGTAAATTAAAAAAAAAGTATCTGAAAACTGTTTGTCCTCAGGCTTCCTACTCTTTATACCATTTAGACACATTAGAATAAGTCATACTAGCTTTTTAGGAATTCTGAACCCTAGCAGATACTATATAACTTCTTCCTCTTAATCAAGTCGCATGCCTTTACATATTGTTGATACACATGTCATATTCCTATTTTTTTTAAATCTGTCTTATACTAAACATCTGATCAACTGTAGACCTATTTCATCTAAACCCACATCGATGATCACCTATTATGTCGTCAATATGTGGAGTAAGTCTGGATACCGATATATTTGTCTATCCGGTTCCGAATTTCAAAATCTGGAGACATCCAGATGTATTTATGAATGTCCTTACGTTGGAACGTTGTGTTCTTAACAATAATATTCTATGATGGGGCAATGGGACTAATCTAACCCAATTGTCGTTATTATGTTCATGAAGACTGAATTTGCCTATTGTTGGACTCAATAAGTTATATCTTCCTGTCTCACATTTGCATTAAAATCTCCTAAGATACATTTCATATGAAATCGCCAAAGAATATAAAAAAACAAATTCTAATTCTTCATAAAAGTCATCCTTGATGATGCCAACCTTATCTTCTGTGGAATCAGTACATCGACGATTGCAAAATTATGTCTTTTACCTTTTAGAATTGTATGATATTCTACCGGTAACAAACTTAATGCGTCAGAGGGCGGAGAGGATCCTCCTCCGTCTTAAACAACCCGATCAAAATTCAGGCCTCGCTGCACCCTCCCCCCATAGTATAATATAAAACATCCTGATTCCTAACTACCTTCTCCTGGCCATCTAACTTCCTGTAAATTGTCTACATCCAGTGGTGATTTATCTAAATCCCGCGTTAATATTTATAGTGCCCTACTACTATATAATGTCCTAACATTCCATTTACCTAAGAACATGATCCTGTGTTTGAGCTTTTGGGATGGATTCCCTGAAGTAGACGCCGCCCGGAAAATCAAATGGAGGATTATTTTATCTCCGGAAAATGTTATATCAGTGGAACCCATGTACGCGTTTCCTAACGGTTGTATTTTTACCGTGAAGTATCGTCACTCCCTAGACCTAGGTACTTTTTTTTTCGTATGACTTATCGCCTTCGACCTGTCCGGTATGGGTAAGCCTTTCAACATCAAGTTACCGCCGGCATAGCTCTCGGTATCATATAAACACCCCAATCCACTCCACCACGACAGGATAAAGATACCGTGGAGGGGTATAAAATGCAGAATATTAAATATGTATCATCGAAGAAAGCATAACTTCAAAAAGGGAATTCGAAAGAATTGATAAACCGGGAATTAAATTCATTGCTTGCGAGACAACGATACTAATCCCTTGGTCACTTGTGTTGAGCAATATAATTTCAATAATATACAGGGCAAGTCAAAATGTTGTGCAGGTTTTCAGAAATTTATTATGTGAAATGTAATGAACATATAATATCGTGAGACATATTGTATGAAAGGTAAACTCTCAAAGTTTAGTTGTCCACTTCTAAAGTTCCGCGTTCACCCGCAAGATGTCAACAGCAGAGCAGGAAGGAAAATGGCGTTGACTGGGGATCAAAGTCTTTCTGTGTGCTTGATTACCATGTAAACAACTCTGTGACTAGTGTTCAACGACATTTCCGTACCAGATACGATAAAGACCCGCCGGATGGGAGATCCATTCGTAAGTGGTACACACAATTTAGGGATTCAGGCTGTATCTGTAAACGAAATCGACTGGCCGTCCGTCGACGAGTGAAGAGACAGTCGAACGCGTTCGCACATGCTTCGTGCGGAGTCCACAGAAATCCACCTACCGGGGAGCGACAGAACTTCAACTACCAAAAAAACTGTATGGCGGATTCTCCGGAAACGTTTACAGATGAAACCCTACCACTTGCAACTGGTTCAAGCCTTAAAACCCGCCGATTATGCTTTGCGAGCGTCCTTCTGTGTTGATTTTCTCGCATTAATGGAAGAGAATGAGTTCCATGAGAGGGTAGTTTACAGTGATGAAGCGACTTTCCACCTTTCAGGAAAAGTGAATAGACACAATGTAAGGATTTGGGGAACTGGTAACCCCATGCAACTCTGGAACATCAACGCGATTCTCCGAAAGTGAATGTCTTTTGTGCCATTTCCCATGCAAAGGTTTATGAGCCCTTTTTCTTTCATGAACGTACTGTGAACGGACATGTTTTCCTTGATATGCTACAACAATGGCTCCTTCCGCAGCTTGAAGCGGATAGTCCAGATTTCATTCTGCAGTTGGATGGTGCCCCTCCACATTGCCATGGCAGTGTTCGAGACCATTTGAATACGGCTTTACCACAACGCTGGATAGGCCGTGCATCTCAGGGTGATCAACAACTCATTCATTGGCCACCTCGTTCACCAGATCTAACCCCGTGTGATTTCTTCATGTGGGGTCTTGTAAAGGATCATGTTTACGTACCACCACTTCCAACAACACTGCATGAACTGCGTGCCCGCATCACAGCAGCCATTGCTGATATCGACCGCGGACTGCTACAGAAAGTTTGGCAGGAGATTGAATATCGGCTTGACATCTGTCCGTGTAACAAAGGCGCTCACATAGAACATCTGTGAATATTTAAAAAAAACTTTGAGAGTTTACCTTTCATACAATATGTCTCACAATATTGTATGTTCATTACATTTCACATAATAAATTTCTGAAAACCTGCACAACATTTTGACTTGCCCTGTATACATGTAATAATGCTCTGGAGAGTTAATTAAAAACATGATCTCCAATTACTGGAAAATCTAAGTTCAAACTAGGCAGAAGTCAAAATATAGTCATTCATTTCAAATCAAGTTCGTAATACTTACCGTAATGCAGTGGTCAAAAGACGTAGCTAAATTCCCAGATAAAATCATTCAATAAATAGTAAATCACATAATACAGGGGGAAGATGTCAGAATAAGGAGTGGAGGACATGTTCGATTCCTCACATGTGTCCGGAACACAGTCCACTCAGCTTTGAATGAAAATTATATTCATCTTACATACAGTGGACTTTTATCTTATTAATTCATGGAACATATCAAAATGTAATAACAAACATATTCACGTTATTAGTAATTAAATTAATTCGTTCAACCTATTAAAATATAATAAAATATATTTGTCATATTCAAATTAATGTTATCCCATTACTAAATTATTCAAGATATACATAATTAATAAAGATATAAGAAATAAAAAGACAGTTATTTATTCAAATAAATCAAAAAGTTTAATTTATAATTTTAAATGATTCCAACTTATTTGACATTTATAACTTACTGAGTAGCTATTTGAATAAAGTACTAAAATCGTAGTATATAAATGAATATACACAGAAAAGCTATCTATAGGCAATAAGTAACTTACTGGTAACTAAAGAGGAAATATTGTGACTGATCCGGGAATTGAACCAAAGGCCTCCAACACTACTATATTGAGTTACTTCGGCACAACTCCTAGAGAAAGCACATAATTTCTCCCTTTAAACTCTGCATTCTATTTTTTTAATCTGCTAACCAAACGGTTTTATATAGGCCTACTGTCATCCACAAGTCTCTAACAGCAATCACATCAGTCGTTTTTGGCCATAGATTTATTATATTTATTAACGTCAGCATTTGTTTTAATTACAATGAAAACTTGTATTTATTATTGCAACTAGGCCTACACGTTGTGCAACTTTTAAGCTTAATTAGAATAACTTTGTTTTAAGGGCTAAGTTAATTTAAGGTTATTCAACTTTTTGCTTGGAATTAAATTTTATGCATGTCTATGGTATGTATTTTTTAAAGTCAGTGGTTCATCCAACTCAGATTGTTGTGGAAGAGGTTCGCGAGTCGATAAAGGTTTGGAACCGCTGATTTAACCTGTTATACTATACCCTAATTCAGGATAACAAAGCTTTCTGTTTCATCTGTGCGAAGAAAGTGAATAAATATGTATTTTGAAGGCATTATCGTTTATTTCTATATTAATTACAAGCTAAGTTAAAGTGGTACTGTAAACAAAGCGTATGTAGATGAGTATGATTGCGTTTTCATTGGTCGAATAACGTTTTTACTTTAAGCGTGTAACAACATGTAGTTCACTCTCTAAAATAATATATACACTGCTCAAAAAAATTAGGGGATATTGTAGAATAACCTATTAAGACTATGTTTTTAGGAACAGTATTAGATGCAATCACTTTCTATTATTCCAAAAGAATGTCAACAAGAGTTTGAAGTCATTACGTAACCTCTGTACCACACCAGATGTCAAAGAGATCCTGATAAGGAATATGGCAAACAAACAAAGCAGCATTAACATAGCCTAAGTGAAAATGTTTCTTTAGTATGGTGTATGGTCTCCTCGAATGGCCAGCACTGCCTCACACCTGTGTGCCATTGATGCAATGAGGTTAGCAATGAGTTCTTGGGGGATACGTGGCCACTCTACCATAAGAGCAATGTGCAGCTCTGGAATAGTTGTGGGAGGTGCTGGTCTGCCTGCAATGCGCCTGCCTAATGCATCCCACACATGCTCAATCGGATTTAAGTCCGGGGAGGAAGCTGGCCATTGCATACGCTCGATACCCTCCACTTCCAGTATGTCGTCCACCAAGCCAGCTCTGTGGGGTCGTGCATTATCGTCCATAAAAAGAAAAGAATCACCTATGGCACCAGCATAAGGCACGACAAAAGGTCGGAGAATCTCATCTATATACCTTACCGCAGTCAAAGTACCACCTTGGATGACGTAGAGGTCCGTACGTCCACCACTACTGACTCCTGCCCACACCATCAATCCACCGCCATCATATGGGGATCTTTCACGTACAAAAGCTGGATTGTTTCGTGTCCCTTTTTCCCTCCAGATGAATACACGCCGACTATCACATTCCACGTTGAATCGCGACTCATCAGAAAAAAGAACTGATCTCCATTCGGCATGCCTCCACCCACGATGTTCCTCCGCCCAGTTTCTGCGATCTCTAAGGTGTTGTGGAGTTAACCTGGTACACACCATGGGCCTACGGGCATAGAGACCACTTCCATGCAGTCGATTACAGACAGTTTGAGTTGACACCCTGCGTCCTGTTGCTGTTTGAAGTGTATTTCGCAGTTGAGTTGCATTCTGCTGTCTATTCCGACGGGCTGTTAACAAGAGGTAACGGTCATCCCTTGCTGTTGTTGCCCGTGGTCGACCTTGTCCGGCTCTTCTGTGAACAGTATCTGTTCTTTGAAAACGATTCCAAAGTCTGGAAATCACGCTTTGAGACACCCCAATGGCTTGTGCCACCTCTTGTTGTGTCTGTCCAGCTTCCATCCTTCCTATGGCCCTCCAAGCCATTGGTTCAGGTAAATCACGTTGTCGAGGCATTACTGTCCCTAAGGCAAGTCATTCACTAACTGAAAACTGGACTGGATTTAAAAACAGCAACAAAACATTCACCCCCACACCACCCTTTCACATCAACAGTACAGACACTGCCCTCTGGTGTGGTACCGAGGTTATGTAACAACTTCAAACTCTTGTTTACATTATCCTGGAGTAATAGAAAGTGATTGCATCTAATACTATTTCAAAAAACATAGTCTTAATAGGTAATTCTACAATATCCCCTATTTTTTTTGAGCAGTGTATTTCTTTTTCTAGCACATGTTTATGTAAGTTGTATGGGAGAATCTTAAAATATATAATTACAATTTTAATAGGTTAATTAAGAATTTTGTTATGTTTATTCCAATGCATGCGCAAAGCAGAATATTTTGGAATTTGAGTTGTTTCAAAATAGCCGCTTCTGAAGAATTTCTAAAACATCGGAAAGGAAAGATTTTGAAAAGCGGAGAGAAATAAATTGTTTTGAATGTTTTCAGATAGTTTAGTGAAAAAATATCCCACATTAGCCATTCAGGATGTGGTGAAAATATCAGCAAAATTTACACATGTGTCCGCATGAATAATAAATTCTGCTCATAATGATATTGTAAATAAAGGATGTCAATCGATACCAAGGATTCTGATTAGGTAGGTCCATAATATAATTTTGTTACACTTTTTTTCTTTCATACATGTTGCCTAAGAATCGTGTTTATATCGTTGACAGTTTGTAAACAATTTTGTCATATGGCTGGTAAAAGTAGTACTACAGCTTCCCCAATAGACGGAGTAACACCTGCAAGTGTGTTTACAGTGCACACTTTTATGTGAATGATCATGTAAGAGGTCATAAGTAGACAGGAAGTTCGAATATTGAAGTAATAGCCTCTGTTCTTTGACATAGGGATGCGGCAACCCCATCGCCCAATAGGAAGCCACCCGAGTACTGCTGGGAAATACAGTCATTGAGTACGGGAGGAAATACCCATATTCTGGCTCAAGATCCGAATAGAGCAGTTTCGGAGGCCTAGGTGACAGAGTCACCACTGAAATTGGGTGTTGTTTGGCTAATAATCAGCATATGTTACAACAATTTTATTATAGACTATTTTTCTAAGGAAGGAAAGAACCCGCCACTATTTTCAAACAGTACAACTTCCATATTTGGTTCGTCTTCCGGGCTTATAGACCACGGCCTATAAGCCCGGAAGACGAACCAAATATGGATCAAGACGCCGGCCGTGAAAGCCTACAATTATATATAGTACAACTTCCCTTTTCTAAGGCGAGATTTGTGATATAAAAGTTTCAGAACTAATTGCATTGCAGATTCAGATCTTATACGTTTAAGGTTATAATATCCATGTTCAAAACTATTTATATAGACTGTAGCTGCAGGCTATAAGGAGAACAAGAAATAGTTAAACGTGTAATTTATTAACGGCCTATAGATAATAATGTAGGCTGAGTAATAAATGTAAAAACCCTATCTTAAACTATATTTGAAGTATTTGCAAGAATATTATCTTCGTCATCAGAGTGATTCCGTTCATTGTCCATAGATTCATCTTCTAAAAGCTGAACCGATCGGAGATATCGTCTAATAAATGATCACGTTTCGAGTACCGGCAATACTCTTGCACTTCTTTAGCGTGACAAGCCTTGAACCAACTTCCGGCAGTAACTGATGAAACGGCATCTTTTAAGGTGTAGCATTGTGAATTTTGTGTTATTCTATGTAACAAAATCTTTCACTAGTCCACCTATAAGTTTAATAAGGTTGAACTTAGAATGATAAGAGATTAAGGGCACCACTTCATGTCCATGCGTTTTATCATATTGTCTATTATGTAGGTTTTAAATTTTGGTTTGTGTAATTTCACTCTCTTATAGAGGGACATTTTTACCATTCTGTCATCGATTTTTTTTTTCTCAGCCACTGTATATATATATATATATATATATATATATATATATATATATTTCATTTTTCGTATTTTAATTTGTAGCTCGACATAATTTTTCAGAATGATAACTGGTATTATCCAGAACTATTATCGAATTTTGAGATATATTCGGGAGAAGTTGTTTTTGAAACCATCCTTTAAATCGTTCACTGCCCATTTCTTCATGGTATTTAGTTGATTTTGAATTAAATACCACGAAACCATTTGTCACAAATCCTGTTTCGCCTCCAGCATGTAGAATTATTAATCTGGAACCTTTACCAATTGGAAATTTCAAGTCGCCCTTTCGTCAAGAGTTCACATCTTTTCTCTAGTAATGTTTACATTGGCCCACGTTTCCACTAATAAAACTATCGGTCTCTCTAATGCCCTTACATCTCTGATTTTTCTAAGGTATTCATTACGTCGTGCACTTTATCATCTCGCTCCATTAAGAACTTACAATATGCATTTTTTTGCGGTAATGAAAACCTATATCTTCCACAATGAAGATCACGAGCCTAAGTTGTGATCTTATAGCTAACAATATGTAATTCAATGCCATAACAAATCCTTACTTATAGAGACACACAACATTATACAGTAAAACTTGTTCAAAGCGGGATCGCATGGGATTTTTTTTTTTTTCCACATTAGACAAAATTCCTCATTATAAAAAACAAAAAAATATTAACCAATCTTAGATTATAGAGTACCGTATCTGTCTTTTTACGTACCTTGGATTAATTTTAGTTCCGCTGCCGTTGGAAAGTGAAGTATAGTATGTACGAGCGACTTCGACGGTAACGCGCGAAAAAAAAAAAAACATTCCGTTTCGTCAGCGTTAAAAATGTCTCTTAGGCGCGTATCCTTTTGTCTACATTCTTTGACCCCCCGCAAATTTCATTCCACTCTACATTGTGTCTTTTAAAACTGTACAGCCAACCTGAAGATGCCTTGAAATCGTTATTCTCTAGGGATATAGCAACGGCTAGAACTTGACTTTGGAGCATCGGTCCGGAAATTTTAGGATTTTTTGATCGTGCACTTGTAAAAAAACTCCCACGCTACTTCGTTGATTTATTTATTTGTTTTCCATTTTGTTTGACCATCCCCTTGCATCCATTCATTAATTATTTTCTTTGTGTTTTAAAATCTCATAAACTTGGGTTTTTCCATATTTAAATTTAGTCATTATTTCGCGTACTGAGAGTTTGTTTTTCTTTATCTTCAATCACTTTGGAATTTTTCGTTTAAAGACGATGATACATACGATTTAGCTATCTTTATTCCGGAAATTCAGAACGTTACCTGTGAAAGAAACGTACACAATCGGTCTCAGATCTTAAAACTAATTTAAGATTTTACAGTGTACTGGTTATTTGTAAGAACAGATGTCACACAACAAATATTCGTTAAACGAACCTGTATTTCTCATAACGGGTGTGCAGTGAGGCCGAAAGAAAATTTCAGAAAGAGAATCTACTTCACCCAGTGGCAGGAATCATCCCTTATTGTTATTTCGCCTAACGGGAATTCAATGACGTGGAAACTAATTTATTTCTCTCTCAGTCTTCCGCCTTACAAATGTTTTCTTCGTGAATTGTGTAGAAATATCCTTCCGTTTCCGCGTTGGACTGATTCCGTTTTATAGAAAATAAATCCACGTAAAATTACTATTATTTCGCCGGGACCAATAACTTTGTTCACATTGAACAGATTTCCGAATTATTCACGTTCAGATTAAACAAGTTTTACTGTGCCTCAAAGATTCTTGATCTAATTTATCAAGGCTAGTAACCGTGCGTAAGCGTTTTCGCTTTTTAAAAGGGAAGGGCCTTTTAATTTCTCTTCCGTTTTCTTTTCGTTTAAATACTGATACATTGCAATTTTATAAATACCTGTCGCTTTCAAATTTCTCCCGGCCACTTTGTATGAAAATCGAAGGCGCGATCTTTCTTTCCGTAGAAAAAATAAAGTATAATGAAAACGAAACAAAGAGCCGACTGGACCCTATGATGGAATTTTTTTTAAATCAAGGTTTTAATTTTAATGGAAGAAATTGTTAAAGAAGGGAAAACAGAGAATAAAGTAAATAAGTTGGCAAGAAATAAGGTCCGATGAAATATTTAATATTGTTATTTTTAATTAATTTTTAAGTTTAGTTTAATATAAATAGGGATGAGATTTTATAAAATTTATTACGGATCCGTAGACTTTCATTGTACTTATAAAATTTTATTTTTTATCAATGGGCAATAGGTCATAAAAATTAGGAAGATAACAGCATATATATATATATATATATACTAGCTGGCCCGGCGAACGTCGTATCGCCTTTGAATATTTTTACGTTAATTTTTCCGATGTTTTAATAGTTATCTGCTATTCGGGGCGGAAACAAATCCAACAAATCAAAGATCATAAAAATCGGTCCAGCCGTTCTTGAGTTATAAATAGTGTAACTAATCCGACTTTGTTTATATATATATATATATATATATATATATATATATATATATATATGTCCAGGCATTTATTTTTCTTATCATACCATATATATATATATATATATATATATATATATAAGTCACGGTCACGCGTTGCTGTTGCTAAGGTATAAAGTGATCCCACTACAGGCCTCAGGAGGCCCTTGGGGTAGTAGGAGGTTAAGGCTCCCACTTTTTCTTGACAATCGGCACTTGATGTCAGCCGGGTTGTCAGCCCTGCGTGACGGCCGCCTTTACCCCAGAACAAGCGTCTGGTACTCATTTCAGTTAGAGGCTGAGTCGACCCCAGGGCCATAGTGCCGCCAGAAGGTTTGGGTCAGTTTAAAAATCCTGACCCCACCGGGACTCGAACCCTCGACCTTCCGGCTTGTAGCGCAGTGCCTTAACCACTACGCTACATACGTTAAATTATGTTGTAGTAAACTAAGTGAGAAATCTAAAGCAGAAAATTTTTGTTTTACACAATTTTTTAGTTCTGGTACGTTAACTACACCCGGTATAAATATGGGTGGTGATTTATGTGGTTTTGTTGATTGAGATGAATTTATGTTGTCTGCATTCTCAGTATCATCCATAAGTGTATCATTATATACATTTATTGATGGAATATTTTGAGGAGGATTGCTGATTTCATTATACTTTCGTTTTTTTCTACGAATTTATTGGCAGTTTGCATTCTCATCATCATCCAGAAGTCTCTGTATAGTAATATCATCTTGTGATATATTATAGTCATCTTGTTTTTCATTTAATTGAGGCATGGAGATTGTTTCTGTAATATTAGGCATATTATTATAACTAACAGACTTACTTACAGTTCTGTTATTCCGTTTCTTAGGCCCTTCATATGTTTTTAAATTAACATTCTTCTTAAATGTAAGATTTACGTCACATAGGCCTATACCAATTTGCGGAAATTCACTTGATATGTTATCATTCATGGTCTCTAGAACTGATTCGCCATACTGTTCAATGCCCCTTCTCGGTCCAGTTAAATTTAAATTAAGTTGCTGTCTTTCAGTCAGATTACTTAAAACTAATACTTACACACGAAATTAATATTATTATCATCAATATATTGAAAATAAAATAAACACTGAACACACTTAAATTATGAAATAATCAATATTGTAATTCAATAGAAATTCGCGGTTGCAACAAAAAGCACAGCCAACTGGTTAAATAATAAACCAATTACCTTACACGGCCATCTGTTAGAATCGTATGCAACTCACAGATAATTATAACTCTTTGTTAAATAATAAACAAATAATTTGCAATAAAAATAATGCGACTATAAATTTAGTTATAAACCTCCCTAAGTCTCAAGTTGGATCAAACTGCACACAGTGTGCAAAATTTTATTAAAATCGGTTCAGTAGTTTAGGATTCCATCGCGGACAAACAACGTGACACGTATTTTTTATTAATATATATATATATACTTAATCTAGAAAGAGCAGTATTTATTAATATATAAGATCTAGCATTCATATATTTTCACCTATAATCACTATTGCAATTATTCATCCTAAATGATTAATTGCTTTGTGTGCCCTATGCTCCTCGCAAGGAGATATAGGAGATTAAGTCTCTGTTCTTAACCAATACAATTATTTCTGGACAGATAAGCGAAAGGTTACTATACATTTTAAAACCTCATTCCTAATAATGAATCTACAAAACAAGCCATATATTTTAACATTTGTAATTAATAAAATGGCATACCTCAGTTTTAATAGCATTATCATAAAATTAAAAAAATATATACTCTCATTTTTTTGAAGAGAAAAATTATACGCTCAGACCGGGACTTGAACCCGGGACCCTTGGTTCTCTAGACCAAGTGCTCTACCAACTGAGCTACCTGAGCAAGTACCGATCTAAACGCAAATCTTTCTCTATATACATTGTAATTCCCATCCACCAAATGCTATGAAGCCATGCTTCTATCTTGCAAATGGCGGCTCCTTTATTAAGAAGACATATTTGGGAATTATACATTACAGCCAGTACGGCTTTTTCATGTTATTATTATTGATTTCGTACATCTCAATGATGGATAAATCATATTTGAAGAGAAAAATTATACGCTCAGACCGGGACTTGAACCCGGGACCCTTGGTTCTCTAGACCAAGAGCTCTACCAACTGAGCTACCTGAGCAAGTACCGATCTAAACGCAAATCTTTCTCTATATACATTTGCAAGATAGAAGCATGGCTTCATAGCATTTGGTGGATGGGAATTACAATGTATATAGAGAAAGATTTGCGTTTAGATCGGTACTTGCTCAGGTAGCTCAGTTGGTAGAGCACTTGGTCTAGAGAACCAAGGGTCCCGGGTTCAAGTCCCGGTCTGAGCGTATAATTTTTCTCTTCAAATATGATTTATCCATCATTGAGATGTACGAAATCAATAATAATAATATACTCTCATCTTTAATATTTTACTTATTGCCTTATCATAGAATTAAAAAATATATACTCTCACCTTTAATATTTTACTTACTGCCTTATCATAAAATTAAAAAAATATATACTCTCGCCTTTAATATTTTACTTACTGGCTAGTTCAAGGGCATTATTAAAGCTTTAGGGGATTCTATACCACCATGCCATCTACATACATTCAAATAAAAAAAAAGAAAAAACACGTAATTTATTGTTCCAGTATGTGAATAATTACACTGGACAACAGCCAAAAAGTTACGGAAGTAGAAGTGACCGTCTTATATTAAAATGGAACTCCTAATTACGAATATGACAATTAAAATGATGACAGTGGTTTTTAAATTATCAGCATGCATAGTTACTGCATATGCTGTGAATATTGTAGTCAGTGTGAAAGGTTAAGGAAACACCCTTAGAGGAGGGGAGACAGTGACAGCTGTATAATATAGATAAGATTTATCTTAAAGGGTCGGTGTTTACCCCAACAGTTGAGTCTAATTTCGTGAATGAACAATGGTTCGAGTCTTGGTATATAAGTGCAGTTTTGTCGTGTAGAACACATGTATGATATGTCTATATTTTTTCAGGTACATTTTTAAAATTATGCGCAGAGATATGATTGCAGTGTAATTAAAGCTAAAATGCCAAAACATTGTGTGTATAGTCCACATACCTCTTGTTATATTTGAGGAAAAGTGACGTTCGCATAAAAAAAGCGACATAATTACTCCATTTATTAAAAAAAGCTTACCAATCTCTATTTCGGGTGCAAAATAGAGGATCTTAACAAACATTTTGTTCCACATATTTGCTATAATGGCATGTTCTGTAAATCGTAGTGATTTGTTGAAAGGAAAGAAGAAATCCCCTTGATTTGGAGAGAACAAACTAATCATGTAAGTGATTGTTATTTCTGCATGATCCCACCAGTTAAGTTTATTTCAAAGAAAAAGAGGTCAACCGTGAATTATCCCAACATACCTTCAGCTATTCGTCGATGTCACACTCTAAAGAGCTTCCTATTCCAGTACCACCAGACTCCTATAATATTGATTCAGACGATGAAACGAAATCCAGCACTTTGGAAGAAATACCCAGACCATCCACATCCCATGATCCTGACTTCAATCCTTGGAAGAAATACCCAGACCATCCACATCCCATGATCCTGACTTCAATCCTGAAATTCCAACCAAGTCATACAGAATGACTCAAGAGGAATTAAATTATCTTGTCCGAGACTCAGAACTCTGAAAGATCAAAGCAGAGCTTCTGGCTTCGCGACTTAGACAGTTTAAGTATCTTGGCGAGAATGTAAAGGTCTCTGCATATAGAACCGTCAGAAACCACTTGAGTAATTTTAAGAAAATGACATTGTATTCTGCAACAATATACAAGGTCTAATGTCTGCTATAAAGAGTGGTGATTATTTTTAAATTCATCAGAGTTCAGTCTTAAGGCAGTGTTACTGATGTGAGTTCATTTAGGTACTTGATATGAGTGCATTTAGACACTTGCTCACAAAATTTCCGAGACTCAGTAAACTAAAATACAGGAAGATATTTTTATTTGTTCCTTGGTCAGAAAACTTTTCAAGGACTATTTAACTCATGCCCCAAATGGGAGTCAATGACCAATCACGTTTCAATGATTTCTGTATTACAACCAATCAGAGACGTGTTTCACGAAATAATTATCAACGTTAGGATTATCATATATTAAGCAAAGCTCCTCCTTTTTAATATTCTGAACAGGTCTGACCGTTATTTTGCAGTGACTGAGCCTATAACAAATACGGCTACCAGATTGTATATAATAGTGCTTACATGTCAACATTTGTAGCAATTGATTATACCACCAAAAAAAGAAACCACTGTTTGCACTTTCTTAAATGTATACGACATCAAAAATGAATTAATATACAGATTGATGTGTTTCATTTTTTCTCCACTAGAGAGCATTCTTACAATATTGCGTTTCCTTTGGCAATAAATAGTATGATCTGGTTGCAGTGATAAACAAAAGAAGCAGTAGAAGCGTAGGCTACCTATCGTTTCTCATTAGTTTTCAAACATCACCGTTTACTTTAAATATAAAAATATTTTTAAATAACTGTAGTTAAATAATGATTTGTGAGTAAACAGCTTTATTTTATTCGTTAAATAGTCCTAACAAATGCCACTCTTGATTTCCAAATTCTCTAGATAAATTCACTCCTCACTTCGTGAGTCGTGAATTTATCGATAATTTGGAAATCACTCGTGGCATTACTTATGATAAACACTTTTCGGAACGTTTGAAAAGAAAAGAAAAAATGCATGGGAATCATTCAGAGTAGTTACCTTAAATTTCTTGGGGAACTGTCGAGCCCCAGACTACAGACAATGTGTGGACTACATGTTACTAGCTTATCATGGAATGGAGTGCAATATATCAGAAAAATCAGTTTTCTCTACTCTCATTTGGACGTTTTCTCACAATACTGTGGTACAGTTTCTGATGAACATGGAGAACATTTTCAACAGACGATCTCATCATTTGAAAGACGATACCAAGGCAAATGGAATACATCTATGCTATCTGACTATTGTTGGTCGGTGGCGAGAGATGCCCCCGAGGTCCATTACATCAGACAAGCTAAAATGAAACGTCCTTAATGAGGTAAACTAGTCTTAATATTATCGGATTTAAGGAGGGATTTTATTTTACTCATAGATATTTGTCAAAATTACGAAAAAACTGGACCACTGTTGACAATTTCATTGTCATTTGCGTATTCAGCATGAAAAAATATATCGAAATTCCGTAACTAACAAAAAGTTAAAATTTGTCCAATGTTATCTGAAACAAATATATATGTTGATTTATTCCCAAAAAATGTGAGAAATGCCTTAAAATAAAGTGAGAAGCTGAACTTAGGGTAACATAAAATTACCATATTTGCAATATAAACTATGTATTAGCCATTGCTCAGACAATGTAGCCAACTTATCGCAAAAACCCGCTAACAAATAAGTGGACGCTAAATAAATCTGGTGTAACAACTTGCCCATTTTCTCACCCTAACTTTCCCAGTAATTTAAGTGGAATCTTGGGATAGAATCTCCTTACATGTGAGTAAAAATGTTGGCAATTTGCTTTAGCGGCAAAATGTGTTATCACACTGGCCAACATGACGCTAGCAGTCACTTGTTCCCCGATCGAATATTTACGGGTGGCACGGTGGTATAGAATAGCCAAGCTTTTATTCTATGTTATATTATTTTAACACTTAAATGCATTTAAACGGAATAAAGGGAAACAAGTGTCATAGCTACTTACAAAAACTCTTTAATTAATGGCATCTCTTTGTTAATAACTTCTCATATATTTTTGAAGACAATGTCACATAACATCCACTCTCAAAATATTGTTCACACAGAAATAAAAATAAAATAAAATAAAAATATGTCTCTTATTTTTTTGTCTTTATAAATAAAGTACAATATATTCAGCATCATATTTTGTATTGTATAGAATGGTTTTGCTTAGTATTTTAATATAAGCAATAATTGGATTATGATCAATTAAACTAACAAAAATGACTTAACTTCAATGACTTCTTGTTAATTGAGTAAAATATACTGCAAATAGATTATCCAACAAAGGTTCTAGGGTCTAGTTTACATGGTCGCAGCGTTATGTGTCTCATCTCTCTTCCAGTGACAATCCTACCATTTGCTTAGCTTGACCATTTCGTAGTGAATAAAATGATTTCTTATAATATGGTTAATTTAATCTATGCTTTGTGTGTGTGTCGTATTGTTGTACTCTGTGTTGTTTCAATGCTATTTTCATTATATGAATGTGTGTGTGTATGTGCACGCACCCATACATATATACATACATACATACAATACACAAAATCTTGTGAAAAAAAACACAATGACATTTTTAGAACAAATTTCTTAAATTAAAGAATTAAAAGAAGACACAACTTCTTAGTTGTGAGCTGGGTAAGTACAAATTTCTGTACTAAATCTTTCAGTGCCAAGAGACTGGCAGATATGCTCACCACAGATAAGTTCCTACCACCTGCAAATGGGAAATTCCTATTGGATAATCTGTCTGCAATGTACATTAGGTGAAATATTTCAAAGTTAGGATGAGTTTTTTTTTAGCTCTTCAAGCAAGTAGATTACCATACTATTTTACTTTATGTAAATAATGACAATTTCCAACTGCTCACACATTTTATAGTATATAATAAAGTATGCTAGAAAATTTCCAAGAGGAAACATGTTATTCTGTAATTTTTTTAATTTCACTACAAGCCTATTTTTTTAACTTCTTTAAAGTTGAAAACTACATATTGTGATAGGGTTATCCACACGTTTTACGAATAAGCCATATTCATTTATATATTTTCACACAAAACTTGCATTATATAATACCTCCTATATCATTAATGTTAATAAACTTTGCATAAGAAATTTGCAATTCTCTAAATTGAAATTATAAATAATATCAACAAATTATTAAAATATCAATATTCACAGTTCTGGAAACATAACTCCATGGCTCAACAGGCCTAGAAGGCCCTTGGCCTACCAGCTGGAAACTGGCCTCACACCCACATGTGTTAATCACAGAGATCACAGTAACCTTAAACTTTACATATTCTATGATTACACAGAATAAATATAAAATGACAACTTTTCAGAGAAGCAGTTTTTAACTGAGAACATGTACTAATTTACTAGATACCAAGAAACTCACATATTAGTAACTCAGAATATATTAGAGTCTTACGCAAATGACTTAGGAGATGATCAGAGTACACCTAACTCATTTTGACCATTTCTTTATGTAAATTATTATCTGTGACCACTGATATTTTGCTACAGTACGCTGAATTCCAACTGGGCATTCAAAGTCAAGTCAGCTCATCTCTTCTATAATGGACAATTATTTCCAATCCCGTACACTAATCCAATTTGCATAGTAAGAGCAAAGCACACAGTGAAGAGAGGGGGTAACAATTAAAAACATGAGAATCCCTGCTATTATGCAGTATGCTATCGTCATTGGAGTGAGAGCAGCTAAATGATGGAAATAAAGCTGGTTATAACTAGAACTATCGAACCCATATGTTCATGGCCACCCATACATAAGCTCTCCATATATCCCTATCTTGAGCTAATGTTTTCCAATATCCCCTGTATAATCTATTTCCCTCAAATCATGGTTAATGTTATTCTCCCACCTCATTCTTGGTCTACCAACTGGGCATCTTCCCTCTGGTTTTCCTACAAGAAGCTTCAATGCACCTCTTTTATTCCCAATTCGTACCACATGTCCTGCCCATCATATCTATGAGACTTAATTTTCTTATTAGATATGGCTTCTTATAAAGACCATGTAACTCACTGTCATCTAATATTATCCATTCACCTGTCTGTTCCTATCTTTGGTCCAAAAATTTTCCTAAGAACTTTATTCTCAAATACTCGTAATCTAATTTCCTCTCTGAAAGTAAAAGTCAATGTTTCGCATCCATATAATATCCATCCATAGTAATTCTGCCCGAGAGCAGGTATTTCACTGTAATCATAGCAATTTCATGCTATGCTATGCTTTGCAGCTTTACTAGGGAATTATAGGTGTTGTAGCTTCCCGTTGCTTTGCACACCTGTGAAGGATGATGATGATAAGGATGATGGTCGGATGATTTTCGGGGACCGTTGGGCCCTAAGCTTCCTGACATTTGTCTTACAAGTGAGGAAAAACCCCAAAATAAATCTCACCCAGGAGTCTGTCCCAACCGGGAATTGAATCTGGGCCCCACTGCGTGACAAGGCAGCACACTACCTCGAGACCACAGCGGTGAACCCATATAATATAACTGGGAAAATTAAAGTTTTATATATTTTCAGTTTATAAAGCTGAATATTGAATGTTAATTAGAATGGTGCTTGCTGTAGTATTAGCTATAATCTAAGGCTAATAACCATTTATTTAATATTTCAAACAACAAACTCATTTCAAAGTAATGATTTATTAAATTATGTTTAACATTTTGAGGAAAAGTAAAAAACTGAATTAATGACATAACATTTAAGAAACTCTATGGGACAAAAGCCCTAGAAGAACCACGACCATCCAGGTGGCATATGGTCAGCATATTGGAATTCCTAGCTGTTATAGCTGGTTTTCTCAATCTGGAGGCACTATTTATTGTAGCTACCTAAATTATTTATAATACTACATTGGGTAAGCAATGGACCCATATGCTGACCAAAATTACATTAATATGAAAATTTCTTCCACCTCTCGGAACTCAAATCAGCATGCATTACATAGGTCTACACCAAGGCGTGGTATGTTAGACTCTTGGTCAGAGAACAGTTTTTTGCTTATGCTGCCATTATTCATAAATCATTTCACTTCAGTTTCCAGGAATCAATATTTATGGGCTAACCTGTGAAGTATTACCTGTTGGATCCACAATAGAGAAATATTGGAGAGCAAGAACGCTAATGGCTTCGGTGCCAAGGCCCAGCATTTGAAAACAACAACAACATATTTATGGGCTAAGACGTATTAAGTTTTTATATTTAAAAAGTTGCCAAATAATTTATGCAGTAATTTCACTTAACCTGTCATCTGTAATCTTGATACCTAACAACAAAAGTAATATTTAGAGTGAGTTGTTTTTGTTTGTTTTTTAAGTTTAGAACAAAAGTAAAGTTAGTCACTTACTTTGTTAGTTTTTTTTAAAGTGTCATTGAAGTGTTCATGTTAATGATGCATGTGACAGGTTGAGTGAAATTACTAATTTTGCAATATACAGAGTTTAATCGAAGGGACTATTATTATGCTTTCAAGTCTTATACGAGAATTTCCCGCAAACGCTGGAGGGAAAATTTTTTATAGGATCGTAACAGGCCTTGGCCTAATACTTGGAAGGAAGAAGAAGAAGAAGACATTATACATTGTAACCATGCAACTGGTGTTTTCACTCTCCCCTATGAAGCCTGCATTAGCTGCACTTGACTTATGTATGGCTTTCGTGATTTAACTGTATAAAAAGTATTATATATAATCTTACCTTATAACCCTATTGAAAGTGTCATCTTTCTTGGGTTATACAGGCATTGCATCTGAAAACCACATTCTGGCTGAAGCACATGAGTTCTTCTACTATAAGTTCTGCACTGAATCAGTATTTTCATATTTATTAACAATTCTGTGAATAATTTGTGTTTTTGAAGGTGGCACTTCAACAGGAAATGTTTGAATAAATTCATCATGTACTCGTCAAGCAGACTTGTACTTAAAATAATTTTTACACATGAAAATATGATGCACCAGCAAAATCAGTCTCACCTTATTGATAACTTAAAGCTGACTAACCATATCCACATGCCATGAAGGCCAAACGGAAGTGTGCACCACCTGTCGAAGCAAGTTGCAAAGCCCACTTTAAAAAATCCTGCTGAGTTTTATAACATATGTCATAAGGTAAGATTATATGTAATACTTTTTATACTGTTAAAGCAGGGAATCTGCACGTGCGTCCAGTGCAGGCTTCATAGTGGAGAATGAAAATACTGCTTGCACTGTTAAAAAGTATAATATAGATCCTGTATTTTTAAGGATTCTTAAAAATGCTGAAAATGTTGTAAGGAAGTAGATTAAAAAAAACCAGGAAAGTAAACAAAAAATATTAGTGAAATAATCTAAAAAAGTAAAACTTATAAGACTCTCTCAAGACTTAAATACCATATATCAAATTGCTGCACTAAAAGGTGAACATATAAAGTGATACAAAATGTATATTTTAAAGGATGAAGAAATCAAATAGGAATAAATTAAAAATAAATATAACAAACTAAACAAATTCTATCAGATAATAACCCAACCTCTAATTTCACAGGTGACAATTCAAAGAATAGCAAAGTTTACATATACTGTAATCATTTTCAAGCATTTATCACAATGTATTAAAAATATCCCAGATATGTTAATGGAATTATTGTCTTTAGACTGAAAACATGTGTTGTTACATTCTATATATCTTTCAATATGCCATTGATTTATCTTAATTTTATGTTTATAAGGATCATATCTGAAGTTAAACCATTAGTTTTAATAAAATCCAAATATGCCATAAATGTCATAAACAGAAGAATTATAAAACAATAGCCCTAAAAGTCAAATATCTGTATTTTAATATAAATTACCACACTATATTTAAAAAGAATACATTTCACCTTCTGACACTGTAACAAGTAGAGTAATGCTATAATGAGTAGTGAAAAACAATTATCCGTAATTTATTAATGACATTAGTTATGTCAATTTCATTACAACATCCACATTAGTAATTATTGACAAGTGAACCCCAAAGGAGCTCTTTCACTTAAAATTATATGATATGCTTGTTTCTGGAAGTTTTGTTAAAGACAGTACTTATAAGTATAATTTAATATTAAAAATACATAAAACCAGTAATACTGAATGACTTACAGAACTTCGCGGTGAACTGCAACTACTGACGCTTGGAGACCTTTGAATTGTAACTAAAGCCATAACAGCACCACTTAATCGAAAGTAATATAATTGTTTTAAGATTTACACTATTTATCTCGCACTTTTAGCACACACACTTGGCACAAACGCGTATTTTTAACAGGGTTTCAGCCAATATCATATTTTACGGAGCCATTTTCATTTTCTTCAGAAAGGAGACAAATGAAGAATCTTACTGCACATGCGTTTGCATAGTAGGAAAAATAGATGAGTCGAAATCGCACATTTACCAAAACAAAGAAAGATTACATTTTGTTAATAGTTTACATTTAAAATGGAAATATAATTTAATTAATGATTTCTTTATTTATATATGTATTAACGTCAAATTATAAAAATAGACAAAAAAGTGTATTTTTTCACAATTGTGAACGATAATATTTTCATCGTGTGGTCTTCCGGTAAAATTAGTAACATAAGATATTACTTCCTGTTTAGTGATAAACCTTAGCAGCATATATTTATTTAAGTCAACAGCTCGTACAACATTAATTTATAAATATAGTATATATCCAAGTGTGCATGTGATGTATTGTGCAATTTTTTAAAGTGAAAAATGTCTAAAATATTTACGCCAACAAATCAAATTAGACTCACAAATGTAGCCGTTGTTCGAATGAAGAAAGGTGGTAAGAGATTCGAGATCGCCTGCTACAGAAATAAAGTTGTGTCTTGGAGAAATAAAGTGTAGGTATATATTTAAAACGTTAAATGGTAACATAGAGAGCAATCTGAATAATGCTACCTGGAGCTGTTTCATTAGTTGAATCTAAATCATTCAAATGAATGAACGATTGAGATTGGTGAAACTGAGGTTATGTTACATGTGTGCCATACCGAACCCAACCGTCTCTAAAGGTAGATCCCGTACATATGTGAAAATCAGTCACTCAAAATGCATTATCTTGATACCAATAGTAATTATAGTGATGTAAGTGCAACAAATTGAAAATCGTGGCAGACAAATAGAAAACCTCAGCCCAACAAATATATATTTTTCAAACATTCGCGAAAGTATTTACGTTATTCCAATGTGTTACCATTGTTAACATATGAAGGAACGTATGAACGATAACTGAACTAATTAATCTATACAGTTCAGTTGAATTAGGTCCTTGAAAGAAAAAATTAGTACACTCTCTCGGCTGAAGTTAAGTCCGAGGCAGACACTACAGGGTTTTATTTCTATATTATTTCCCACATCTAATATATAAAAATGAATGTTTGTTTGTACTTCAAACGCGTCCATACTGTTGATCCGATTGTGATGGGGCTTTTTGCAAAATGTTTTCAGGAGATTCCCAGGAGGCTGATGTTTCCATTAAGCGCAGTGAGAATTTTTTCTCCCAGGTAGACACCTCGTGCATGCTCCAATAGGTTATATTTTAAAATTATTTCCCACTATTTATAATAAATTTTACATTTTTCTAACGATTGTTTCAACATATTTTTCTATGATACTTAACTATATGTAACATGGAGACGTGGCAGCCAATTGGTTTTAATGAATATTCTATACAACAACAGTGCAGCCAACATAGAGTATGTACTTTAGATTTCAGAACTTACTATTTATTTTTGGGCATTGCATTCTTTCACAGGTTAAGTGCTTAAATTGCGTTAGGTTAGCTTTTAGGTTTGTTAAATAGCATGTATAATGTTGGCTGCATTGCGATATTCCATAGAGGAAACCGCTTTGCGTTTATTGGTTCATGCGCGTGGTGTCTGCCTGGGACTTAGAAAAAATTCTCACTGCGCTTAATGGAAACATCCTTCCTGGGATGAACATAGGTTATAAGAGAGTTGTGATACTCAACTCCTACACCCTTAAAAATTACCCTTTGTAGCGGAAAACATGAAAAAAGTAGCTCTTGGATGTTTAAATGGCTTATGCTGCCTAAACCATAACAAATACACAAAATTAATGTACACAGAATTGGATATCTCAAAAAGTTCTACAAAAAGGTCCGTGACAGGATATGTTTATGTCTTACGGATAACTCACAATAACCATTGTTGATGCCAAGAAGATTGAGACAAGTACATAGATTCCTGTGCATAGCAGCACATGGTGGATATTCTTTTACGGATAACTCACAATAATGATTTTGTCTTTTAGCTCATTTATGCCAAGAAGATCAAGATAAGTAGATTCCTGGGCAACACCGGGGAATCTTAAAATAATTACAATATACATTTATAATTATTTTAATATTACTTATTCAACTAATCATAAGAAATACATTAATTTTTGTCTTTCAGCTCATTTATGCCAAGATGAGTAGATTCGTAGATTCCTGGACAACGCTGGGTAATCAGCATGGGGTATCTAAAAAATATAAATTTATCATTATTTTTCCTATCACTTATTCAACTAAACATAAAAGCACATTAATTTTAATTTATTTAGGCGTAGCAGCACATGCCGAGTATTAGCTAGTTTACAATAAATTTTACATTTCTTCTAATGAATATTTCAATATATTTTTCTATGCTATTTAACAACATACGTAACATGAAGACATGGCAGCCATATTGATTTTAACACATGTTCCATTGCAGCCAACATAAAGTATGTACTTCACAATTTCAGAACTTACTATTTATTTTTGGGCGTTGCATTCTTTCACTGGTTAGAGTGCTTAAATTGCATTATGTTAGCTTTTAGGTTTGTTAAATATTGTGTATTATGTTGGCTGTTTTCCGTGATTCCATAGTGTAAACAGCTTCACGTTTGTTGGTGCATGCACATGGGATCTACCTAAAACTTATGTTGGCTGCACTGGAACATGTTAAAATCAATATGGCTGCAACATCTTCGTGTTACATATGGAGTCAAATATCATAGAAAAATATAATGAAATAATCGTTAGAAAAAATTAAAACTTTTGTAGCTTTTTTAGAAACCACGCAGACTGCTACCACTTGTGGGCATTGATTAACCACGTTACTACTATCATTAATCCGGGATCGGGTTTTGATACTGCTGTCTCTATTAACGTGGATCTGATTTCCTGCAAGGTTACCAATCAGGAAGTTGCCTGCCTTGGGCCCATAGAAGGCAGCAATTGATTCATCTTTCTCTCTCTGATATATTGACATAGAAAAATAATGATTCTCAAATACATAGAGTGAGTGAAAAAGATAATAATAGCTAAACAGCAAAATAGTAAGGGATCTGGAAATAATTTCCTACTTGAGTGACTTTCCGTACAGGATTGTAAACAACTACGTATACATTAATGAAGAAGCAGGGAAGTTGTTTAAAAGATGACATTTAATATAAACAAGTTGTCTGAATTAAAAATAAATTAACAGAAAAAAATTATTCCGATCACACAACCAAAATAGAAATGCAAATAAATAAATGACGATACTCTTACATTAGAAAAAAACCACACCATACCTCACGCTACATTCATACTTGCGTCCGAGTCAGGGACCACTTCTTCCCTGGTCTGCCGGACTAACTAAACCACGCCTCTTCTCGGCTTCAGACTAGCTTGTCCATTAGAATTCCAGTCGCATTGCGAACTGGATGCGGATTCAAACCTTGAATCTGCTTGAACAACTAAACGATGACTGCTTGAATGATCGAATGATACTGTTCTGTTAGTGCACCACGTATATGAAGGTTCCGAAGTAGAGGGGAGATGCGCCGTAGATATTGCGCGGCAGGAAGGGTAAAGAGGGGAGAGTGGGGGTAACTACCAGGAGAAAAGGATATTGGCATAGTTTATAAATATTCCAGTGTAGGGAGGAGAACGACGCTACAATAATGAGCCGAAAAACACACTTTCCGTTCAATATCTCCTCCTGCGCCCTCCGGGTAAAAAGAAAACAGTCCATAAACTTCAAAACAATGCAAGAAAGTCCCAAAAGTCTAATAGACTTAAATCACCATCACGATGTTGCAAAGATACCAGATAGAAAATCCCACGTTGGGAGGGGCACATTAACACTATCAGATTCCGAGCGGTAAACTTCATCATTAATTTCATTGTCCCCAGAATCACTATCACCACACTCGCTTCTACGTCGACTATACAGGCGCTGTAAATAAATTCCAATCTTGACACAGCCGCCATAGTAAGACTCCGTGGTGTTCCAGGTGAAAAACAGGGTGACGATACCATAACTGGATTGCCGGGTCGCAATCCCGCTCAACCGCTCTCCAGGAATCTGTAGTTGCAGAACCACCATTTCGGTCAGCTGGGCACTCGGGGTCGGCCGGATCCACCAAGTGCTCGACTCCCGAACATTCCAGGCTGCTCTCCTATGCCAATATTAAGGAAGGGTGAACTGAAACAAGAAAACAGGCGAAGACAGAAAAACGGAACCTCAAACATTCTTACATAACATATAACATAGTACAAATGTTTTTCCAACAAACATCCGTGGCCTTAATCCATTACAGGACATAGTTTTACTTGACTAACGTGCTGTTTTATGACATGACCATCGACGCTTTCCAATTCAAGTGTGACTGGTGTTAGAAAGCGTTTTACAATATAAGGTTCAGACCACTTAAACATAAGCTTTCCCATACGTTGCTCCCCACGATTACTGAGTGGAAAAAGGCGATAACGTACTCTATCACCAACTTTATAAGAGACGTCCTTTCTATCCTGATTATACCTATTAGCTACGTTCTCTTTTGCGATCTTAAGATTCCTAAATGCTTCCTCCCCTTTCTGAACTTTATTGGCTTGTTTCAAATCGCCCAAATCAGCTTCCGTAATGCGCCAATTTAATTCCAAGGGATGCATAATACGTCTACCCAGAAACAATTCGACAGGAGTAGTTTTAGTAGACTCATGGACCGCATCATTACAACCCAAAGCAAACAACGGCAAATGTTGATCCCAAACATTTTGCTTAACATTATGAAAAATGCTAAGACCTGTTTTCAACGAGCGGAAAAACCTCTCACAAAGATTGGGTTTTGGATAATGGGGGGAAGTAGTAATATGACGAACGCCCCAATCGAAACACATATTCTTAAACATATAAGAAGTAAAGGCTTTTGCATTATCCGAAACAATGGATTCAGGAACACCAAAGTTCGGAAAGAAGTTTCTAGTGAAGAATTCTACAACGGCATTAGACTTCAAGGATCTCACGGGATGAAGCACGACATATTTAGAGAACCCGTCGACAACTGCTAGAACCCCAACATTACCTCGTTTTGAGCGAACTAAGGGACCAAAGAAATCAATAAAGAGTCTTTGCATAGGAGCTGTGGAGGGCTCCGCTGAATGAAGACCTACTTTCGTGTTAGGGGCGGGCTTAGCTCGCTGACAATCAACACAATTCAAAATATATTTACGCACATCATCACCCATATGAGGCCAGTAATATTGTCTATTGAGCTTTTCCATAGTTTTGGCAATGCCCAAATGCATGCCCAAAGGAGAATCGTGATAATACTTAAGTAAGACAGGCCGCAATACTACAGGGACCAAAACACGATTCTTCGGACCTTTTCGAGGACTATACACTAATAGACCTCTATGTAAAGAAAAATCTGGGCTATTAGTGCCTGCTTTAACTTGAGCATATAATCTCTTACAATCATTATCTTCTTGTTGATGCAATTTAAGGTCTTTAAATGACGCAGGGAAGTTCGATAGAAGACTGACTTGAGGGTGTTCTGAAACCTCATCTTCCAGGAACAGCTTTTTAGAAACCACGCAGACTGCTACCACTTGTGGGCATTGATTAACCACGCTACTACTATCATTAATCCGGGATCGGGTTTTGATACTGCTGTCTCTATTAACGTGGATCTGATTTCCTGCAAGGTTACCAATCAGGAAGTTGCCTGCCTTGGGCCCATAGAAGGCAGCAATTTGATTCATCTTTCTCTCTCTGATATATTGACATAGAAAAATAATGATTCTCAAATACATAGAGTGAGTGAAAAAGATAATAATAGCTAAACAGCAAAATAGTAAGGGATCTGGAAATAATTTCCTACTTGAGTGACTTTCCGTACAGGATTGTAAACAACTACGTATACATTAATGAAGAAGCAGGGGAAGTTGTTTAAAAGATGACATTTAATATAAACAAGTTGTCTGAATTAAAAATAAATTAACAGAAAAAAATTATTCCGATCACACAACCAAAATAGAAATGCAAATAAATAAATGACGATACTCTTACATTAGAAAAAAAACCACACCATACCTCACGCTACACTCATACTTGCGTCCGAGTCAGGGACCACTTCTTCCCTGACTAACTAAACCACGCCTCTTCTCGGCTTCAGACTAGCTTGTCCATTAGAATTCCAGTCGCATTGCGAACTGGATGCGGATTCAAACCTTGAATCTGCTTGAACAACTAAACGATGACTGCTTGAATGATCGAATGATACTGTTCTGTTAGTGCACCACGTATATGAAGGTTCCGAAGTAGAGGGGAGATGCGCCGTAGATATTGCGCGGCAGGAAGGGTAAAGAGGGGAGAGTGGGGGTAACTACCAGGAGAAAAGGATATTGGCATAGTTCATAAATATTCCAGTGTAGGGAGGAGAACGACGCTACAATAATGAGCCGAAAAACACACTTTCGGTTCACTTTATTGTAAATGTTTGGAAATAATTTGAAAATAAAAATCTTGTTGCTGCATGTGTGTGGTGTCTGCCGGAGACTTAGAAAAATCTCTCACTGCGCTTAATGGAAACTTCAGCCCACTCTCTCTCTTTCTCCTAGTCTTCCTTCATCTACCCTTTATTTCACATCTACTTCAGTTCTACTTCTACTATACAATTGCAATTCAAACTACATTACTACCGGTACACATTATAAATGACACTACTACTTACCATGAATTCGACGAGATTCGAACCTTGGACCTTCACATCTATAGCTCCATGCCTTAACTATCTTGGCTAACTTGCCACATTGAGAAAGTAAGATTTTAATAAGCCTTATATGTTATTGTCTGAATTTTGGAAAATTGAAATTGAATTGTAATATTTTCCATGACATGTAAATTACTTCTCACATAGAAAATAACTAAACTGTTTGGTTTTAGGTAAGACAATGTAGAAATATTGACACAAAATAGAAGTTCTACAATTGTCATATAACCGTAACATCATTCCCATTGTTTATCTTCAACATTCATATGTTTGTATTAGTAAAGATGGCACAGCAATTTTAACTAAGTTTGATTTCTAATTGAAGCAATATAAAAATTTAACCAAAATGTGACCTAACAACCAAAGCTATACAGAATGGATTATTGTAATATTAGTGTGAATTATTATATATATAAAGTTCAATGCTTGTTCATGTGAAGAAAAACTGAAATAATATTTGAACAGTTTTTGCAATATTAAAACCTAACCAAAATACATTCTTACTAATAACTAACGCTACACAAAAAGGATTAAGGTTAGTGTGAATTTACTTTTGTTAACTTTTTTAATTCAAGGTCGACGTGTTTAAGAGTGATGTATAACTCAAATATTATAATTTTTTGTATATTGGAAATGGGATGAAGTGTGTTAACTAATATCCATCCATCCATAGTAATTCTGCCTGAGAGCATGTCTTTCACTGCTTTACTAGGGAATTATAGGTGTGGTAGCTTCCCATTCCTTTCCACACTGGTGAAGGATGGTGATGATGATGATTTTTGGAGACCATTGAGCCCTAAGCTTCCTGACTTTGTCTTACAGGTGAGGAAAAAGCCCGAAAAAAACCTCACCCAGGAGCCTGTCCCAACTGGGAATCAAAAGGCGTGATGAGGCAGCACTCTACCTCGAGACCACAATGGCAGACTTAACGTAATATATGGTCCAAAATTATAATATTTTCATTTTCTGAAAACCTGCATAGGCCTAAAGGGAGCTTTTGCCTCCCAACCCCCAAACTACTTAACAAACCATAAGCGTACATTCATAGTATTCTGCCCAAGAGTAGGTCTTTCACTGCATACTCAGCATTTTCCACTCTTTCTCTAACTCAGCCTTCCTTTTTGTAACTGCATACAAACCATTTATTTTTAATATTGTCTATCATCTGATGTCTTTTTATGCCTCTAAGATTCTTTCTGTTGACAATTCCTTCTAGGGCATCTGTTCAGCAGACAATTTCTTCTTAGCCAGTGGCCAATTCAATTTCTTTTCCTCTTCTTTATGAGTTCCAGCATTGTTCTTCCTTCACCCACTCTGTCTAGCACTTTGTCCATTTTATATGCTCCATTCTTCTCCATATCCACATCTCAAAAGCTTCCAGTCGCTTTTCCTCATTCTGTCGTTAATGTCCAAGTCTTTGCACCATACAAAGCTACACTCTACACAAAGCCTCTTCCGAAATTATTTTGCCAAAGGTCCACAGAAAATGCTTCTCTTCTTGTTAAAATTTTTTTTGACATTGCTATCTCTGCTTTATCTCGCAAAGGTCGTCAACAGGTTGATTTGTCTGATTCATCCGAGGCTTGGTTTCAGATTTGAAAGCAATTGTCAGTTTTTTGCCCAATGGGTTGCTGGCCCAGAGGGTATTATTGTGGGTTGCTTTTTTGCAGATGATTTGGTATTAATAGCTCCAACACAAACAGATTTACAATATCCTATAGACAATTTTAATATAATTGCAAAAAAGGTACAATATGAATCAATGCAAAGAAAACTAAAGTGATGGCCTTTTGTGGGAATACCCTATACCTAGCAAAATTGTTTTGGATTATAAAATTTTAGAACGAGTAAATGAATGTAAGTATTTGGGTTATAATTTAACATTTCAAGATGAAGCTGATATATCAAAGAAAATCACAAATTTCACAAAAAAAGGGGGATAATTAACAGTATAATGAAACCATCTTTAGTACAGAAGAACACAAGATTATGGCTTTATAAGGTTCTCGCAAGACCAGTATTAAGATATGGTAGTGAAGCATGGACAATATGAAGAAGAGATGACAGCCGAATAACAGCAAATGAGATGTGATTTATGCGCCATACAGTAGGCTGTACAAAGTGGGACCATAAAAGAAATGAGGAAATTATGGAAGAGTTGGATGGTAGAACCCATTCTCCACCTGTAGCGAATAATTGACCCCTAATCTAGTATAGTGATTAATAAATATGATTAATCAATAAACAAAGAATGAACTAATGATAATTTACAAAGTAACTTAAGTAAATATCTTACTGATAAAAGTTCCCACAAGGAGCGGTAGGAAAACCTAAATAACACGAGGTCATAAATATGTAGCCCCCCCATATTAGACCTGAAATTCTTAAGCTGGGTCTTTCTTACTTACTTACTCACTGGCACTATCGAACCCATAGGTTCATGGCCACACGGACATAAGCTCTCCATACATCCCTATCATGAGCTAATGCTTTCCAATCATTCCCTGTATAATCTACTTTCCGCAAATCATAGTTAATGTCATTCTCCCACCTGATTCTTGGTCTACCAACTGGGCGTTTTCCCTCTGGCTTTCCTACAAGAAGCTTTCATGCACGTCTTTCATTCCCCATACATGCAATATGTCCTGCCCATCGCAGTCTACGAGACTTAATTGTTCTTATTATATCTGGTTTCCTATAAAGACCATGTAGTTCATTGTAATGTAGTCTTCTCCATTCACTTGTCTGTTCATCTCTCTTTGGTCCAAACATTTTCCTAAGTACTTTATTCTCAAATACTTGTAATCTCCTTTCCTCCCTTAAAGTAAGAGTCCATGTTTCGCACCCATATAATATTACTGGTAGAATAATAGTTATATATATTTTCAGTTTAACATTTTTTTGAAAGGAGTTGGGACATTAAGAGTCTCTGCAATGAATAATAGCACGCATTTGCAGAATTGAGCCTATGTTTAATTTCTTTAAGCTGGGTCTAGCTTGAAAAATCACATTTGGGAGAAAACTTCATACTTCAAAATTTATAACCACAGAAAGCCCCAACTGTAAACATGCAGGCTAGCCGTGAGAATAAATTAGAAAGGTGAGAGTTTAATAAAAATATTTACACCCCTAGGACACATGTGATTGAATATCCTAACCAATCAAAATCAGAGTTTGGGTGTACAACCTGACTTCGATGCGAAACTCACGAGGACAAATTAACTTAATTACACTACACAATTCGTGGAGAGAAGATCTAAATTATATTCTTAGAATGTCTCGGAACAACAATTACGGACTTAGGGAAAATTTCTCCATTCATAAATCATTTGCTAGCTCTAGACCTCATAAGTTTGAGATATCGAAGGCCAGTGACAGAAAAGTTTTATCCTTACAGTATAAAGTGCATTTAAGTTGGCAGAGAAGAGAAATAAAGTAATTAAAATAATTAACTATTATCTAATCCCACGCAATTCTCCTTCCGACCCCTATATGAGATGAGAATCTCAATGTTCACCCTGAAACAACAGGAATCGATTAGCTACTGAGGTAGGGCAATTAACAACTCTTCAAAATACTGCCACACACCATATACAAAACTACCAGAACAACTGGAAAACCCATCTTCAACGAATGCCGTCTCATAGAATTCCAAAAGGCATGCTTCGTTACTGCCTCCAAGGCAAAAGATCGCTGGGACGTCCAAAAAAGCGCTGGATGGAAAACTCCTCTTTGAGACCGTAACAGGCCATATGGCCTAATACTTGCATGGATGATGATGATCCTCTGTTTTACTTCATGACAACAGTTCATGTTACTAAGATAGTACAACCTAAGCTCTCCACTTGCTCAATGGCCTCATCTTTAATGCTCGTGTCTATCTTCCTTGGTTTCCTTCCTATAATCATGGCCTTTGTTTTATTTATATTTATCTTCATCCCATAATCCTCGCACTTGTCATTTAAGCTACATCAGCATGTTCCTCAGTGTTATTGCATTTTCTGCTAGCAAAGCCATATCATCAGCAAATCTTATGCACTTTATCATTCTAAAGAACAGCCGTTCATTCTATGAATACTAAACATTGTTCACTAGTACAAACAGACAGATTCTTATATCGTTCTTACGGTATTTTTTCATAATTACAGTGATTTCAAGTGTTAATAAATGTTTAAAAACCACCATTTTTGAAGTACAAGACATTTCAAAAGCTAATTGGGCTGAATTTTAGATTAGGATATTGTATGATTATTCATACAACATTCTTATGCCACTGTTACACTACACACTTTTACCATTTGTAATAACATTTTGTACTATTTTAAACATTTTGCAACAATTCTTAGAACATCTTCTTCTTCTTCTTCTTCTTCTTCTTCACTTCACGGGCTAGGCAAATTGCCTGTTCTGCCTCTCAGTTGTTCTGTCCATCTTTTCACTGGCCTTCCTACATTCCTTGAACCTCTTGGCTTGTAGTTGAATGTGCTGCTCTTGGTAATCTTGATACATTCATTCTTTCCACGTGTGTAAACCATTTCTCTCTATATTCTCTGATTTTCTCATATTGTACAATAATTGTAATTAATTAATTATTAATAAATGCAGTAAAACTTGCTCAAAGCAGAATCGCATGGGACCAATTTGTTTTTTCCACATTGGACAAAATTCCGCATTATAAAAAAAACTAAAACTTATTAATAATCTTAGATTATAGAGTACCGTATGTCTTTTATGTACCTTGTATTAATTGTAGTTATGTTGCCGTTGAAAAGTGTAGTATGTACGAGCTACTTTGATGGTAAAGCGCAAAAAAAAAACAGTCCTGTTTCATCTGCATTAAAATGTCTCTTAGGCGCATATCCTGAAATTAAAGTATGCGGTTTCGGTTTTTGCTCACTAACTACACTTTCGTCCACATCCTTTGATTCTGCGCAAATTTCATTCCACACTACATTGTGCCATCTTTTAAAACTCTCCAGCCAATCTGAAGATGCCCTGAAATCATTATTCCCTAAGGATTTAGCAACAGGTAGAGCTTGACTTTGGAGCATCAGTTCATAAATTAGGACATTTATCTTCAATCACCTTCAATTTTTCGTTTAATGACAATGATACATACTTTTAGCCATCTTTATTCCGTAAATTCAGAATGCTACCTGTGAAAGATCAGTCTCAGAACTTAAACTAATTTAAGATTTTACAGTGCAATGGTTATTTGTAAGACTGGTATCTGTATTTCGCATAACAGGTGTGCAGTGAGGCTGAAATAAAATTTCAGGTACAGGTAGAATCTCTACTTCATCTGATGGCAGGAATCATTCCTTATTGTTTTCTTGGCCTAACGGGAATTCAGTGATATGGAAACTAATTTATCTCTCTGTCTTTCCGCTTTATAATTTTTTTTTGTGTAGAAATATCCTTCCATTTCCGCATTGGATAGATTCTGTTTTATGCAAAATAAATACACGTAAAATTACTATTATTTTCCCGGGACCAACAAATTTGTTCACATTGGACAGATTTCCGCATTATTCACGTTCTGGATTAAACAAGTTTTACTGTATTATATTTATATACAGTTTTACTGTGTTAATATTCATGATCTCATGATACTGATAATTGTTACACCAGCAGAACTGATAAAATCAGGGGGAGAAAAATTGGTGGACAAGATATGCCGGTTGCTTAGTATGATTTGGGAAAAAGAAGCTCTTCCAGATGAATGGAATGAGTCGATTATTGTACCAATTTATAAGAAAGGAGATAAAAATGATTGCAACAACTATAGAGGCATCTTACTACTTTCAACTTCGTACAAAATTTTAACAAATATATTAGTAAGCAGACTTACTCCCTATATTGATGACATTCTAGGAGATCATCTATGTGGATTTAGAAGAAACAGGTCTACAACAGATCAGATTTTTAGTATAAGACAGATTTTAGAAAAGAAATAGAAATATAATGGTACTGTACACAATGCTGTCTTTATGGGGGCCCCGAAATACCGATATGTTCCCTTACACTATGCTATGCTCGGGATAATAATTAATCTCCACTCGTTCTCCTGTTTTACACAGTACCGCCCATCAGCTTGTTTTGGAACTCGCCCATGCCATAACTGGCCACTTCTGTGTCTCGAAGCATGCATAGCTAAACTTCACCATCTAGCAGCCACCTACATAAATCACTTTGATTGCAAAGTCGAGCTTGCACAGTCTATAGAATGCTTATACATAGATTTTGTTTTGTTTAATAGAAATTAATTAAAATAATAGAAGTGTTGACGTGTTCGTTTATAAATTATTTCATTGTGTTGAAAGGAAGATATTTAAGTGATTCACAGAAAAATAGTTCCAGCTCAAAAAGAAATAATCAAAAAAATTTCTAAACTCATTTCATTTTTAATGGTTGAAGAAACAAATAGACTGAATGATTCTTCACTCTCATCACCTCATGTTCAAAATACTTCTGAATATCAACGGGAAAAAGAGCTTATGTGTGACAAAAATGACAAACACACATCAGATATTGAACCTTCCACTTCAAGTTACTGTGAGTTAACAACAACAAGTTAGGAAAATGTATCTCCTGATCTTGGCAAGCACTGTGATGAAATTTTAACGGAAGAAGTATGTGATATTTGGATTAAAAAAGAATCAGAGTTTTTCCAAAATAAAAATTGTAACTTGTCGAAAACTTCTACAAGTTTTCCAGATTCAAGCGGTAAAACAAAAACTAGATGCTTGACTAAAAATATTTTCACCTGTAAAGTGACGAATGGTGAGTCTTTAGAAAGAAAATAGCTCTTTTATTCATCGTCGAAGAAGTCTGTGTTCTGTTATTGCTTCCGTCTATTGAATACTACAACAGGTACTGGACGTAATTTGAGTTCTCCGAATGGATATAAAGATTTGAAGCATATTGTTTATTTTTTATTATTTCACTCACCTCATACTTCATAATTCATAGCAGACCCTGGGTTTCTTCACATAATTTGTGACATTGTCAATGCTGCATCACGTTCACAACTGACGTCCAACGTGATGCAGCATTGACAATGTCACAAATTATGTGAAGAAACCCAGGGTCTGCTATGAATTATGAAGTATGAGGTGAGTGAAATAATAAAAAATAAACAATATTAAAGAACCTCATAGTGTTATTTCCTATCTACATAACTTAATTTGAAGCATAGCCTACAAGTAACTTATTAACAGAGAATGAGAACAGTTTACAGCACAGATAATTAATGATGAATTATGTCGCAAGAAGCAAAACTACCAGACGAGTTGACAGTGGGTTGCTGTCCCAATATAATACAGCAGTCAATTATTGGAAGAATGTGCTTAGAGGAATTGTTGCAGTAGTGAAATATTTTATTCAAGAGGTCTTACTTTTTGTGGTGATAATGAGTATTGGGGTCTCACAATAACAGGAATTATTTGGGATGCTTAGAACTGATTACTGAATTTGATCCTTTTCTTGCTGATCATATACAAAACTGCGGAAATCGTGGAAAAGGAAGTGCATCATATTTGTCTGCAAATATCTGTAATAAATTTATTAATATAATGGGATCAAGAGGTATTAAAAGCAATTGTTAATTAACTAAAATCAGCAAAATACTACTCTATTAGGATGGATTCTATACCAGATCTCCTCCACGTTGTATAACTGACCTTCATCGTTAGATACGTAAAAGACGGAGAGCCTATTTAGAGATTTTTGCAATATTTGCCTATGGATGAACATAATGCACAACACATAGCACCATTTTAATTTTTTTTTAAAGCCTTCATATTCCTATAAAATATTGTCGCGGACAGAGTTAGGATAGTGCATCAAATATGGCTGGATAGTTTTCTGGTATTCAGTCAAGAATAAAATAAAAATGTGAATTTGCAATTTTCGTCCCATGTGTGGCACATTTGCTAAATTTAGTAGGTGTTCAGGCTGTTGAACGAGTTTCTGAAGCACTAGCATACTTTCAGTTTATCCAAAAATTGTTCAATTTTTTTCTCGGCTTCAACCAAATGTTGGAAAATTATGACAGAGCATTTGGGTGCAAATAAAGTTCTGAAGTCTCTCCCGGATACTAGATGGTCTGCACGTGCTAATGCTATTAATGTTTTGCAAAATGGTTATTTAAATATTTCTGAGGCTTTGTCATCAATTACAAGTGGCATCAATCAACCAGGAAGCCTTAAAGCGTAGCAAAAAAAAAAGGAGACTATTCTTCTAATGGAGATATGGAATGATCTTTTGGGAATTATGAATAAAACAAGCTAAGTTTACAGAATAGCACTGTGACCATGGACATTGCAATGCAACTTTACATGTCTCTGATCGATTATGTCAATAACGCACCCAAAAATTTCGATCAGTGCGAATTGGCTGCTAAGGGAAAAATCCAAATGCTGACTATGAAGATAAGTCTGAAAAAAAAAAGAATTCGCAACACACTCATCACTTCTTGTTGAAGGATCAGCATCAGAGACTGTACAGAGAAAAATTTTGTGAGGATACTTTTATTCCTATAATCTACACACTGTATGCACATTTAAAAAATCGTTTGGCAGCATACCAAGAAATTGACAATCGTTTTAATTTTCTTTGTCGGTTAATAACAATCGATTCTGATGAGTTGATAAAAAATGCAAAGAATTTGCAGAATTCTATCATGAAGACATTAATGTATATGAGCTGAAATCACAATGTTTTTATTTAAGGCAGTATTTAAAGAACATAGACCATAGCAAAGGAATTAGCAGATTTGAGTAACTGAATATTACATAATTAAAATATAAAATTATGGAATATTCACCTGAAAGGTCAGTCTCCTCAACTTATTAATTATTTAACTGTAGCGCTTTTGGGACTTGTCCCATCATCGGCAGGATTCATTCAGTTTTGAATCCTGCCGTTGATGGGACAAGTCCTGAAAGCGCTACGGTTACATAATTAATAAGTTGAGGAGACTGACCTTTCAGGTGAATATTCCATAATTTTATATTTTAATTTTGAATAACCCCTACACTGGCTGTTGATCATCTACCTCTGTGATTGGCACATGTGGATGTGAAGGGCCAGCAGCCGGCTGGTAAAAGGGCAACCGCTGAAAAGTGGAAAGACCCTCAATCGGAATCAATCGGAATTTTGAATAATACCTCAACGGAACACATCATGAATCTTATAAAAGTTGATCAATATTACATAACCTAATAAAGTCTGATGAATTAGAAGAAACGTTTCCAAATGTTGAAGTTGCTACAAGAATATTCCATTGCTTAATGGATATCAATTGTAGTGTAGAGCACTCATTTTCACAGTTAAAGATAATAAAAAATAATAATGAACAACACTGTTACAAGAACGACTAGCTAATTTGTCAATTATGTGCATAGAAAGTGATATCCTTAAAAAGTAGACTTTTAAGATATAACACAAGATTTTGCACAACAGAAATCCCGAAAGAAACCTTTATTGTAATTGTAATCAATTCAAACCAGCAGCATACTTTTCTAATTAATAACATATGTATATTTTATTTGTACCAATTAACCATAATATGGATATATAAGATCATAACAGGATAATGTTTTTGTCATTCATTTACTTTCCAACAGGGCCCCAAATTCTTGTGTGCCCAGGGGCCCCGGCAAGGCCTAAGATAACCCTGACTGTATATCAACTATATGTAGATTTCAAAAAGTCTATGTTTATGTATATCTTTGTGTGCAAACTGAGTTGAACTTACTATCTTGTCCTTCCTTTGTGCAAAATCGTATTCACCTCAATAATAAATTATATATATATTCTTCTTAATATGGTTATTATGGCTTGAAAAAACCTTCAACCCTGATCAGAATTGAACCATGATTCCAGAGGCATATGTTGATGATACTCTATTATTAACTAAATCCAGTAATTTCACTGAGCTAGAAAATAAAACTAATAAATCTCTAGCAACTATCTACAATTAGGGCATAAAAAAGTGGCATTTAATTCCTAAATAATGACAACAATGATGATCATAAGGCTGAGAATGATGGAAACTGTGACACTTGAATGGATTAGAATTTGCAAACTCTCTGAAATACCTAGGGATGGTTCGCCCTAGGTATTTCTGGATAATTAACTAACCTTTTTCCCCCACTTTAAACATATTGCAAGTCCAGCAAATCAGTTTCTAGCCTAATAATAGCCTCCTATCCCCGTGGGGCAACTTTGCTGCATTGAAAATATTGTATTGTGGAGCTTTCAAACCCCTAATTCTCTACTGTGCTGCCACATTCTCTGAGTCTTACTACAAAATAAATGGTTTCAAAAGAAAGTAGAACAAGTCCAACATGGCTTACTTTTGTGAATAAAATAATAATCAGAGGATACTGTACAACATCAACTGCAGCTGGACAGGTTGTAGCAAATAGTATATCACTGTACATCAGCTGCGAAATTAGGACTAATATTACAATCATCAAGAGAGATTGTTGGACCCCTAATTATATTTCTCATGTCCAATTGGAGGAAACAATACCGTTAACTAGATTGGGACATCTATCTGACAATCACTGCATGCTGAAACCTACCTTGAAATTTCTCCCAGAAAAGCATTGTGATGTACCAAGGCCATGTCCTAAAAATATCTGCCTTTTTTATATGCAAGGCACAGAATTGTACTGTATGGAGCAGATAGAGTGAAGCGGGACAGGTCATGGATGTCAGTTAATTAGGATTATCCAATGTACCAAATTCCGGAGTTTATTGTTCTCTATCTATAATGGTGTAGCTCAGTGTTGAGCCATAACCTCTCTTTTGTTAGGAGTTAATAGACCAGAATCATTTAGTTACCTTATTAGATGTCATGAGTGGCATGCAGTCAACACACTGACTCAATGAGACATCTAGCAGGTATTATTGAGATCAGTAAACATTGCTTAGAGACCTATTTATTCAGGCTTAAGGAACTTTTATGAGCCTGAAAATCTTCAAACTTGGGACCCATGGCTTAAAATCCCTCCCGGAGGACTTGCTACTTGGATTTTTTCATCCTAAAAAAATCCATTGACCATAGCCGTTTGAACTCGCGATCATCGGAACCAGAGGCAAAGAGCAAAACCACTAGTCCAACATGGCCGACTGTATTACTTTGCTACAATTTAAATGAGAGTGGTTTTTAGTGCCTTGCAGTTAAAAATGGCAGTGGACATAGTCTTGGTACATTACAACGCTTCTCTGGAAGAAATTTGAAGGTAAGTTTCAGAATGCAATGGTTGACAGTTTACCTTGTGAGTATAAATGCTACGCTATGGACTCCTCAATAATTACTCCATTTTACACCAATATATAAACGGAATAGGACATATTAAACTTTAATGTGCATTTGTGGTTTATGAAAACTATTTACAAATTATCTGTTTTGTTCAAACTTTTGCCACAATGTTTCATTTTTCAGGCAGAATTATAACCATAATAGAAGCTGTTGAATGGTGTGTAACTAATGAGAAAAGAGCTCATGTATACAGTGATTTACAAATATTCCTGAAAGCAATTGATAATAAATATTACACTATCCCAATAGCATTTGAGATCATGAGCAGATAGATAATAAATATTACACTATCCCAATAGCATTTGAGATCATGAGCAGATATAGCAAAGCTCAAAATATAATGGGTACATGGACATCATGGATATCACAAAATTAATATGTGAATGTCTTAGCCAAGTCAGCTGCAGATTCTCATTCACATTTCTTTGCTGAAGTCACAAATAAAGGAACACGTAATGGCAAGCTGAAACAACGTGTGGCTAAACTTTAGTTTCACATCATATTATATAATGTATTACAACTTTATTTCAAACTATAATCCTAATATACATTAAGGTGAAGTAGGGTTTGTAAATATTGGGTAATAATATCATTAACCACTATACCACCGGAACCTTGCTCTTTAGTGACTTCTATGCCCATGAAACATACAATTGGACAGTTTAAGGATAGTTGTCACTGACTCAGTTGAAATATCAAAGCCCAGGGATACTACTAGTCAACTAGAGTTGGAAGATATTGGTAAAATTTGATTTGGGCATTTGTTAGGACTATTTAACGAATAAATTAAGCTGTTTACTCACAAATCATTATTTAACTATAGTTATTTTAAATTTTTTATATATTTAATGTAAACGGCGATGTTTGAAAACAAATGAGAAATGATTGGTATGCTTCATTTGCTTCTTTTGTTCGATCACTGCAACCAGATCATAATATTATTTATTGCCAAAAGACTGCAATGTTGTAAGAATGCACCCTAGTGGAGAAATTTATAACCAACGTTATAGATATTAATTAATTTCTGATGTCCTGTGATGTAAATATGTCAATTATATTTTTCTGCGTCATTTCCTGGAAAATAATTCGTTTAAGAAAGTGCAAACAGTGGTTTCTTTTTTTTGTGGTATAATCAATTGTTACAAATGTTTTTATATTATCTCTTGTATGCGCTACATGTTGACATTCATGCACTATATATACAACCTGGTAGCCGTATTTCTTAGAGAGTCAGTCACTGCAAAATGATGCTATGACCTATTCAGAATGTTAAAAAGGAGGTGCTTTCTTTATTATGATAAACTTTAGTTGGTAAATTTTAGGCAAAACACGACTGTGATTGGTTGTAAATAAAAAATCATTGAAATGTGATTGGTCATTGACTCCCATTTGGGGCATGAGTTAAATAGTCCATATTAATTTCATTACTTGTATTTTGTAGTTGTTCCAAAATCAGTTTCATCTTGGTCCGTTGTATTCTTTGAATTAAAAACTAATTATGTAATTAACTTTACAGAGAAACTGACATCGATGAAGTTCTTCAGACTCATACAGTATTTACAAATGTTTCAAAAGGACAAGTTGCTAAAAAAGAAGATCTTATTAAAGCATTTGGAAAAGATGATCAAACAGATGTTTGTAAAGAAATTCTAGCAAAGGGAGAACTACAAGTTTCTGATAAAGAAAGGCAGTCACAGCTTGAAAGTCTCTTTAGGGATATAGCAACAACAGTAGCAGGTAACTAGCTCTCTCTCTCTCTCCTTTTTTTTTTTGCATACGGAGTAGAGGAAGCATCCATGAGAAAATGTTCAAATATGAAAAGCAATTAAGAAAAGGTTTCATGCATGTAATATATATCAATTGAAAGCTTGTAATTACTAATTTTAGGGAACAGATCAAATTTCTTAATTTCAATAATGTATTGGATACTATATTATAAAAACAGCACTTGGTTCAACACCCAGCATTGAGATAATTTATAACCCTTTTTAGTTTCGTGTTTAGAAGTGTAATATTTTATTGTGCACACAATGTTTAGGTAATAAGTAGGGCCTAGATTTTATGTAATATCAATTAAGGAATATATACACAAATATATAACCAAAATTAACGAAATGTGTAAATAAATATGTAATGAAGCAGTCTTATGTAAAATCGAAAATTTTTGTTTTGGTACTAAAATTACAAAATAGAAGATCACACATGGATAGGCTTTAGTCAAATCTCTTTGTTAATTCTTAGATCAGATTCACTTCTGCGTACAAAGTAGTGTAAGTGTCTCCCATTCAAGAAATATTTTTTTAAGTCACATTGGTGAATGGTATAGAGAACAACTAATTAGTATTATTTTGATCATTATATATATACAAGAGGCATACTGAAAGTCATGAGCAACATTTTTAAAAAAATAATTATTATTTTAGACAAACCAAGTTTTAAAGTGATTTAACACAAAAGAACCCACGGATGGACCTTGGGGGTTTGTAGTGAGGTTAATGGTCCTCGACCACTTTTTCTTGACAATCGGCATCTGTCAGCCGGGTTGTCAGCCCTGCGTGACGGCCGCCTTTACCCCAGAACAAGCGTCTGGTACTCATTTCCGTTAGAGGCTGAGTCGACCCCAGGGCCATAGTGCCGCCAGAGGGTTTGGGTCAGTTTAAAAATCCTGACCCCAACGGGACTTGAACCCTCGACCCTCCGGCTTGTAGCTCAGTGCCTTAACCACTACGCTACGGCGTGCCCCAGACAAACGAAGTACATCATCATAATCTACAGACTTTTGAGTCACTTTTCAACATAGTCTCGATTTCTTTGTACACATTTTTCCCATCTTTATACAAACTTGAAAATACCCTTATGGTAGAAGTCCATTCCAGCTGCTCAAGGACACTCACTTACTGCTTTCCAAATATCCTCTGGCATCTTGTAGCGTTGGCCTTACAGCTGATTCTTCACAGAATTAAAAAGATGGGTAATTGGAGAGTACCAAGTTGGGACTGTAGGGAGGATGTGAAAGAGTTTTCCACCCAAATTTCCTGATCTTCTCCACAGTGGCACGAGCAGTGTGAGGATGTGCGTTATAATGTTGGAGAATGATCTTCTTTCCAGGTCGTTTGTCGCGCAATGCATGATGGTGCTTCACAAGTGTCTGGACTTAACGGGCAGCATTTATGGTTTGCCCAGGTTCAAGAAATTCAATCAGAATGCAACCCTGTGCATCCCAAAAGACCCTCCCCATAACTTTCCCAGCAGATTGCATTGTCTTCGCTTTTTTTATGGCAAATTCAAATGGTGCCATTCCATACTGCATCACAATACTCGTCATAAAATCATCACCTTTATTTTGAAATCTCTGAAGAAGGTCGTAGGTGATGGTTCTTCTCTGAAGTTTGTGGTTTTCGGTCAATGATATGGGACCCAATGGGCACAAAGTTTTCAGTAATCCAAGCTGTGAATCATTTCTTGCACAGCACTATGTCCTATGGCAAGTTTCGTAGCAATTTCATGCACAGTGATATGCCTGTTGTCTCTAATGAGTGCATCAACGCATTCCATATTACGATTCATGGAGGCAGAACGTGGACGGCCATTGTAAGGCCCATCTTGGATACTCATATTCTCACCTTTGCAATGTTTTACCAATCTCCTAATACTGTTGGCACCCATACAGGCATTGTACATTGAAGTCTGAGATGAATGTCGCCAGCTAATTGCTCTTCTTTAACTAGGAATTCTACGACAGCACACTATCACAACAAAACACTATGTCTGCCATTTTGGAATTGCTGAGTGTGGTCACGTAATAGATACTAATGACGTCACAACTTGACTATATGTGGTTTAAATTCTATAGATTCTGATCCTGCTGTCAGTTTTGCTACAATGTTGGAATTTTAATTTTAACAATAGGTTGCTCCCAACTTTCAGTATGCCCCTCGTATATTATAATATATTAATTATATATATATAATATATTTTTCCAAATGTTCTGTTGTCATACACAGTCTTTTGTCTGACATGTTTTTACAAATAGAGAAAGAGATCTCTCAACTTTGCAAGAAGTCAACTGTGCATATTTATACAGAGGGGTTGTGCTAGGAATAATATTCTCAGGGGCTTCTACAATTTCACCATTAAATAAGAAAGACAAAATAACAAGATTTGAGTGTCCTGGGTTCTTATTCAGCCCAGATTGCAGTTTAGAGGAAGCTACACCACCCACTTCATCTGGTACAACACTGACCTTCTGAACTGCATATTCCAGTATTCCCACAGCTTCTTGGAGAGGAATACTTGAAGTCTCCAGTTTCTTGATACTGTTGGGAAGCCAGCTGAAGTGACTTGTGATCTATGAAACTAAACTGAGCACTTTAGAACGGTTGAATGCTGACAAACATTCGCTCACAGGCACTGCAAGATCAGAAGAAAAGTTCTCCATCACTGGCTTCACAGCTTCAGAGTGCTTACTGTAGAAAATCACAGTTTCAATTCATGTTGCCCACCTTGTTATCACTGACACCGGAGGCAGAAGTACATCAGGTAGCTGCTGCTTGTAGCATTGTACACGATAAGAACATTTAAAGAAAACCTACTTCATTGTTGATATCAGTGTATTTACTGCTGGGAATTTATGTCTGTCTCTGCCACTTGTTGCAGTGCATGAGCCATACATGTAACATGCACAAAGTTTGGATAAAATACAGTATGCGATTTCCTGTATTGAGCTGCATCTGTGTACATCTATAGGACACACTCTTCTTTTATGCCATCTAGTCATATTACCTTAAGTCCATCATTAATAATCTAGCAATTGTTGAACTATTTATTGCCTCCAAAGGTTTACAATAAATTAAATATGGTTTTGATGCAGCTTCAGAATCCAACTCGCCCACAATTAGATTAGCAATAAAACCGTCCACTATCAACCACTCTTTTTAACATTTATTTTGACGACATGATAAGATCATGGCAGCAAATGACGACTGGGGAAATTAACTTAGGAAATATAGTAATAAAAACAGTAGTCTTTGCATATGACCAGATTTTAAAAGCAAAAACAGAGGACAAACTACAAAGAATGCTATATAAACTAAATGAAATATCAAAAAAATACAACATGGAAATATCATCAGAAAAATAAAAAACAATGGCCTTCAAGGGTGCTCATCCAGTTCGGACAAAGATAATATTAGAAAATAAACCAATAGAACAAGTGGTAAGATATAACTTCCTAGGTTGCGAAATATCATACACAGCGGAAACAGATATAAATAACAAACTAAATAAGTTTAATTATATAACAGGAACACTAAAAAGAACTTTGAAAAATTAAGCCAGGAAAGACTATATAATGAAATTATACAAGACAATGGCAGTACCTATTATTACTTACGGATCTGAAACATGGACAGTGACAACACAACAATTTGCCAGAATACAAGCTGCTGAAATGAGATTCCTCAGACCAATAGGGTATCAAAGAACAGACAAAAAACATAACACACAAATAAGACAACAATTAAAAGTAGAGGAATTAAACACAACAATAGTGAAATACAGAACAAACTGGAAAGAGCACTTGGCAAGGATGACTGAGAATAGAATACCAAAAGCAGCATACAGCTATTCACCACGAAGAAGAAGAAGTTTGGGAAGACCAAAGAAAAGATGGAAAGAGCAGCAATTTGGAGCTGGAACAGGCTAGTAAATAAGCCTGAAGAAGAAGAATAAAACCGTCTGCAGCATCCGTAGTCTTATCAGCAGAAATCCATATAGGTGATTTGACTATGTCAGTCCTGATTTTTTTAATGTGTCAACATAACGAGAATCCAAGTAATTTTGGACTCCTCAGAAATTCTGCAGTTGCAGTATTTTTGTAAGAGATGTTTAAATTTAGGTACCTGAAGTTTGTAAAGGAATGGGAAAATCTACAAGCTTATGACATTACTACATTACAAAGAAAATCTGCAGTAGCAACATTCAGACTGCTAACGGGACATGACTGCTTGAATAAACACCTACACAGAATTGGCATAACAGATTCACCTAAATGCCCTTTTTGCAATTTAAATGAAGATATGGAAAGAAACCATCTCCGTTGTCCAGCTTTTGTAGAAGAGACCAGCCTTTCTGCTAAATATTGGAGTGCAAGAGAGCGAATGATTTCATTATCAAGTGCTCGACATTAGATACCAACCAACCAACCAGTTTGTTCCAGGGTATGTTCCCTGCAACCAATGCCTTGCATAGTTCTTTGTAAAATTCACTATTAGATGATGTAGGCTGCCCTATAACTGTGTAAGTAGTACCTGTTTCTTTGAAGAAATCCATTGTTTATTCCTAATATGTAGATAACTTCATAAATGTTGTTCAATTTGAGATTTCATCATACACCCTATACATTTATCACAAATTAGGCAGAGGACTGTTTTAATATCAGTGGTTAAAAGAGTCAATAGAAATCCATGTTTTCAGCTTTGATGACAACAAAGATGCAACCGGTGCCATGGTTAACTTAAATGCAACTGCTCTGATTGAGGGTCTTTCCACTTTTCAGCGGTTGCCCTTTTACCGGCTGCTGGCCCTTCACATCCACATGTGTCAATCACAGAGGTAGATGATCAACAGCCAGTGTAAGGGTGACATCTAGTTAGCATGTCGAGTCCCCCAGCCGTTATAGCTGGTTCCTCAACCCTGGAGCCGCTACTTATTGTAGCTACCCAATTGCCTCACGATGCTGGGTGAGCACCGGTCCCATACTGGCCGAAATACCATGAGAAAATTTCTTCCCCCATGGAGACTCGAACCAGCGCAAGTCCCGTAGCTCTGCGCCAAGGCTTCCTACCTTAACCGCTCGGCTACGGCAACTGAATGTCACAAATCTGAAGTGTCTGAGAACAACAAGAAAGGAATACTTTTAAAACGAGTCATTGTTGTCTGCATTGAACTTGTGCATATTAGTTATGAATGTAATGAAAATATATGGGATTGACGACAATGTATGAGAAACACAATAATAAAACTTAAAATGTCTTTTCCTTTCTTGCTATGTAACGAAAATGAATGGGATTGATGAAAATGTATAACAATTCCAGAATAATATTAAAATATGTAAAATTGTGAATATGTATTATAGCTCAAAATATGTAAAAATATGCAATTTAAAACTTTCGAATAAGCATCCTTTCAGATTTGTGAACATTGTAGCTTTTCTTATAACTACTTATTCAGGAAGAGAATATGTTAATTACATAAAATCCCAGCTCTAGAAATAAGAGATACGTTAATTATTCTAATTTAATTATTTTATTGAAATACGCTAAACAGGAAAGCACATTTTTTAATTCTGAAAATTTGCCGTCATCATGACAAAATACTACCAAAGTTTTCATTGCAACTACTGATGACTTCTGTTGGAAATTGTGTAAAATGTTAGTTTATTCCCATAAACATAGGGAAAACAAAGAGAAATCTGCATTGACTGCTCATATTTGGTTGGAAAAACATGAAATAGATGTAAACACAACATTATTAAAACAGTTGGATAATACAAACAAACTCACTGTTTGGAAGAGCTACATAAAGAAGAACAAAAACAAAATTATGAATTATATTTGGAGAGAAAAATTATATGCTCAGACAGGGGTTTGAACCCAGGATCTTTGGCTTTCTAGGCCAATGCTCTACCACTGAGCTACCTGAGAAACTCCAATCTAAACACAAATATTTCTCTTATACACTGTTAATTCCCGATTGCCGAATGTTACGAGCATCAAAAGAGTATGAATTTTGAAATTCCCAAGGAAAAAGATTTGATTTACAAGTTAGAAGATAGAAGAGGGGAGCTGACATCCAGGGGTGACAACATGAACTTCAACAGTCTAGAAAAGTTGATGATGGTTTACATGATAATACCAATTATAATTCCGAGTTCAGGGGTGAGCAAAAGCACTTTGAGACTAGGTAGCTCCAGCTGAATGCCATAATTTTTTTCCAATAGATTCTGCGTGTCTAGAACAAAAGGTACCTATAAAGAAGAGGAAAGTTGATGTGAAGAAACTGGTTGAGTATATACCTAAAGAGTATCAGAAGTACTTCACGGAGCTAACTTCTTTTCTTGCCTATTGTGACAGGAGGAGAGGGAATTGAAGATGGCCATTAGAGGTGGACACAAAAGTTGTCTCGTTTCAGTACCTAATTCTCTATCTTGAGCCAAGGAAATGTGTTATGTTATAATTATAAGAACAATATTTTTACATTTTTCAATGAACAAAAAAGTCTGTATAGAAACTCTGAGTGATTAGAGAGATATTAAATAATAAAGTGACTCAGTAACGTAATTTCTAAGGAAAGGTCAATAGTCCACCGAGATTTTAAAAAGTTCAGTAAAATTAAACGACTGATGTTAAAGGAATCCTAATGAGCATTCTCTGTTTGATGGTAATTGTTATTATAACAAGTAAGAACTCCAGATAGTTTTTTCTTATTTCCCAACACTTTGCTAAAATGGACTGAAGCTCTTTCTTTATGAACCAATTCAATTAACAAAACAATAAAATACTAATTGACCAATTATACCCATCAGTTTGACATCAATTAAAAAGGCAAAAATTTTTCCCACTGTTGGAAAAAAGTTGTTCTTAGAAAAATTACTGGTTTTGCCATCATAATCACTAACAGAATACACCATCTGTCTCCAACAGTTTCACTACTGTTTCTCAGAATCATTCCCTATTTGGTCATCTGAATTATTGTGTCACCCTGTAAAATGCAGTTTGTCTTTATTCCAGAATAATGAGTAACAAGTAAAACAATCCTATTATGACATTGGAAAAAGTTAGATACTTTTTATGTAGAGAATGGAATAGGGAAAATTTTAGATGAATCTTACCTATTGTTTTATATGTGAATAAAAAATTATGCTTTTAAAGAATTATACCTGTAAATGCAAATATAGGGATAAGCAAAAATAGTCAAAGTGTTCTCTAATTATTTCACTTCATCTGAAACTTAATTGTTCTTCTGTTTCTAGATAAATGTGTTAATCCTGAAACAAAAAGGCCATATCCTGTCTCTATGATTGAGAAAGCCATGAAGGATGCCCATTATTCTGTGAAACCAAATAGAAATGCAAAACAACAGGTTTGTATCAATTAAACATTTTTTTTTAATATCTCAATTTCTACTTTACTGATTTGCCTATGAAAATACTAATATCTGACAGCCTGTAGCAGCAAATTCTGATGGACGACAGTTAAAAAAAAAAACCAAAGAAAATATCAAAATTGAAGGAGCTTTACAAAAATATAACAATATACAAAATGACTAGCTATCAAAGTATTTTGTGCTGTATTAATGTCAGATTTTTTTTATTCCTGAGTTCTTTACAAATTGAGATCTTTTTTGCATTTGCAATTTTATTTTTCTTAGTTACACAGATTATCATAATGATTAATACAAAAGTTTTACTAATCTACTTGTAAGAAATAAATTGACAATCTTCTCCTGGCCATCAAGGATTAGGAGGCTATCTCCTCTTGTCTCTTGGTCTTTGCTCTAATGCTTGTCGTGGGTATCTTGAAAGCAGCATCCTTAGAACATGTTCTCTCCTAGAGATTGAATGAGGAATATACACCTGATATCATATTTTGCTTTCTCACCAGGAAAAGTTTTGGAAGGACGTCTCCCCCATTTTCAGCCAGAAGCCAACTGCTGAGTTTTCCATTGGAAGTTTTATATATATTCCCTCCCTCTGGTTTTGGGTAGACAAACTTTACAGATCATTCACTATTTTGTTTCTATTTTTCTGTATTCTTTCTTTTCTCATACAATGAGTTCTGTTGGCCAATTCAGCAGTAGGGTTTCTGACTGAAATTGGGGGGAAGTGTTCCTATAAAATATATTGTAGGTGAGAGTGCAAAATATGCATATATTAGTGATTCAGTCTCTTGATAAATTACCCCATAAAGTTACTTTCTGTAAATTTTGAAAATAAAATGTTCTCAATGGTATTGTTTTATACAAAACTGCCTTCTCCTAATTATGTTCTTATATCTCATTTCTCAGCCTATCTTTTTAGTTACTTCACATAAGGGCCTCAAAAATATAATTTGTGCTCCTTCAAGTCCCTGTTTGTCATGTGGTTGCAATGTCCACATTAAATTTACACGTTTTAACACCATATTAGGAGAAACATCTACAACCAGCAGATTGGATGGACTGACAAAATTGGCTGTTAGGAATCAGACAATGTCAAAGACATTAATCAACCGATTATCTATCTATCTATCTATCAATCACATAATCTTAATTGACAATCTACAACATGAAAATTTTCCCATAGATGACATTTGTAATGCAAGCAAGAGGGCTAAGCATTGAAGATGCCCAAGATTGTAGGCTATGGAGGTTTGACACGGGAAGACGGCAGCAGCTGTAAAAATCCGTAGATAGGTAGATGACATTTGTTTAAGTTGTAAATAAATGACAGTGGACCTGTGGCCCAAGCAGTTACCTTGCTCTGAGGCCCGTGTTCACATCATGGACACTCCATATGGGGTTTGTGACAGATAAATCGGAGCCAGGGCAGATTTTTCTAAGTGTTTTGTTTTCACCTGCCAAATATTCATTCCACTACTTCTCCCTTCTCATGTTATTCATTGCTCCTGGGATGTTGTAATAGGCCAGGTCAGGCGGCATCAGTTTATAGCACAGACCTTCAATAACAGGGGCTTCATTTCATCTTATCTCCCAATTACAATTAAATGCTGTGGGTCCATGCAGTCATGATATTTCTATAAACATATAACAAACCTTTTTAAATTTAAAATTACTTAAGGATTTCTTGACTTAATTATGGACCAAATGAGACATTTACCATGATAAATCATATAGTAGTTTTTCCAGAATCTTAATTCAGCAATGGAATTATATATAAAATGTGCAGTGTAGCCAAGTTGTAAATGACAACACAGTAACTTTGAAATACTTATAAATATATGTGAACTGTAAGATTAAACTTATATAAAAAAGAAAATAAGATACTGAGTAAAAGACACTGCAATATAAATAACATTAATATCTACTACTAAGATAAAGATTAAATATGTGATCATTTACAGGCTTTGGACGTAATTCCTCTATTGAAAGCAACAATGCCTTTGGAGCGAGCTCAGATGAGAATACGAGTAGTTTTGTCTGGAAAAGAAGCTCGCAAGTTGAGGGAAAAGGTTGCAAAGTTAGCTACCAGCATTGAAAGTGATAAATGGGATGAAGGTCAACTGAACATGGTAAATAATTCTTACACTATAACTGGCAATTTTTATAAATTGTTAAATGTACAAAATATGAAACTCAAGAGAGAGCTGTACAGGGTGTTACCTAAATGAGTACAGATTTTTTGTGTGGTGATAGGTAACAACCATACAAGTATTTCAACACAATGAACTTTGGGTCAGAAATTCATTGTTTTGGGTCTACAGAGTAAAAGTGTATTTAAAATTGTTGTATGACAAAATGTTAATTATGGTTAAGGTAGAATATTTTTTATCACTCACCTCATATTGTTAATTATGGTAATTGCAAGGGAAATAAAAGCTAGTACATGAATGTAAACACTCGAGTCTGGCGTGCACTTGTTTGTATGATAAGCTATGTATGTATTAGTCATTCAAAATATCTCTGCATGCAGAAGAATTACGAAGCTCTATTTGTTGCTACATGTGATGTCATATAAGGCAGTGTACACTGTCAGCATCCTACGTCCCATTCCCCTCTGCACTCATATATAGCAGTGTCACGTGTTCTATTCCTACATAAACACGACAGCAGTGCCCTCCGTCAACAACTGCGCTTACTCCTTAAACGGGTAATAATTTGGTTATTTGTTTTGATTCTCATCCCCTTTCCATTAACACGGCTGGTAGTAAACAAAGAAATGAAAGGAATGACAACTCTTACATTTGTCATCACAACCTCTTCATTTAGTTCAGTCTAAATCGGCTTGTTGGGTAGAAGTAAGTAAACTAATAATATCGTTCTTAAACATGGATCATTTTATGTGGCCAGAACTCACTGACATGTGTGTTGCATACGGTGCCGCTGGAGTTCAAAGGCTTTAAGCAGAGCGCTTCCCAAACAGACAAATATTCAAAGACATTAATATAATAAAGTTGGGAATTTTTACATTATGAGGTTTTCTTATAAGAATCAAATGAACCATTATCCAAAGACATTTCTTGCGATTGACCGACAAATAAGAGAGAATGGTTCTGTTAATATAAATCATCATACTCGTGGTAGGAGACCATGGGTGCATACACCAGATATTGAAGAGGAGGTGTTGAAGCAGTTTACAACAGTCCCTCAACAAGCACTCGCGAGTGGTGGCACGATGCCTTCACATTAGTAATCATACTGTTTGGAACATTCTTCACAAAAATCGTCAACATTTTTTCAAACTTAACAAAGTTGAGCTGGACCCTTGGGATGCCTTGAGCATGAAGCCCATATTCCGAAGTCCCAACTGCTTTTGTCTCCCATGACTTTCATCTTCAAACTACATTTTTTTGGTGGTACTTACAGCAGCGACTGGATATTCCCAATTTTCCCGCCATTGTGTTGTGGGCAGACGAGGCCCCTGTTGACCCACGAGGGGTATTTTCAACAGTAGAAACAGTCATGTGTGGGCACATGTTAACCCTCATGCAACACAAATTTGTGCATATCAACACAGATTTGCAGTTAATGTTTGGATGGGAATTCTAAACTTGCATGATCCTTATCTGCTTCCCCCTCGCCTGACAGGGCAACATTACTTGACCTTTCTCTGAGAAGTGATGCTCCCAGAATTATTCAAAGACATTCCTCTGAACTTACACTGTAGGATGTGATCCCAACACAATGGTGTCCCCATTTCACAACGTGCCGTTAGACCTTTCCTCGACAGAAGATTTGCAGATCGATGGATTGGTTGGGTGGACCCATTCCATGGCAACCGAGGTCCCCATACCTCACACCAGTAGATTTTATTTTTGTGGGGACACATGAAGTCTCTTATCTAAGTGATTCCCATGAACATAGTAGCAGAGCTTGTAGTAAGGATCGTGGCAGCAGCTGCGGAAATCAGGGAGCATCCAGAAATGCTTCTTAGAGTTCATCAGTCCAAGGTGATATGCGCAAAGCTGTGCATCCAGGTCATTGGTTGCCATTTCCAACAAGTACTGTAAAATAACATGTAATACCTTCCATTTTTCTTAGAATTAAAATATAAACAACAATGTGTTCAACAATTTTAAATGTGTTTTTAGTCTGTAGACCCATAACAATACATTTCCGACCCAAGGTACATTGTGTTAAAGTACTTGTATGGATTTCCTACCACTACACAAAAAATCTGCACTCATTTCGGTAACACCCTATATAATAACATGATTTAATTTTTTAAAAAAATATTTTAATTATTTAGTGCAGGGTCAATTGGTACTATTTTTTTTTTCCAATTGACTTTGTTTTTTTAAATATATGTGTGTATAATGTTAATAAAAATAAGCTAATGTGGACAAGCTCATTGGTATAAAATTCCCTGTTAAAATTATTTATTTTTTTAAGTTTAAGGGACATGAAGGTCCTACACTGTAGCTCAGCAGTTTAAGGTATGGTGCCTTCATGCAGAGATATGGGACTTGGACTGGTCTGAGTCCCCGTGGGAGAAGAAATGCCTCATAGAATTTTGGCCAGGTGGGACTAGTGCCCACCCAGCATCATGAGGATTTGGGTAGCTACAATAAGTAGAGGCTCTAGATTGATAAAACCAGCTATAATGGCTAGGGGGTCCGACATGCTGGCTGCATGTCACCCCTACACTTCAAATATAATTTATCTTTCAGTGAGAAATGTTAAATCAATAATAAAAACATCATTAGAAGCCTTACTAGCTTTATAAAGTAATGTTAAATTCCCAATAAATGTCTTCTTAACTAAGAAGCCGCCATTTGCAAAGATAGAAGCAATGGTTTAAAAAGCATTTGGCGAGAGGGAATTACAACTTATATAAGAGAAAAAATTGCGTCTAGTTCGTAACTCGCCTCGGTAGCTCAGTTGGTAGAGCATTTGGCCCGGCAAGCCAAAGGTCCCGGGTTCGAGTCTTGGTCTAGGCGAAAATTTTTCTCTTCAAATATAATTTATCTTTCAGTGAGAAATGTTAAATCAATAATAGAAACATTACAGAGGTAATGTTTATTAGACTAAATACATAATATGAAAATAACATGTAATTTATTATTCAGATCATACATCTCAATGATGGATAAATCATATTTGAAGAGAAAAAGGGTGTGGTATACTAACCGTCGCAAAAAATTTTCAATTAATTTCTTATGCCACTGATGCACTAAACACTTTTAAACACTAAAATTCATCGGAGAACATATTGTTTAAACAACTCACCTCATAGGATTCATGCTTCCATGATATCGCGATTTCAAACATAGTTATGTTCATCATCAGCCATAACTACGACTGACGAAATTCTTCGGCCGTCAACTATTCTATTGTCGCCATCTTCAGTGCTGCCATCTATGGTTGAATTTATGAACTTCGAAATCAATGTAATTTCGTTAGGGATATCAAAATTCATTGACCTATTTTTGTTTTTCTGAATGTATATTTTTTCCCAAAATATACATTCAGAAAAACAAACATTTTAATTTAAGCATATCTCATGAACATTCCAATGGCCACAGATATGATATGGCCATAAAATATAAATATTTGATTGCATATAGAGGTCCACTCATCTTGAATTCATCTGAGTAAATTAATTAGTCATTTTTTAACATCTTACCTCATATTTTATGTTTCTTCAAACACATGAACTAGTTTTCGAGAGAAGGATCTCTCTCATTTTCAACCGACATTATGACTACTGGATTTTCGTTGGAATCTCCATCAATAACGTTGCCATCTGGTGTTGATTTGATGAACTTTGAGATGAAATTGAAAAATCAGCTATTGCAGCACACATAGTTTATTGGAGAATCATAAAATTGAAAAAGAATCCCAACTTTTAATCTTCTTCTTCCTTCCAAGTATTAGGCCAAGGCCTGTTACGATCCTATAGAAAATTTTCCCTCCAGCTTCTTCCGGAAAATTCTCGTATAAGACTTGAAAGCATAATAATAGTCCCTTCGATTGGTTGCTGGCCAAAGGAAGGCAAGATCAGTGATGGGCCTGCCATCTTATAGCCTCTGGTCAGGCTTTTCTGGAGAAGAAAAGAAAATAAAGGAAAGAAGAAATGGAAGAAAGGAAAGACTCCCTAGCCCTCGGATGCCCTAATAGCGTCGGGGTCGAAAAAACAAGAGTTAACCAAGAGAGGTTAGGTAGTAAAGTTAAAAGAGTGCAAAACACAGGTAAGTGGAAGAAATGTTTTGCTCAGCTTGGGCACCTTGTGGTCACCATCCACATATCCCCTAGATGATGACCCCTGAATACATTTGGAAAAAGCTTTAGAATTGACAATTTGGGAGAAGATATATATTCAGAAGAACAAATTTAGATCCATGAATTTCGAGATTCCTAATGAACGTGACCTCATCTCAAAGTTCATCAAATCAACACCAGATGGCAACGTTATTGATGGAGATTCCAACGAAAATCCGGTAGTCATAATGTCGGTTGAAAATGAGAGAGATCCTTCTCTCGAAAACTAGTTCCCATGTTCGAAGAAACATAAAATATGAGGTAAGATGTTAAAAAATGACTCATTAATTTACGAATTAAGAACCTCATAATGTTATTTCCCATATTTAACTATGAATTCATCTGAGTGACTACTTGAACTTAGTCGTAGAAGAACTGGAACTAAGGTTGAGAAATTGTATGATGTAATCATGCAACTACTGTACTATCATCTGCTACTCAACATTTCTGTCAGCTTGGTCTTCATTTGTTAGTTTCTGGATACACGTTCATAGAATGTCTATTTTTTTTGCCAACAATTATTTTCTGAATTTATATTTATTTTCACACACTCGATAAGATTATTGATCAGAAATGATAAAGATAAACAGTCTTCCTAATAAAAATCTCTTATACAGGCTTTCATAGTTGTTTAGTTATACAATATATAAGCCTTATATAGTTCATGTATAATTTCCTTACTAATAAACATTGTGCCGGAGCTATATAACAATACAACTGCTACACACAATACGTCACATATTCATTATGACGTCAGAACAATATTACGCGCGGCTTGTAACAGAAATAAAACAACATGAACTAGTGATTGTGTAAGAAATGAGTATGGATAAGAATTAATAGATTCCCTAATTGGGGAGGTACGGAAAAAATAAGTGTGTTTTAATTTATGTACGTTTTCCTTTACGCTCTGTCAAATATATCGTAGAATTAGTTTCATAGATAATGTGCTGCCATCTAACATCAAGAATTTCAAACAATTCTTGGAAACTAATAAAAGTTTTTCCCATTACTTATGAATTATATGCAGTGTTTTAAGATAGTTAGAAAACATTCAAAATAGTAGGAAATATTACCGACAACAGAATAATGCTTTAAGCGAAAAAAAAATCATTGAAGTTTGATCGGGAATCGAACCTAGGACTTCATGGACTGTAGTCAGAAGCTCTAACCACAAGACTATCAAGCTAACATGTGGCTTCCTGCAATAATAGTACCTCTATAATTAAATACATTTTTATATCGGTATGTGTATAATGTATTAATGATGCACAAGAGTTTTGTTAAAATAATATTATGAAGCATTTAAACTACATTCAGGTTAAATCTTGTCTTCAGCAATTATTGTAGAACATATTCTTTTGTGAATCAGTGTTCAATCTTAAAATATTATTAGGCTAAATGAGAATGAGTGTAACAAAAGACATTTTATGATGCCTTTATTTTCCTACCCAGAGCTTTATTAATATTATTTATGTCCTGTGCATCCATCAAACAGTCATTAAAGTAATAAATTAATGAGTCATTTTAACATCTTACCTCATATTTCATGTTTTTCAAACACAGTAACTATAGTTTTCAAATGATCTTGTCATTCATTTTCAACCGCCATTATGACTACCAGATATTCGTTGGAATCTCCCTCTATAACGTTGCCATCTGGTGTTGATTTGACGAACTTTGAGATATCGTTGCCATCTGGTGTTGATTCGATGAACTTCGAGATGAGGTCACGTTCATCCGGAATGTCGAAATTCATAGATTTAAATTTGTTCTTCTGTATAAATATTTTCTCCCAAACTGTCAAATCCAAAGGTTTTTCCAAATGTTTTAGAAGTTTAGCTTCTTTTTCAATTCTATGACCTTCCAACAAACTATGTGCTGCAATAGCTGATTTTTCAATTTCACCATTTTTAATATTTCTAAAGTGTTCCTTTGTGCGAGTGTCCAAATTTCTTTTTGTTTTTCCTATGTATACTTTATTGCAACCTCGACAATCAATTTGATAAATTCCAGATTTTTTACTATCTGGGGTGTTCATTTTCTTATTGGTTATTAATAAGTTACCAAGGCTAAATTTATTTATCGGTGATGAATCTGTGAAATTTACTATGGAATTAGAAAATAATAACCAAATCCCATTTTTGGACCTCTACATAAGAAGGAATGAACAACAACAAAGAATTGAATTCAATATATACAGAAAAGATACTCATATTGACAATTACAGAAAGTCTTCAGGTTTCAATCATATTGCGCATAAGCATGCAATTTTCAACAGTTTGATATATAGATTATTGAATGTTCCACTAAATGAAGAGGATTTTAAGAAAGAATACAATCACATTTTGGACATAGCTAATTTAAAATGGTTTTGGAAAGGAAATAATTATAACTAAATTGAAGAAATTCAGACAACAAAAAAGATTAAAAGAATACACTACCCTGCAATCTGATTCAAAGAAAGGAAAACAATTTAAGAAAATCACTTATCATCCTGGAATACATAACAAATTTCAAAAAATTTTCAAGAAATTCAATATTACATTGGCACCGATAAATAAATTTAGCCTTGGTAACTTATTAATAACCAATAAGAAAATGAACACCCCAGATAGTAAAATATCTGGAATTTATCAAATTGATTGTGGAGATTGCAATAAAGTATACATAGGAAAAACAAAAAGAAATTTGGACACTCGCACAAAGGAACACTTTAGAAATATTAAAAATGGTGAAATTGAAAAATCAGCTATTGCAGCACATAGTTTGTTGGAAGGTCATAGAATTGAAAAAGAAGCTAAACTTCTAAAACATTTGGAAAAACCTTAGGATTTGACAGTTTGGGAGAAAATATTTATACAGAAGAACAAATTTAAATCTATGAATTTCGACATTCCGGATGAACGTGACCTCATCTCGAAGTTCATCGAATCAACACCAGATGGCAACGATATCTCAAAGTTCATCAAATCAACACCAGATGGCAACGTTATAGAGGGAGATTCCAACGAATATCCGGTAGTCATAATGGCGGTTAAAAATGAATGACAAGATCATTTGAAAACTATAGTTACTGTGTTTGAAAAACATGAAATATGAGGTAAGATGTTAAAATGACTCATTAATTTATTAATTAAGAACCTCATAATGTGTTTCCCAATTTTAACTTTGAATAAGTCATTAAAGTGTTGTATTTTGCGTTAAATTTAAAGAAACATTCATCAATATCATGAGAAAACAATCAGTTGATCTTGAAGTCTGACATTTTGTCTAGTTATACAATCCTTAAACAAGGTTGGCATGTATAACGATTCCCATGTAAAGTTGTACACCTCTTATACACTGAACAGCTAATACAGTAAGGTAGAATTTTTTATCACTCACTTCATATTGTGATAAAAAATTCTACCTTAATGAATATACCTCGTAGTGAGAATTCCTAAAATAAGTAGCTAATACAGTGTTTATTATTAAGAATTTTCAACTGAGATATGCATAAACCTTGTATAAAAGTTATATATGGACTTTTAGTAAGAGGGAAAATGTTCTATATGTAATCCATTGGTATAATGATCGGATTCAAAGCTATTGAACCTACTCAATTGTATTTATGGCATGATTATATAAAATTCATCAGTTTTAGGGCAGAATTCATGAAACCATCTTTACACAAAGAGCGAACCGGTTTTATGAATACTCTCTATGTCATAGAGAGGGGGAAACAGTCGCTCTTTGCATAAAGATGGTTTCATGAATTCTGCCCTTAATGTACATTTTATATATATATATATATATAATCTGCAGCTGGTGGATACGAGTACCACTATGTCATGTCGATATTGCAATTAAAAATGTATTCTTTGCAGGTTTGCCTTATAGACCCTGGACATTACCGAGAAGTTGATGAAATTGTACGTTCTGAAACAAAAGGACATGGATTGCTGGAGTTACTGAATTTAAAAGAAATAACAGAAGGAGAAGAAATCTTGGAATAGAATTATTTGTAATATAAATGTTGTTACTGGTAAATATTGTATTTTTGTTTTTTAATAAACAATATACACAGTTTAAATGAGTTTTAATTCATCTTCCTGTAAATGAAAGACAAAATTAACATCGTATTGCTCATTTATAACAACACTATACAGCTTAATAATCTATATCACTCATGCTGGAAGCTCACTACCTGTTTCAAACACCTTAAGTTTTTGCTGCGCTCGGTTCCTCTGAACTTGGAATATAGATAGATTCGTTCTTCTTGTCCACTCTACATGCAAATCGTGATATAGTCAGCAGAAAATCTGATAGTCTGCAAGCATAAAAAAAAATTGCAAAATTAAAAAAGTCCTTTAAATGTGCAATATACATTATTAAAAACTTAAATACCATAATTTTGCTCTTTTCACATTAAAAAAAAAGGGGGAATATTTTATTTCCAATAAAATCTATTTTTCAAATATATATGTATTTAAAATGGAGCTTGGGCAGATTTTTCTGGTATTTCTTCAGTTTTCCTCCGCCATAAATTACATTCCACATATCTGCATACTCATCTCATTCATCTGCCCATGTGACAGTGTATCAGACATAGTTGGCCAGCATTCTTATCAATCACGGACTTGTATAAATATAGAGGTTTCACCTCATCCCTTGACCTGAACCTGAGTTGATTCATTCACAGTGTTCTGCTTAAACACAGCATTCTCCACTCTTTCCTTTTTGTATCTGCATACAAACTATTTATTTTAATAAATGTCTTTTTCTGCCTCTAACTTTCTTTCCGTTGACCATTCCTTCTAGGACATCCTTCAGCAGGTAGTTTCTTTTTAGCCAGTGGCTAATCCAATTTCTTTTCCTCTTCTTTATTAGTTCCAGCATCGTTCTTCTTTCACCCACTCTGTCTAGCCCATCTTAATTTCTTACTTTGTCCATTTTATACGTTCCATTCTTCTCCATATCCACATCTCAAAAGCTTCCAGTTGCTTTTCCTCATTCCGTCGTAATGTCAAAGTCTCCGCACCATACAATGCTACACTCCACACAAAGCACTTCACTAGCCTCTTCCGTAATTCTTTTGCCAAAGGTCCGCAGAAAATGCTTCTCTTCTTGTTAAAAGCTTCTTTGCCATTGCTATACTCTGCTTTACTTCTTGACCGCAGTTCATGTTACTACTGATAAGTGATAATACAAACCCATACAACCCAAGTATTTGTACCTCCACTTGCTCAATGGCCTCATCTTTAATCCTCATGTTTATCTTCCTTGGTTTCTTTTCTATAATCATGGACTTCGTCTTATTTATATTTATCTTCATCCCATAATCCTTGCCCTTATCATTTAGCTCCATCAGCATGTTCCTCAGTGTCATTGCATCTTCTGCTAGCAAAGCCATATCATCAGCAAATCTTATGCACTTTATTCTTCTTCCACTCATGTTTATGCCTCCCATATTGCTGAAGTAGTTCATTAGGTCTTCCAGGTAAATGTTGAAAAGAATAGGTGATACAGGACATCCTTGCCTTACCCTCCTTCGAATTTTTCTTCCCTTTGAAATTTCTTCTCCTATTTTCACTTTTACTCACTGTTTCATATAAAGATTACTTATGAGCCTCCTCTCCTTCCAGTTAATGTCAATTTTCAAGATCTTCAGGAGTTTATTCCAATTTACTCTGTCAAAGGCCTTTTCCAGGTCAACAAATACTGCATAAATGTCTTTATCTTTTTCTATATATCTTTCTCCTATTCGTATCAATCCAATTGCATCTCTTGTACCCTTTCCCTTCCTGAAGCCAAACTGTTCTTCCAATTCGCTTTCCATTGTAGAACGTAAACGTCGATTCAGTATTTGCAGGAGAATCTTTGCAGAGTGTGATATCAAGGTAATAGTCCTGAACTCCTTACATTTTTCACATTGTTTTCTTTGGTATTGGTATTAACACTGTCTCAGTCAGTTCTTCGGGCCATTCACTTTCTTTATATATCTTGTTGCATAACACAATTTCTTTCACCCAAGCATTTAACCAATTCAATGGGGATTCCATCTACTCCTGTTGCTTTCCCATTTTTCATTTCCTTAATTGCTAGTTCAACTTCTTCCTTCAGAATTGAAAATCCCTTTTCATCTTCTAATACGTCTTCTTCATTTCTATATCCAAGTTAGCCGGACAATTTCTTGTCTCATATAGCTCTTCTACATATTTTTCCCATGTGTTCATAATTCCTGTTTGTTATTTCTTCATTATTTTTGTCCTCAATCAGCCACATAGTTTTCCTGCTCGTCTTTCCATAGTCCAAGCTTTTAACTTCCTGGTACATTAAATCATATTTTCCTTTCCTCTCCAGATTCTCTAGTTCTTCACATTTCTGCTTTGTCCATTCTTCCCTTGCCTTGTCAGTTTCTCTTGTAAGTTCGTTTAGTTTCCTGTAGTTTCTTTTGGCTTCTTCTGTATTGCTATAAGGTATAAATTTTACTTAAATAAATAATATCTGATAGCGTTAATTCCTAAAAAAGTAAGTCAACTGCATGTTTATTGTTTTAGAAAATGATAAATGAGGACTACATAGCAGATCTCAACAGTGATGTATTATGAACTTAATAATGACAGGCATCTCAAGATCATTAACACTTTAAACCTGGCCATAGCACTTGTACAATTTTTAATCGCTACATTATTCTGGATTGATTCTTAATCTTCTGCAATACATATGTTCAGAAGACATGTAGTTCTATTGATAGTGGCTTGTTAATTGGATGGGGATGTATCACATTGACTGTTTTAAATCTAAACTATAGTAAAAGCTCCTTCCTTATTCATGGTTCCATTATTTGCAGGTTAAAAAAATTGCACCATAGTTCCTGTATTCGCAGCTAAAAATTTCTTTTCACAGGTTCAGTCGGTATATGAGAAAGATAAATATCCTTTATGAACGCATTGGCAAATTTTTTTTACTGCAGGCACATGCCAAGGCGGCTTTTACAAAGAGTGATTCAAGCCAAACGAACAAATATTAAATTAAATCAAACCTTATTGTTACTAAGCCTGAAGTTCGTTGTTAAAAACCGCCACCATCGCTAGGTCCGTTGATCAATGCCATGATCAGTGTTTTATTGTTTCAACTTGTCATTCATTTTAATAATTTTGATTGAATAACACATGTCTCTTCTGCTTTGTTCCCAATTTACAATGTCGAGTGAAAGGAAAAAAAAAAAAAAAGTTCCGAAGCGGAAAAAGTAGTGTTGCTGCTTAAATTAAAAATAGAAATGCCTCACCGTTTATGCATTGGTGAGTCATTTGCATCTATATCACACTGTTTCAATGTTAATGAATCAACTGTACAATTCATCAAGAAATATGAAGACAAAATAAGGAATTTTATCACTGAATTCACGGCTGAATACCAATCTGAATTGAAAGAGCTTTTAAAAGCGGCAGAACAAGAAAAACAAAATACTAATTTCTCTAAGCCCTTGCCTAAGCCTGACAGTAATAATTAATAGAAATTGTTCAAAATCTCTTATTAAATTGATTTTATTTTGATACTTTTTATTTTAATCAAATGGTAAAGAGAAAAATTTTTCTCTTTACCATTTGATTACAATAATTTAGTAGTGTACTTTAATATACTTATTTAATCATAGTAACAGCTTTAGCTTCTTAATATTAATTTCATATATACTTTTCATTTTATTTTGGAACGTATCCCCTATATACCCATACAAATTACCACGGCATATTTATGGAACATATCCCCTGTGAATAAGATTTACTGTACCAAAATGCGTGAACACTTTTAAAAATCATATATTTACTCATCATCAATGGATTTTATCAAACTTACAGGGATGATGCATAAGAAATCCTAATGAGATTCTAATTTAAAATTAATCTTGGGAAGTAAACATTATGAGGTAATATTCATAAGTAATGCCACGAGTGATTTCCAATTTATCTAGAGAATTTGGAAATGAAGAGTGACATTTGTTAGGACTATTTAACGAATAAAATTAATCTGTTTACTCACAAATCATTATTTAACTATAGTTATTTTAAAATATTTATATATTTTATGTAAATGGCGATGTTTGAAAACAAATGGTATGTTTCATTTGCTTCTTTTGTTAATCACTGCAACCAGGTCATATTATTTATTGCCAAAGGATCGCAATATTGTAAGAATGCATCCTAGTGGAGAAATTTATAACCAACATTAGAGGTATTAACAAGCGAATGATGACAAATCAAGAGCTTCAGAACATTTGAATACTACTATAAAGGTATTAATTAATTTCTGATGTCCTATGATGTAAATATGTCAATTATATTTTTTTGCAACGTCATTTCCTGGAAAATAATTTGTTTAAGAAAGTGCAAACAGTGGTTTCTTTTTTTTGTGGTGTAATCAATTGCTACAAATGTTTTTATATTATCTCCCGCATGCACTAAGAGCTGACATTCATGTACTATATATACATACATATTTTTCTCTTCAAAATATAGTTTATCCTTCAATGAGAAGTGTTAAATTAATAATAAAATCGTCAATAGAAGCCCTACTGGCTATAAAGTAGTGTTAAATTCCCAATAAATGTCTTCTTAACCAAGAAGCCGCCATTTGCAGAGATAGAAGCTATGGTTTCAAGCATTTGGCGCGAGGGAATTACAACGTATATAAGAAAAAAATTTGCGTCTAGATCGCAACTCGCCTCAGTAGCTCAGTTGGTAGAGCACTTGGCCCGGAAAGCCAAGGGTCCCGGGTTCGAGTCTCGGTCTAGGCGAAAATTTTTCTCTTCAAAATATAATTTATCCTTCAATGAGAAGTGTTAAATTAATAATAAAATCGTCAACAGAAGCCCTACTGGCTATAAAGTAGTGTTAAATTCCCAATAAATGTCTTCTTAACCAAGAAGCCGCCATTTGCAAAGATAGAATCTATGGTTTCAAGCATTTGGCGCGAGGGAATTACAACGTATATAAGAGAAAAATTTGCATCTAGATCGCAACTCGCCTCGGTAGCTCAGTTGGTAGAGCACTTGGCCCGGAAAGCCAAGGGTCCCGGGTTCGAGTCTCGGTCTAGGCAAAAATTTCTTTTCAAAATATAAAAAAAAAATATTTATATATTTTCGTATTTCTTACAGGGTCTGTCACTACAAAATAATGCTATGACCTATTCAGAATTTTAAAAAGGAGGTGCTGTCTTTAATATGATAAACTTTATTTAAGTTATGTAGATAGGAAATAACACTATGAGGTTTTTTAATATTGATCCATATTTGGTTCGTCTTCCGGGCTTATAGGCCGTGGTCTGGTTGTCTTCTTACTCGACGTTTCGTCTACTGCTGCGGTAGACCTCATCAGGAGATACTGCGTGCTCTCTGTGAACTCCTCAACAGTCTGCAGCCGACTGTTGAGGAGTTCACAGAGAGCACGCAGTATCTCCTGATGAGGTCTACCGCAGCAGTAGACGAAACGTCGAGTAAGAAGACAACCAGACCACGGCCTATAAGCCCGGAAGACGAACCAAATATGGATCAAGACGCCGGCCGTGAAAGCCTACAATTTTTTAATATTGTTTATTTTTTCTTTCACTCACCTCATACAACATTTCAATCAACATTTTTCGAAAACTAAAATAGAAATTAGAAGAACTTAGATATGAAGTATGAGGTGAGTGAAAGGAAAAATAAACTTTAGTTGATAAATTTGAGGCGAAACACGACTGTGATTGGTTGTAAATAAACAATCATTGAAATGTGATTGGTCATTGACTCCCATTTGGGACATGAGTTAACTAGTCATTTAAAATATGGTTAGAGTCTTCTTCTTCTTCACTTCACGGGCTAGGCAAATTGCCTGTTCTGCCTCACAGTTGTTCTGTCCATCTTTTCACTGGCTTTCCTACATTCCTTGAACGTCTTGGCTTGTGGTTAAATGCTGCTTTTGGTAATCTTGTTATAAATTATTCTTTCTACACGTCTAAACCATTATTTTAATAAATAGAGGTGTAAGACAAGGGTGTAGTTTATCACCTACCCTTCTTAATCTATATATTAATGACATCATCCAAAATTGGAAAAATATAGGTATAAAAATGGACCGTTTTAAAATATTAAATGTTTTAATGTATGCTGATGATATGGTTATTATTCTAGAAAATGAAAATAATTTGCAGTACTCTTTACATTAATTAAATCATTTATGCCAAGAATATAATTTTAAAATATCAAAAGATAAAACAAAAATAATGTCTTTTTGGGAAGTATAGATATCAGATCAAAAATCATAATAGACAACAAACCTCTGGAACAAGTAACAAATTTAAATTATTTGGGTTGTAATTTTACCATAAACACAAAAACTGAAAGAGACATAAATATGAAACTGTCAAGATTTCAAATGATATGTGGAAGAAGAGATTAGTATCTCAATCTAGTGATTGAAGTTTTATAAAACATTGGCAGTTCCTGCATTACTTTACGGGAGTGAAACTTGGGTAATGACCAAAAAATTACAAAGTAGAATACAAAGTGTAGAAATGAACTTCCTTAGAAGAACAAAAGGCTGTACAAGAATGGATTGGATAAAGAATGAAGATATAAGAACAGAGTTAAATATATATCCATTGAATAATGTTTAAAAATCTCACCTCACAAATCTTGTGAATGGGATTCCATTTGAAACTGGTATCATGGAAAAACACAAAATTTGTGACATGAGATTTTAAAATATTATTTTGACCATATTTTAAAGCCAAATGAGGCTTTGCAATGCCATATAGCAATAAACAATTAATAAAAAATCTGTCATATGAGAGTGTAAAAAAAGAAAGCTTTCATTCTTGTGGTTTTATCGGTTACCATTCCTTTTAGCAATGTGTCTTGTTATTTGAAAAACTGTAACTAAAGTCATTGTTGCTCTCATTATCACTAAAAATATCAATTTCTTTATGAGCTGCCATTTTCATACTTAATGACCCAGAATCATAGCAGCTGCCACTGAAATGTTTCAAGGGTGAATAACGATATACAGCAAACTCCTGATTATCCGTGTTAATTGGGACCGAGATATGCATGGAAAATAAAAAAACACAGATAATCCAATTAAGTTATTCGGCACCGTGGAAGCTGATCAGAAATGTATTTACCCACTTTAACACTACTCAAATGCAACACATATTCATAAAATGTCATATTAAATGTATTTAGGTGCGAGTCGTAATTATCATTATTTTATTTTACTCATAAATATAAAAAAATGGGACTATTTCCAGGTCATGACCACTCTGGTTACGATTACGACAGTTATTTAAAATGGCCACCATAACCAGTGACAACTACACTAGTAACCACTGATATTCACACTTATAACCAGTGATGACAAATAATCAGCAATTCCCACACTAGTAACCACTGATATCCACACTCATAACCAGCGATGACAAATAATCACCAATGACCAGACTACAAACCAGTGATAAACCTACTACTACAGCATATCCATGGTTTCAATCTGTAATAACAAACTTTCACTGACTCCACAACGGAAATTTCTGAAATTGTATTGTATTGTCAGAATGTTGGTTGGTACCGTTAAACACACCAGGGGAGGGGGTTGTGAGTGAAGGTTACTCTATTGTGCTAGTTTCTAAGTGCAGTTCACAGTAGCACATTTAAAAATAAAGAAATTTTGCATAACAATACAAAATGCAGTATTTTTTAAAAAAAATACAATAAAAAGAGTCATGCCCGGATAATATGCACATGGATAATCGGGAGTTTGCTGTATAAGGGCTACCAAAATTTAATAATAAAATATAGTTTGCCCTCATTTAATATGTAATGTGCATAATTACTCAAGGTTTATTTTATTACGACTCCAAATATACATTATTTACTAATCAATACCTTTATTTCACATAGTTACGCCATCTAGATGTCAGAGTGTTTTTGGTACCATTCAGCTGGTCTCACTCTCAGCCATGTCCTGATGTCTCCTATGACTTGTCATTTCACTTCCCTTGGAAAGGGTCCTTCAGGGGCCCAAACAAATGAAAGTCAGAAGGAGCAAGATCTGGGCTGTAGGGTGGGCGATTAAGGGTAGTCCACCCAAGCTTTGTGATCTCTCGATGGGTGTGCAGTCTAGTGTGTGGTCTCACATTATCGTATTGAAGGAGAATTTGGTTAACATTTTTATGGGGACAAACATGCCTATATTGTCTCTGCACCTTCTTCAAAACCTTGACATAAACATCTGATTAATATAAAATTATGGAATATTCACCTGAAAGGTCCGTCTCCTCAACTTAATTAATCATTTAACTGTAGCGCTTTCGGGACTAGTCCCATCATCAGCAGGATTCAAAACTGGTGTTTCACTGAAGATCTGGTAGAGGGGGTTGCATGTATTGGGTTCGTTTTTGTTTATCAGGCTGTCGTTGTGAGCTGCTTTCATGATTTCCATCTCTTCGAGTACGTTTATCTTCGCTGGATTATTTTCTCTGTGCATTATTGTTAGGGTGTTTTCAATATTTAACATGCGATGTCCTTCATGGATAACGTGTTTTGCATAGCTTGATTTCCCTTCTGCGTGAATGAAGTCTCGAAAATGTTCTTTGAATCTGATGTTAAAACGAAGGTCACGCTCAGTCGGTATTTCAAAATTCATAACTCTGTTTTTGTTCTTCTGAATGTAGATTTTTTCCCAAATAGTTAGTTCTTTTGTATTTTCTAACTCTTAACTGTTTTAATAATTTAGTATTTGAATTTATATTATGTTTTTCAGATCAAACATGAGCAGCAACTGCAGATTTTTCTATTTCAAAAAAACATAATATAAATTCAAACACCAAATTATTAAAAGTTAGAAAATACAAAAGAACTAACTATTTGGGAAAAAATCTACATTCAGAAGAACAAAAACAGAGTTATGAATTTCAAAATACCGATTGAACGTGACCTGATTTGGAGGATCTTCGGCCAACCGCAGGAGGGAACTGACATCGATATCCAGGGTTTACAACATAAATCTAGCCAGTCTCGCCATGCTGATGATGATTAGAAGACTAATCGAAACATGTTCGAGAACAAATCAACATTAAATTGAGGCAAGATATTACAGACTCAATAAACCTAAATGAATATATTTTGATGAATTACCTGTTGAGGTAGACTTGAGCTTCTTTGTCAACTTCTCCATTCCTCACAAGTGGTACAACACATCTCTCAGCACGACGACATATTGTTCGAGCCACATGCAATGATGTACAGGCTTTACCTCCTCCCTGAAACATTTGGAATCAAATTCTAACATTTTAAACATTTGAGGTTTTCCTACTATACAGTAGATCACTTAGCTAATGTTTGTTATACTAGTAATTTAGCATTTTTTAAATTCCACCAACTGAGTGATTCGTGTGAATGCAAGATATGCGACCAAAAGTGTGAGCGATACCATTACAAACAATGCAGAATATGGACAGGATCACTGAACGAACTCATAAAAGACAAATCATAAACTTATAACTTAATGCTCTTTCGAGTGCCTCTTACCAATTTATTATTATTATTATTAAAAGTTTTATAAACATCTACCTAATCTTGAGCCTTAATATTGAACTGATTTTTAAAAGAATTAATTTTTTTTATCATAAATTTATAGGAAGTCACAGAAATAAATCATCAACTATTAACCCAATATGATTTATAAAAAATTCTACATACCATTAGATAATTAGGGAAACTGTCTACTGATAAATTAATCTATTTCATAGTTCATTTTGTGAAATGTAGTCTTATCATTAAGCATTTGTGATATTTTTAAGTTTAAGACTAAAAATTAAAATTGAACTTCATGGCATGACAGGTCTAGAAGGCCCTTGGCCTAAAAAACCTAAAATCCTACACTAAGTAATTACGTTAGATGCTGAATAGTTTTTAAAATTGAAGTCTTAAACATATCGAACAGGTCCTAAAAATCCTCTAAGCTGACACCTTGTTCATTGTGGTGGATAGTATTACACTTAAAAAGTTATTGATAATTTAAGGTACAAAGTGTCAAAATCCTTAAAAATAAAATTACACAGGTTGTTTCCTATTTTTAGTGACAACATTTAAAACTCATTAGCACAGGTAAATCCATGACCTTTCACTGCCAGCACCTTAGTTTCCACTGCAGAACAATTGCAGGCAGAATATTTATGTCTCCTTTCCACATGCCTTCAATTGAGAGTGGCCTCCTATTTCCAAGGATTCTTTTTCAAGAGACCAAATGCACAAAACACGATTGGAAAAACATGAAGTGACTTGAAAGGAATTTTGCTAATGGCACAGCATTTAAAGGTAGTCAAACTCTGTTTTATTCCCTCTCGCTCTCTTAGGAAAGAGAGGCTGAAAGAGTCTCATGTACTGGCAACATGAGCTCAAGAATGAGAATTCTCAGGATTTTCACAGTGAGTAAGAAGGATGAAGTTATGCAGTGTTCATGCCACATAAGAAATGTTCATTGCATGTACAAAGCCGTATGTTTCTCAATAGCCAAAAGAATTCCCTCCTTTATGAACAAACATTTATTATTATTATTACTGAAATATAAGTTTATAAAAGATTTAAGAGCCATTCCATAAGAAATTGGCAAAAAATATAAAAACTGAACTTGCATTTTCAAAAGTTTACAATTTTTTTTATAGTGAAACGTTACGGTACACTTGAAAATCTAAACTAAATTTCAAGACTCACTTTGATATACTGTAGTTTCAAGAATAATAGATGTCACTTTATCATATTTTTAAAAAATCCCTTTGTTTGAAATAAATTTCTTAAAGTGTAACTACTCCGTAAGCTTGAAAAAATAGTCACATTATATATAATTTTACTACACACTATCATTTGAAAATTAATATGCTGATATTTACAATTTTCTAAACAACATAAATTCATTTAATAATTAATATTGAGTGGAGAACATATTTTTAATAACTCACCTCATACAATTTCAAATTTCTTTGAGGCCATTGGTTTCGAATGAATTTTTCATTCATCTTCAGTCACGACTCCAACTGTTGAAATTCTCTGTTTGTTGATTTCTCTATGGTTACCTCTAGTGCTGTCATCTTTGGTTGGGTTTATAAATTTCAAAATGAAATTTATCTCTACAGGAATATCGAAGTTCATCAATCAATATTTATTCTTTTGAATGATATCTTCTCCCAAACTGTTAATTCTAACGATTTATCCAATTGTTTCAAAAGTTTTACATTTCTATTAATTTTATGATGTTCTAACAAACTATGTGCAGCAATTGCTGATTTTTCAATTTCACAAATTTTTAATATTTCTAAAATGTTCTCTAGTACGTGTTTCCAAATTCCTTTTTGTTTTCCCTATATATACTTTGCTGCAATCATTACAATTTTTTTGATAAATTCCAGATTTTTTACTGTCTGGAATGTTGATTTTTTTATTGGTACTTAGGAGTTTACCCATACTGAATTTATTTATTGGTGCCAAAGTAATATTGTAAAATCAACAAACAGAGAATTTTAACAGTTGGAGTCATGACTGAAGATGAACGAAACATTGTTTGAAACCAATGGTCTCAAAGAAATTTGAAATTGTATGAGGTGAGTTATTAAAAATATGTTCTCCACTCAATATTAATGATATAACCTCATAATGTTTACTTCCCAACATTAATTTAAATATCAATCAATAATATTTAAAGGAAGTGACACTATGAGGTTTATTTTAATTAAATTGAGACAGATTTCATGACTCACCTCAAGTTTGTAGATTTCTTGAAGACTTGTTTCGATACACTACATAATCATTTCCAATTCATCCAACTGTTAAATTGGTGGTAGGTGATCCTGTAGATCATTTCCTGCTTCCTCTGTTGGCTGACTGGTTGAACCTCCAAATTATATCTTTTTGTCTGGGAATTTCAAAATTCACATTTTTCCTTTTATTTTTGTGGATGTGAATTTTCTCCAAACTGTGAGTTCTTTAGATTTTTGTAAATGTTTCACCAAAATGGGCTTTATTTTGATTCTGTGTTTTTCTGACCATGCATATGCAGCCATTACAAATTTTTCTATTTGCCCATTTTTAACATTTCTAAGGGGTTCTTTCAGTCTTGCATTTAAGTTCCTTTTTGTTTTTCCTGTGTATATTTTTTCACAATCTTTGTAATCAATTTAATAAATTCCTGATTTATTGTCTTCATTAATCTTTTCATTTTTGTTGGTTTTAATTAATCTGAAGGCTATAATCATTTTTCAGTGATAAATTTCTGATTTATTGCATTCATTAATCTTTTCAATTTTGTTGGTTTTTAATTACTCTCTTCAGGCTATATTCAATTTTCAGTGCTAATTTAACGTTAAATTTGCTGAAAATGTTTTGAAACTTACTATATGCCAAAGGATGATATGTAAATTTCCTGAAATTTGTTACTAATTTCTTTATCGGTCTGAAGAGTACTTTAATTTATCAATTTTTGTTATTTGAATCTATTTATTTTTTTATGAATCATCTATATCCACCGCTGTGATCTCAAGGTAGCGTGCTGTCACGCAGCGGGCCCGGGTTCGATTCCGGTCGGGACAGGCTCCTGGGTGAGGTTTTTCCTCACCTATAAGACAAATGTCAGGAAGCTTAGGGCCCAACGGTCCCCAAAATCATCCGGCATCATCATCATCATCCTTATCATCACCATGCTTCACCGGTGTGGAAAGCAACAGGAAGCTACCACACCTATAATTCCCTAGTAAAGCTGCAAAGCATAGCATGAAAATGCTATGATTACTGTGAAAGACCTGCCCTTGGGCAGAATTACTATGGGTGGATGGATGGATGAATCATCTTTTCTTCAAAACCATGTTTTACTGTCTTTCTCTGCTCATGGGGACATTCACAAGTCTGTATGTTAAACTATTAAAGACTTCCTGTTTATGTGCAAAGTGGTTGAAACCTGTTGATTTAATATACTTATCAGTGTGTTTCTTTTTTGTAAATTCCAAATTCTATTTTTATTTTTTCTTAATATCTGATCAATTTTAGGTCCAAAAGTGGCATTTGCTAGTTATTTTCAACTTCCATAGTAAATTTATTTTATACTGGATATTCAAAAGTTTTAACATCTTCCAAGTGTTTATGATATCATCCACATATCTTCACCAAAATTTAAATATCAAAGGGTGAGCTTTGATTATCTGACATTTGAACATATTTGCCAAAAATGGGGATAATGGATTTCGCATTGCAGGTCCTGTTCTTTGTTTGTAGAATTTTCCTCTGTGAGTGAAAAACATTTGATCAATACATAATTTAGTTAGATTATAGATATTCCTCTCTGCTCTCATTATCTATCTTGTTTTTTATTAACCATTTGTCCAAAATTTCTATTGTTTTATCTGTTGGAATGTTTGTAAGCAATGAGTGACATCAAATGAGACCAATCTTTTGGAAGGTTCAGTTTCTATATTTTATAATTTTTCTATCAATTGGTAAGAATTTTCCACAGCTAGATTTTCAAACTTGTCCATTTCTTTGAATTTACTACTTAGCCATTTTGATATCTGGTAAGTAGGTGAACCGATATAATAATTGACCTCATTTTCTTTCCTTCTTTATTTTTTTAGGATGATCATGAATTTCATTTACGTAAAATTTTATTACCTCACCTCATAATCTTCTTAGACTAGTTATGGATCCTTCTTCGATTCCATCATCGGCATTTTCACAATTGTTATGTCGTCCTGAAGAGCCGTTTCTTGCTCCCTCTATTAGTAGACTGAATAACTTCAAAATCAAATAATTTTTCTGGGAATTTCAAAGTTCATTAATTTTTCCTTTCTGTTTTTTAATGTAAATTTTTTCCCAAACCGCGAGTTCTTTGTGTTTTTGAAAGGGTAAATTATTAAAACACATAGAAAAATTCAAAGAACTCACGATTTGGGAAAAAACCTACATTAAAAAACCAGAAAGGAGAAATTAATGAACTTCGAAATTTCTGGGAAAAATGTTTTAATTTCAAGGTTCTTCAGTCTACCAACAGAGAGAGCAAGAGGCAGCTCTTCAGGACGACATAACAAGAGTCATGAAAATACTATTGATGGAACTGAAGAACGATCCAAAACTTAAATCATTTCTTAACTAAGAAGCCGCCATTTGCAAAGGTTTCAAGCATTTGGCACGAGGGAATTACAATGTATATAAGAGAAAAATTTGCATCTAGATCGCAACTCGCCTCGGTAGCTCAGTTGGTAGAGCACTTGGCCCGGAAAGCCAAGGGTCCCGGGTTCAAGTCTCGGTCTAGGCAAAAATTTTTCTCTTCAAATATAATCCAAAACTAGTTTAAAAAGATGATGATTATGAGGTGAGGTAATAACGTTTTACTTAAATAAATAATAACTCATAGAATTCCTAAAAAAAAGTAAGATAATGAATGTTGGGGTTTCTAGGATTTGCCATTTTAATTTTAATTTTTCCTTTTCTGATGGTTTTTGGAAGGGGATTGTATTTAATTTCTTCATATTCATCTCCCTTCAAAAGAGTTTCCATCCTGTTATTCTATTCATCTTTGTCCAGAATAATTTATTTATTGCCTTTATCTGATTTTGAATAAATTACATTTTTGTTGATGTTTTCAACTATTTTCATATTTATTTGGCATGTATTTTTCATAGTTGTTTTTAATTTTCTCTACAACTTCCCCACTACCAGATTGGCAGTTCATGGCTTCCATCACAAGATAGGTGCAACAAGACATTTCATGAACCTAATGACAAGTGAATATGTGTTTTGTGTTCGGAAAAATGTGAAAAGTATCATATTCTAAATTGTAAAAAAACTACTTAAATCAATCAGTGCTTATAGCAAAGACAAGTAAGCACTTTACATGTAATATCTGCATGGTTTTGTGCACATTTCTCCTTTATTAATAAAAACCAGTTAAACTTGAAATGCGGCATAGGAAGTGGGGATGGCTGGGAAATATGTATTGCCAACCTCGAGATGACCCTGCCGGGATTGCATTGTATTGGAACCCATAGGGCAGCAGGAGAATTGACAGACCCAAGATAACATGGAAATGAATTGTTCTTACAGAAGCTAAAAAGATGGGAAAGACTTGGAATAAAATCAAGAAGCCGGCCAGGAATAGAGTCAGATGGAGAAGTTTTCTGAGAGTCCTATGTTCCACGCAGGAATAATGGGAACTTTGATTGATAGGATAGAACATAATTTTTAATTCCAAGCACTTACTAGATTAGATAGTTAAAAAGTTTTTTGTTTGTGAAAAAAGTTACCTAGATTATAGAATAATCAATAATAGAGAATATGGTGACATAGATCCAACTCTCTAATTTAATTACATTTTGTTTACAAACAGTTCCTCTTCTTCTATAATGACTAAACTGCTTTTGCTCTAGGCTAATTATACAAAAGTTTTGGTCTATCAGTGAACATTGTTCTAATGAAATCCCACAGGAAAAAATCACATACTATGAGATCCTTTGTTAGAAAGTGTTGTCTGCAATCTTTACATATTAATCTGGTAGGTGTCGATTTAGGCACCCCAATGTGGAGGGGCTTCGTCTTATTGGAATATGAACCCCTAATCATCCTTGCCCATGAGTTTAGCATTCATTAATTATTCAACATGCCTAGTTACACGTTTTCTGTGATAATGTTCTCAATTACAGAGAGTACCTAGTTATCGTGGACATTGACTTTTCAAGATAAATTAAATATCGCTTCATCTATCATAATGATTTGTTCCAGCAAATCCTCTTCTTCATTCAACATGGCCATAAATTCTCAAAATGCCAGACTTTTTGCTGATCATCAGGCTACATTTTTTTTTATTCTGATTGAGGGTCTTTCCACTTTTTCAGCGGTTGCCCTTTTACCAGCCGGCTGCTGGCCCTTCACATCCACATGTGTCAATCACAGAGGTAGATGATCAACAGCCAGTGTAGGGGTGACATGTGGTTAGCATGTCGAGTCCCCCAGCCGTTATAGCTGGTTCCTCAACCTGGAGCTGCTACTTATTGTAGCTACCCAATTGCCTCACGATGCTGGGTGGGCACCGGTCCCATACTGGCCGAAATACCATGAGAAAATTTCTTCCCCCATGGAGACTCGAACCAGCGCAAGTCCCGTAGCTCTACGCCAAGGCTTCCTACCTTAACCGCTCGGCTACGGCGCGGGACATTTTTTTTTTATCAGTTCCTTAAAATCTTCCTCTCTGTTGGTGTTGGTAGTTGCAACTGTTCACTAGCACTACATACTGATTTCTCAGGTCTCCATTTGAATTTTCATGATCTCTCTTCACTTAAAATGGCCTCCCCAAGCATCCTTTTCCTAATACAGAATATTTGTATCTTCTGTTACAAAATTGTTCATACCAACTACGGATTGATGATGCAGGAAGAGTATAATGTCTAAATTGTCATCTAACATGCCTGTCAAAGCACAATACTGTTTCTTTGCATATATTCAAGTACAAACCAGCCTATGATCAGTTGGTAATGCAGCAATCTTCTCCAACAACAATGAATATTAACCCGTCAGTGACGCACCCTTTTACTTGCTTTCCTACTGCATGGATGGAGGCCATTTTAACATTTTAGTATTCCTAGAACACTGATTTGTATAAACGATCATAACTTTTTTAAATATTGATGGATTTGAACGAAATTTTTACTTGTTAGCTCAGAAATAAATGAGAAATTTAATACATACCGTATGGAGTTCAGTAGCCTTTATAAACTATTAAACAAAATTTTGAAATCTGAATTTCTCTCTCATGATACACATTTTTACTAAATAATTTGATTTGCTCACATTGGACATCCCTGTTTCTTTCTGTGAGACACTAAATATATTGTGTGGCATAGTGCTGATTCATCTGTAACTTGTATATACAAAAGCAGCTGACATAACCAAAATCAGAATGAATATTTAGAAGAGTGAACTCAAGCTCAATCTTGTGTCAAAGCACTAGCAATGTTTATACTTAGAATCTGAATTATTGCTTGGATTCGTATAAAAATTCTACAGCAGTTATTTACAACTACACAGACCATAAAAATAATTTTCTCTTATTTTAGTACTATTAATTTTAGAAATAAAAAATCACATAACCTTAGTAGTTGAGCTTGGTGTGATACAGCTCGAAACACTCTTCAATACACAGACCTACATCACATTCCTGGCAGCAATAAACAGATGTCTTTCTTCTCCCATGTTTAGTACAAACAACACACCCTCCTTTGAGGTTTCAATTTATCACTTTTAGGGGTAATTTTTCTGATGAAGTGTCTTTTAGGTTACGACTGGCCATAATTACGTATATAACACACGACACCGCGCCTCAGACTGATTCCTTGTAAGTAACATCTATTTGAAAGAAGCAAAATAAATCAGGTATTCCCCTAAACAGGTTGATTTATATATCAATCGATAGCTTGTATATCATTTTATCGACCTGAAAAATTAGATTGTGTATAAGTTTATTAGAAGCCCTGCAGAAAGCAGCACAAAGCTAGGTCTGTGTGCCATCGAGTGTTGAAGTAAGAAACTACTTCAACCTCAATACCACATGCACAAAATGTGATCACAGCTGATTCATACACTTAGAAAGAAAGCTAAGATCTTAGGCTTCAAAATTATATTGTTCATACGCAAATATAAGAATATACAGCAGTAAAAAAAACAAATGAAAAGGTCGCGCGCATTTAGAGAAAATTACGATTACTTCAATCTCATCTGATTTTTAAAAAAATAATATGAAATTAAATTTTAAACAAATATTATTTTTATTCATATGTCCTGAAAGCTCATAATTTCTACGTTAAACACAAATAAATTACATATCTGTAGCTTCAAAAATGTACGATCCAGAACAAAAAGAAAACACGCCTGCATAGGTCTATACCACGTATACATGTCGGCAATAAGTGAAGAAGAGAGGGTCTATACCACGTATGGATGTCGGCGCTGACGGGTTAAGAAAACCTCACAATGTAAAAATTCCCAAATTTATTATATTAACAATCAACTCATTCTCTAAATGACAAATCATATGAAAACTTCAAACTTTCCCCTTTCAAAATACAGTAAGATCCGCTATTTATATTCAGTATTGGCAAAAATTTAGCTTTTGGAATCATTTAATAATTTGTATTTACATGAAGGAAAGGGAAATGTCGCCTTTTCACTGTTTTGCAGGACAATAATTCATGGCTTGAAACCAAGAAACTTTTCCCTGAAAGATAAATCACTAATATAGAATTTCTTAGTAACCAACTTCCCATTTTTCTCTGCAGTTTAAACCACCTAAACTGCATTACTCAGGCTATACATAATAAATTATGATTTTTATTTTATTTATTGACTTACCTCCCTTTTCCCCAGAGTTCATATATATATAATATACACTACATATATATATATATATATATATATACATAAAAATCAACCCCCAGAATGGGTCACAAGATCAAACGAAGAAGAAAAAGAAAATATACATACATATATATATATATATAATGAAAGCATTTATTAACTTACAGGAATAACATATTTTTCAAGAGGTGGTAATTGTGTGGAATATTCTTCTATCCATTCCTCAAGATCCTTCGTGTGTCTTTCGGACAAAGGTACTTGATTCAGTGAACTACATGATTTGAGAATGGAAGCACTAATATCCATTAAAATGCATTGGATTCGTTTCAATTTGTCCGTGTATGTATGATCATGGCCATTTTCTGCCTCTTTTGCAAATTCTCGGGCAAGCCTGAAAATGTCATATTTTTATTAATATAGAATATCTATACTATACAAAGTTAATGTGCAAAACATGTTTTAAATCCATGTTAACTTGTGCATCAGAGACTCGGACAAGATTAACATTTATAAAATGATAATAGTACCAAAGGTTACCATATGGGAGTAAAACATGTTTTTACATTAAGGGAAGGAAAAAAACTAAGAGTATTTTAAAATAGGTTCCTAGGATGAATATTCAGTCCCATAGGAGATAGGAATTAGAGGAAGCTTCACAATGAGGAGCTCCATAATGTACGAGGGCGGATCGGAAAGTAACGCACAATAATTTTTTTCTGCCTTGGTATTGCAGCTAGAATGTTGAAATTTCACAGAGATATAGTTTGAAGTTTTCACTACAGATGGTATTTTTTTCTCAGGTGCACCTCTTGCGAGAGAAGCTTGAACTATGCAACAAAGATGGCACGCATGCTACAGTCATCCACCTGTGAGGAACAGAGAAGTGTTGTTCGATTTTTGTGGGCCAAAGGGCATAAACCCAGTGAAATTCACAGGGACATGCGTGGCGTGTATGGGGATGATTGTATGGACCGTAGCAATGTCTCCAGGTGGTGCACATTCTTCCAAGAGGGACGCGTGAACCTTAGTGATTCGCCAAGCTCTGGCCAGCCGACAACAGCAGCAATCCCGCAGAATGTCAGAGGCATTGAGGCGGCAATTCTGAACGACCGGCGTGTGCAACTGCGAGCCTTATCGCAGAAGTTCAACATTTCCTATGGTGCAGTGTACGATATTGTTCATGAAAATTTGAAATTCCGTAAAGTTAGTGCTCGCTGGGTGCCTAGGAACCTGACAGACGACCACAACGGCCAGCGAATGATGGCAAGCTTGGACCACTTAACGCGGTACACCGCACAAGGACATGACTTTCTGGAAGGAATCGTCACAGGTGATGAGTCGTGGGCGTACCACTACACACCCGAAACAAAGCAGGCATCAATGGAGTGGAAACATGCTGGTTCCCCAGTAAAGAAAAAATTCAAAGTGACTCAATCTGCCAGGAAAGTGCTTGTGACAGTGTTCTGGGATATGCATGGTGTTTTATTGGTGGACTTTGCTGAACACGGGACCACTGTGAATGCTGCGGCCTACATTAAAACTTTGGTGAAGTTGCGTCGTGCCATTCGTGACAAACATCACAACATTAACGTTAAACTTCTTCATGACAATGCTCGCCCCCATGTTGCTGCTGTTGTTCGTCAGAAAATCGCCGAATTTGGTTGGGAGGTGCTCCAGCATCCACCATACAGTCTGGATCTTGCACCATCGGACTTTCATCTGTTTGGTCCCATGAAGAAATTCCTGGCCGGCAAACGCTTTGAGACAGATGTGGAAGTGAAATCAGCAGTGCGCAGATGGCTACACTCCAACCAAACGGACTTCTACGAACAGGGCATATTGAAACTGGTAACACGATGGGAAAAATGTGTTGAGAAAGTTGGTGACTATGTCGAAAAGTAGGTAAAAGATGCAAGTTCATTTGTGATTTTTTTCCTTTTTTTTACTATTAAACTTTTTAAAAAAAAATTATTGTGCGTTACTTTCCGATCCGCCCTCGTACATTGTTATCCTAACATTCTCAGGATGATTAAATCTAAGAGATGGAGTTGGACAAGTCGTTTAACTAAATAATGATAGAATCTTTCAAAATTGTATTGGGAAACCCTTGGGAAAAGGCCATTAGATGAGTATAAGCAGAAGTAGGACAATATTTGGATGGATCTTAGGTATCTATATATTGGATATATCAGCTAGATTCAGCTGGCTGAATCCAGTGGAGTGCCTTAGTTAATGTGGCACTGAACCTACAGGTTCCATAAGCTATAGAATGAATGAGTTAGACTTGTACAAAGAGAAGAAAATACTGCAAGGGATAGTGTGGTAAAGCAAGACCGAATAAAACATTATTGTTTAAGGATCTATGATTATAGAATAAAAGGTTGACACTAACTGGATATACCGTACTTACCAGTAGAGTCTGCATTTTTATGTAATAAAAGATAGGATTGCAATACAGATAGTATATATTATTCAACTGTTTGTGTGTGAAAGATAAAAGACAGTCAGGAGTCTTATTTCTCATTATACTATTCAACTGTTTGTGTGTGGAACCAAAACAAAAGAGAGTGATAAGTCTAACTTCTATTATGCCTGTTGAAATCTTACCTTTTAGTACATAAAAATCCAGATTCTACTTAACAGTTTTCAACTTTAAAAATTTCAAAAGTATTTTCAAATGATTATTTAACTCATGCCCCAAATGGGAGTCAATGCCCAATCACATTTCAATGATTGTTAATTTACAACCAATCACAGTAATTTTTCACCTCAATTTTATCAGTTTAATTTTATTACTGTAAAATCAAGCTCCTCCTTTTTAACATTCTGAATAGGTCATAGCATTATTTTGCAGTGACCGCATGTGGCTACCAGATTGTATATATAGTGCTCGAATGTAACCTTATCATGGTTGTGGGAGACAATAAAAAAACATTTGTAGCAATTGATTGTACCTCAAAAAAGGGAAACCACTGTTTGCAGTTTCTTAAACATACTTTTTCCCAGGTAATAATGTTCCAGAAAAATATAATTGACATATTTACATCATAGGACATCAGAAATTAATTAATATACAGTTTGATGTGTTTCATTTTTTCTCCACTTGGGTGAATTCTTACAATATTTTGATTCTTTGGCAATAAATAATATGATCTGGTTGCAGTGATAAACAAGTGAAACATAACATTTCTCATTTGTTTTCAAACATCGCCATTTGCATTAAATATATAAATATTTTAAAATAACTATATTTAAATAATGATTTGTGAGTAAACAGTTTAGGGCATGTCTACATGTGGACCATATGTTCAGATCCAGGATTCTTAAGACCATTTTTAAAGCACCAACCAAATGATAAAAGATAACTGGGATGGCCAAAGAAAAGATGATTGGAAAAATGTTTGTAAACCAACAGTTCTTTCAGGACTACGATATGAAAGGAAGTATTATTATTTTTATTTCAAATTTTATTAAAATACCAGGCTAAACCACCATCTCCACAATACATAAAATGGTGGTGAGCATATTGTATTTTGCATCCACTGCTGTGGTCTAGGGGTAGCGTGCTGCCTTGTCACGCAGCGGGCCTGGGTTCGATCCCTGGTAGGGACAGTTTTTCTGGGTGAGGTTTTTATCGGGGTTTTTCCTCACCTGTAAGACAAATGTCAGGAAAACTTTAAGGCCCAAACAGTCCCCGAAATCATATGGCCATCACAATCATCATCATTCATATTCATCTTAGGTTTAGCTTAGGATTAGGGATTCTCCTGACACACCATTATCATCATCATCATCATCCCCCATCATATCATCAGGGCAATGTAACCCCGCCTTCCAGGCGCCCCAACCTCAGAAGTGGGTTACAAGTATGCCATGCCAGGAGAGAAACCAGAAATGTCAAAAGACAAACCTGGGGCATTTGAAAAAAAAAAATTGTATTTTGCTTATAAAGACGAAAGAAAGTAATTAAGAGTTTTTATTATTTTGAATATTAATGTAAACACTGTTTTGAGAATGAAAGGTCATTAAAACATAAATAAGAAGTTCCTAATAAAAAAAACCCTATTATTTAATGGTTACTATCAAGGGTATTATGTTGATGTTTACACTTCAAGTGCAAGAGTTTATAAGTCACCAGAAGGACTAATCATCAAGCAATGCCCATAGTGTATAGTTATTTATTACCAGAGGAAATAAAAACTTTAAACCATTAATTGGGAATTTAATGTCTAGGCTAAATCGTGGATTTTCTCCATTCAACTCATGGTAATGGGCATAGTATAAATTAGTGGCCTTAATATAAGTTTTTAATGCCCTAGAGGATAGTATAATACAATTATTTCATGTTTCATATCCTAACTAACTATAACTCACTGGCTCTATCAAACCCATAGGTTCATGGCAGCATGGACATAAGCTCTCCATACATCCCTATCCTGAGCCAATGTTTGCCAATCATCCCCTGGATAATCTACTTCCCTCAAATCATAGTTAATGTTATTCTCCCACCTCATACTTGCTCTACCAACTGGGAATTTTCCCTCTGGTTTTCACACAAGAAGTTTCCATGCACGTCTTTCATTCCCATTTGTGCCACATGTCCTGCCCATCGCAGTCTACGAGAGTTAACTGTTCTCATTGTATCTGGCTTCCTATAAAGACCATGTAATTCATTGTTATGCAGTCTTGTCCATCCACTGTTTCATATCCTAGAAACTGATTAACAGTAACAAACAAATGAATCATAAATATATTTTGTCAATTATGGGTTCTTGTATTTTGTTTCCTTTAATATCAATATAAAATGTGTATGAGTGTTAATATAACTTAGAATCAATCTTTAATTAAAGACTTCAAAAAAGAAGTGAATATATATATATATATCTTTTTTTTTTTTTCATTTTACGATATATTAAACAGAGTTTCAATGAATAAAATGCCAGTCATACTAGAAATAAAATTTTTGGACGTTTTAAAACAAAAAATTAGAAACATTGTCAAAAAGAAATTAGCATCTAAAAGAAAAAAGAAAGTTACCAAGGGAAAGATAGATAGACCAGAATCAGAAAAATCCTCAGGAACTTGGACACAAATGGGAAGAAAACTAAATACATAATATAACAAGACAGATGTACATGGAGATATATATAGGATTACTTCTACAGTGTGATCAGTATAGCACTGGACAGCAGACGCGGGGATTTCACTATACACTGCTGACACACTTGCGGACAGCATAGGATCGCGGTGATACAACCACACACATTTTCGTAATTATTTTACAAATTGTCGTACTTACCAACTTTATTGAAGCAGGTGTTGGAACTGTTCAACTTCGTTGTTCATACATTTTTGACACATCTTTAAAAAATTTGTTGTACAGATTATGGACTGTTGAACATGACAGAATTTTTACATCCAGGAATCATGTTTCAAAAAGTCTTTGTACTTGGCTGACAGACTGAGTTAACAAATATTGATCATAAATAAATACACGTTCAGTAGAAAAATTATTAGCCATTATAAAATTTACACTTTACACTTATACACGCCTGTTTTATAAGATACAAATTTTAGAATTGAAATAACTTATACACACACCATTCAGTACACAAGGAAAAGCGAGAGAGCACCTTATCCACTCGAAACATGCAATCTGACTGCGACCGTGAATGCGTGGGATGTGCTGAGTCTGCGCACATTTCAAGTCCAATGCTATACTGATCGCACTGTACAAGGGCGACATAAGAGGATGGAAATGATTATGAAATCAGTAAAGTGATCATATAAAAGCACAGTAATACATGTTACGATCGACACTAATTTATTTGACATTCTAAATTACAGTTTTCGAAATATAAAGCACTATGAAAGGAATTTATCTTTTGTACTAGAGAGTTGCAAATTTTGTTAAAGGAAATATGATTAAACTTTGAAGACACAAACTATTTACAATCAATTTATATGTCACTCAGTAGCTAACAAGATTTTTTTCGCCTCCATTTCTCAATTATCTCTTCAGAAAGAATTTTTATACCCATAGAGTGAAATTTTCATTTCCATTCTATACATATTTTTTCAATACGCTAGGAAGCTGAAAGTCATGGGATTAATTAATGATGGTGTCAGAAATTTTAAACATGCAAAACATTCTGGCAGCACTGTGGCCCTGGTGATGACTCAGCCTCTAACAGAAACAAGTATAAAAAAAGATGTTTCAATATGGTATAGGGTATCTTACTCATTCTCAACAGTGTGCCTAATAGTTGAATGCAGGCTTTCACGGCCGGTAATCATAATGTTGAGTGATTCCGGGTTCTGTGGCCGTGGTCCATAGTTGGTGTTGATACCAGACGTTTCGCCCTCAACTGCGGAGGGCATCTTCAGTGGCGAGTGCTTCTAGGCAAGCACTCGCCACTGAAGATGCCCTCCGCAGTTGAGGGCGAAACGTCTGGTATCAACACCAACTATGGACCACGGCCACAGAACCCGGAATCACTCAACAGTGTGCCTAATTCCCACTGTATAAATGCCAAAGTTCTACAAAATGAATGAGCATTATTGACCATGTATAGGTTCATAGGTGTAAATCTTAACATAGTAGGGGCACTGCCAGAGTGAATTACCAAAAGCAATCTTTAGATTTGACAAACTTTAATGATCCTCAGCCCTTAAAATAAAATATAGTACCAAACTACGGTTGATCACTGTTTACTGTGAAAAAATAAAACAACCTTATGATTGTAAATCAATGGTAAAGAGAAAAATTTTTGCCTGAACCGGGAATCGAACCCCGAACCTTTAGCTTTCCGTGCTAATGCTCAGACCACCGAGCTAATCCAGGCTTCATTCCCATCCAAGCAAGAATCCTTATGATTATTCTTTATGTCCAAAATTAAGTTTATTTACATCCACATGTATACCAAAAGAGCCATGGATATTTATATTCAGGTCAAGAAAGTCATGGACACACAAGTTTGAAAATCTCTGCTATAGAAACAATGAAAATAAGATGTTTCCTTATTTTGAAATTCTACCTATACAAGACTTGTTCAGGACATAATTCTGTGCATTATAATTCCCACTTTAATTGCAATAAATTTTTTTTATAAATAAATATGCAATATCTGCTACTGAACTTACATATTATATTCATAATATCTACTATGTATTTTCTTAATATAAATACAGTTGATTAATAACTTTAAATTAACCAGTCAAGTGGCAATAACTCGTCATAGCGTTTCACCCCCTCACTGTCAGTCTAGTGACCATTTAAATTTAAGGCTCGGGCATTTAATTTCTCTGATTCAACTGTTACTTCACTGTGTTTGAATTATGATATTTCCGGCAATTTTTATCCAAATCGGAAGAAATAAATGCTATTCAACAGAGAAAGAATTATATTATAACGCAGCTAATTTTAGTGTGTATGGGATAGTTGGTTTCCTAGTAAAAACGTAATGACATAATATCCATTCCTTCTGAAAAAATGCCATTATCTCTCTTCATATGCTTTGTATAAACTTCGTATGTAATGTGTGCCATGTTCCACTCTTCCAGACAATATTTGTACACTAATGCTTGGAGTTAGAATTATAATTAGACCTTGACCATGTGGCATCTTTCAATTTCCTTTTGAAGCTGTCAGGCCAGTTTACATCGCCAGAATTTCTACAAGGGTTTGTTTTTATGAGGGTGAAAGACTCATGTTGTGATGTATTTAGCTATACTCTGTGTAAACCAAAGAATATTTTCTAAACTTTTTTTACTAATTTATATTTGCTAAGTAAAAAAAAAAAGTATTACTGCAATTGTAAATTAGGACTAAGTGTCATTCTTACTAGAGATGTATATACTTATACTGACTCAAAAACATGCAAGAAACACAGAATTTAAAAATTAATGGAAGCTAAAAGAAAAAGAAAAAATAACACTGCATCTATACTTAGAGCTTTAGCAATGAGATATCAAATTTACTAAAATAATGTTTATGTCACTACTTACACTATTTACAAAATTAATAAAGTTTTCTATAATCAATCACTGTATGAAATAGTTCAACAATAGCAACAAGCCAACAATAACATTATTTCCTCATTGTTAGTCTCTCCATTCTGTTATTCTAAATTTTGATTCTATGTTGTTATTACTCTGTAAAAAAAAATATGCATTTCTATTTGTTTCTATCATAATTTTTTCTAACAGCTAACTTGAAATATACTGTTCAAAATTTTCTAAAGGGTCTTTTGGGTTGTTTACAAGTACCTGAACCCTAGGCATACCGATAATTTGAAATATGGGCCCATTTGAACGTATATTATTCCAACTGGAATTTATGTCTGCACTATTTATGCCTATGCTATTGACATACCGATCTGACCACCCTTCCGGCTCTACAACTTCCTCAAACCACTAATATTATTACTTTCGTCATCAGAGGATCCTTCTATTGAAACATCACTGAAAAAACTTGCATCTAACTAACTCACTGGCTCTATCGAAACCATAGGTTCATGGCCACGTGGACATAAGCTCTCCAAACATTCCTATCCTGAGCTAATATTTTCCAATGATTCCCTGTATAAACTACTTCCCTCAAATCATAGATTATGTTAATTATCCCACCTCATTCTTGATCTACCAACTGGGCATTTTCCCTCTGGTTTTCCTACAAGAAGCTTCTATGCACGCCTTTCATTCCCCATGAAAATAACTTGCACCTAACTAACTCACTGGCACAATCGAAACCATAGGTCCATGGCTGCGCGGACATAAGCTCTCCAAACATTCCTATCCTGAGCTAATGTTTTCTAATCATTCCCTGTATAATCTACTTTCTTTAAATCACAGTTAATGTTATTCTCCCATCTTATTCTTGGTCTACCAACTGGGCGTTTTCTCTCTCCTTTTCCTACAAGAAGCCTCCACGCACGCCTTTCATTCCCCATGAAAAAACGTGCATCACTGCCATTAATTTCATAATCAGAAATGTTTGCAATTAAATTGTAATTGATAGAATATCTTAGAACACGCTGTTCTTCCCAGCCGACATCATGAATTCCAAACACTATATAATATGAAATTTAACTTGTCGGACCCCAACAACACATAATGATAAACTATTGAAAATTGAAGAAAGATGTTTCACAATATCTTAAAACACACTGGAAAACAAGTAAAGCCATTCTACTCCTCCACAACTATACAGTTTTGGTCTGCGGTCCCTGATGTAATATTCCATCATTGCCACTTGAGTGGTAGCGGTGAAAATTTAAAGTGCCACTTGACTGATTAAATAAATATGCAAATAAAACAATAATTTAACTTAAGGGTAACATATTATTATCCCAGGTGGAGTAGTGATTACCATGCTCTCCTTTGGTTCTCAAGATTGTGCAATCAAACCTGGTTGGGGTCGATGGATTTTCAGGATATAAAATTCCTTCATAGATTTATGTTATGTAAAATGCGGTGGACTAGTGGTTATGCTCCTTGCCTCCAGTTCTGAGGGTCGCAGGTTCAAACTTGGCTGCGGTCAATGGATTTTTTTAGGACGAAAAAATCCAAGGAGCAAGTCCTCCAGGAGGGACTTTAAGTTGTGGGTCCCAAGTGTGAAGATTTTCAGGCTCGTAAAAGATCCTTAAACCTGAATAAAAAGGCCTCTAAGCAAAATTTACTGACTTCCATGTCCTAGTAATACTTTAGTTGCCTGTTAGATGTCTCATTGGGTGTGTTGGCTGCATGTCATCCATGACATCTATGAGCAAATAAGATAACTATACATTAACTTGATCTAGTAACTCCTTACAAAGGAAAGCTATGGTTCAACAATGAGTTATGCCATTATAGGTAGATAGAAAAAAACTGAAGCCTGAAATAAGAGCCATTGAGCAAAATTTGTAAGCCCTTTCACATCCACATTTGAATTGCAAAGCAAATTATCTGAACTGTTAAGAGATTCATTAAATAAAAATACACTGTTACTTAGGCCACAATTTGCTTTAACCTAATTGTCACAATAGATACAATTGTTTTTTAATAGTCACTTTTCGCTTGTTTTGTGATGTTCAATATCTCAAAATATAAACCTTAAACCATATTTTAAGTAACTGTCCATTTCTTCACCTTTACTTCCTCCTATCACTACTTTTCTATTTCCTTATTTCTACAGTAATTACTGCTACAAAGTTATATCTAATACTGCAGATTCATATTATGAGAATTCTATGTGACATGCCGTCTTACATAAATTAAATGTGAAAATTATTTATGGAATATATATATCAGGGTAAATGAATTTTATAAAGTAATGGTTGTTCCTGCATTGATGTATGGATCAGAATGTTGGACAATCACTAAAAGACAAGAACAAAGATTGGAAGCAGCTGAGATGAGATTTTTAAGAAATATAGCAGGATATACTCTGCTGGATAAGAAAAGAAACGAAGATATAAGAAAGGAACTAAACATTTTCAAACTTACAGACCGAATAATTAAATATAGGAATGCCTGGAAAGTACATATTGATAGAATGACAGAAGAAAGATTTCCAAAATTAATGCTAAATTATAAACCGCACGGAAGGAGAAATGTTAGATGCCCACACAGAAGATGGTCTGAACAATTTCAACAATTCTAGCTTTCATGAAACCGGAACGAGCCAACAGGCTTAATCCCTGGATGATGATGATGATATTAGGGTTATAACTTTTTGTACTATTGTGAAATAACATATTTCCTGTATAATGAATGGGTGAACTTTTGCTTAAAACATTGAAAAAGGCCTTAATTTCACTGAGCTTCAAGAAAAGGTCACCCCCAAATCAATATTTAGTTTCACAATATTTCTAAAATTTCTATTGAATCTACTCAATTAATATATTGTGTAGTAGTGCCATATAGTAATGTGTAGCACTCATACTCATTACATTTAGTATCTATGATTACTAGAGAATGGAAACAATAGCTTGTTTTTATTTACTGAGAATACATGATGTAACACAAGCAAAGTTATAACACCACACAGAAAAATAAAGGGACCTGAACAAATAATCTAGTGAAATTTCAGCAGTTACATAGAAGAAGACAAAATGCGCCTACAGTAGATTCTTCACTAGAAGAATACTGCAAGGTGCCTCTTCAACTTCAAATTATTGGAAGGTATCAGTTTCTAGGAGCAGAGATCAAAGGAAGAAATGAGAGAGTAGCGAAAATGTCTGAAGAAGTTATGGCGAAGAAGTTATTTGTGGCAAAATAAACTTAATTCTCCCCATGTGTTAAATCAAGTAAAACATACAAAGCTCCATAAAGTACTGAAGACTTATGATGAATGTGTAAGAAGGGGAAAGTTTTATACTCTTGTCCAGCTTTTTGATATTACAGAAGTAAATGGCCAATGGTTATCTACTGAAGACAAAAGATTGTACCAACTACAATTGGAATACAAAGGAGAGGTTAAGATAAAATCAAATGTTTCATACCTCTCCTCCTCATAATTAATCTTCTAAGTAGATCGCGGTCCCATCTTCAGTACCATCTTGACGACTGATGTAATGTCAATCGGAAGAACAACTTTTTCTTCTCTCTCTTGGTGGACCGATAAACCTCTGGACCAGGTCAGAATTTGTGGGAATTTCGAAGTTCATAAGTTTTCACTTCGTTTTTTCTGAATGTGGATTTTTTCCCAAACCGTGAGTTCCTTTTGTTTTATATTTGTTTAATTAGACTGGCTTTTGATTCAATTAGATGTTTTTCGGACCAAGCATGAGCAGCTACTGCTGACTTTTCCACTTCTCCATTTTTGACATTTCTAAGATGTTCTTTCACCCTTGTTTTCAAATTTCTTTTTGTTTTTTCCCATATAAATTTTGTAACAATCCCTGCATTTGATCTGATAAATTCCTGATTTGTTTTCTTCTTCAATTTTTTTCATCTTTATTGGTTTTAATTATCTTATTAAGGCTGTATTCGTTCTTCGGAGCCAATCTTATATTAAACTTTTTGAAATTTTTTGAACTTGTGGTGTTTCAATGGATGGTAAGTGAATTTCTGAATTTTATTTTTTCTGTTTGTTTTATAAAATACAGAAAAAAACAATGTAGAGTAATGAAATATGTGAAAATTTGCATCAATCTGGACTGATTGATTTTCTTATTTTCGAGAAGTGTGGAGGTAAGTTTATGAAGTTATGACACATTAAATTTCTATATGTTTTGATACAACATAAAAAATGCATATATTACCATAGGAGAATTTAGTTTACATTTTTATGAATTTAGTTACAACCTGAAGTCTATTATATATACAGAAAAACTTGTTTAATCCGGAATATGAATAATACAGAAATTTGTCCAGTGTGAACAAATTTATTGGTCCCAGTGAAATAATAGTAATTTTAGGTGTATTTATTTTGCATAAAATGGAATTTTTCCAATGCGGAAAACGGAAGGACATTTCTACATAGGTCATGAAAAAAGTGTGTAAGGCAGAAAGACAGAGAGAGATATAAATTAGTTTCCACTTCAATGAATTTGCGTTAGGTCAAATAATTAAGGGATGATTCCTGCCGCCGGATGAAGTGAACTTACTACATGTAGGTGAAATTTTCTTTCGGCCTCACTGCATACCCGTTATGCAAAATACAGGTTCCTTTAACAAATATGATACCTGTCTTACAAATAACCAATGCACTGTAAAATCTTAAATTAGTTTAAGTTCTGAGATCAATTGTGTACGTGTCTTACGTTCTGAATTTACGGAATAAAGACGGCTAAATCATATGTATAATTATTGTCATTAAACAAAAAAAGTGAAAGTGATTGAAAATAAAGAAAAAACATAAACTCTCAGTACGTGAAATAATGACTAAATTTAAATGTGGAAAACCTCAAGTTTAGGAGACTTTAAAACATACAAAAAAAATGAATGAATGGATGCAAGGAAATGGTCAAAGGAAATGAAGAAATTGATGAAGACTAATAATGTGGGAGTGGTTTACAAGTGTACGATCAAAAAATCTCCAAATTTTCATACCGATGCTCCAAAGACAAGCTCTAGCAGGCGCTGAGTGTATTGGTGACGTCATTTAGTTTGCCATAAACACGAATTATCCTAAACTTGTGCAATTATTATACAGTGCTAAAGATTCTATCGAGAAAGACATAACAATGAAAATATATAAACAAGTTTTTCTGCCAGATACTATGTTTGGAAGAGGACATCAATAGTGTTTATAGTACTGTACATGTATTTTAATGTTCTAACACAGTTCTGCATATTACATAATGCAATAAACCAGAAGTTTTAATATCAACCGGCTACATACTATACTTCACTTTTTAACATCAGTGGAACTAAAATTAATCCAAGGTACAAAAAAAGACATATATGGTACTCTATAATCGAAGAGTAGTTAATAAGTTTTTTTTATAATGCGGAATTTTGTGCTAAGATGGAAATGAAATAACAATATTTGGCCCCATACTGATCCACTTTTGTGAGCAAGTTCTACTGTATATAATATATATGAGGAAGAAAAAGTATGAGAAATAGGGGAAAAATCATGAAAAAAAAAGTGATTTCCTTATATTTCATTACATCTGGATAATTAGATTACAATTTGGGATATATAAAGTTATGTATTTTTTATGGTTTTCAAATTTTATTGTTCTATCGAATGAGTTATCATGATCGGTCAGTATTATAAATCCATTGGTTGGCAAATCTGTTTTCCCATGATTCTGACTTAACTTCTGGAGCAGTCATATAGTTTTTCCCCATGCGTTGTTTGGTAGATTTATATGAAATTTATTATGGTATTTCTTTCCGTTTCCACATCTGACAAGTTCGCAGGCACATGACACACAACATGTCCCGAGGACAGGTTGCCGCATCCTTGTTTTCTAGTTTCCAATTCCTTGCGGGCATCTGCAATATTAGTCACGAGGTATGGAGAGCAAGAGATTACCGTTTCAGGTGTTATACAGTGAATCAGATACAGGTGTACTATCCAGTGTTGTCTTGCAGTGCAAATATTTGGAGCGATACGGACAACTCATCTAACAGGGGTTTTATAGGGCAGGGCCAGATGCATACTATGACCCTCTAAAAAAAGGCAAAAACGACCGAGATGGTGGATTAAAAGTTTTATAGCAAAAATACATTTGGAAAGAGTTGCTCTTTTCTATTTTAGTTTTTTCTCTCAAGTTTTGAAACCTCAGTGAGTGAGTTTCTTCTCAACTTTTTGAAGAGTTCCATACGATCAGAAATACATTGCAGGGCATCATTTCTATTGCTACAGTTCTTTGTTATATTCCACAGCACTGTCTCCTGTCCATGTAGTTCAGTAAGTTTCTCCACTTTACATTTAGAACCACTCCATCACACACAAATAAAGCTCTGACACCACTGAAAATACCAGAACCACAAACAAGAGAGGAATTATATATTATACTTGAAATTATACTTGCAGACCGCAGGGTCTGGAAGACAGCGAACATAGACTGTATTGTGCATGTGCGTGTCCTTGGGACATGTTGCAGTCTGTTTCCATTTCCTGTGGCACAAGTTCACTGCCACAGTTGCTTGGCACATTTTTGTCCCTGGCACTTGTGCCGACAACATGCTGCATTACTGTTTCCATTTCAAGAACTTTTGGGCAGCATGGACACACGAAGTGTGGCAGGGCAAATTTGGAGTAATGGAAACCGAGCCCTTACCTGTACTTATTACTCACCTATTAACTCTATATAGTTCGACCTCAGGTTGGTAACTCTATTGTACACAGTTGCTTTTTACATTGGAAATAGTATCCAAAACACAATGATGTACGAAATGGTTCTAAGTCACACGTAGACACGATGCACGTATCACAAAACACATACTGGATAAATTAACAGAATCAACATGATCCCGGAGTATTGGAACGCACATTGGTCAACCACAGGAGAACAAACTCAAACATCCGCACAATTTACATGACACAATATTAAAGGTCTGAATGTACCCTTTAAAAGCTAACCAAAATGCAAATACCTTACTCTACCTAGGATTTATCCTAATAAGGAGATTGATCATAGTAACAAACGTAGTTAGTGTGTGTGAGTAGCCCTTTAAAGAAATAATATATTTGGGAAGTTGATCCTGTAGCGTGGTTTTAGTTAGTTATTACTCTGGTTTTTGTATAGTAAGTGAATTTAGTGTAAATAGTTATAAACTGCTTGTTTGGCTGCATTGGATCAAGGAATGTGGCTAAAAACAATATGGTTGTCACAATCATTGTGGTACATATTTGGCTGAATATTGTGAAAAAATGTATTTGAATAATCATTAGAAAACACTTAAAATATGTTCAAAATTGTAGTGAATGTTTTAAAAAATGAAATTGTAAAAGTAAAATTTGGTAGAAGTCTTGTGAGGTATTTTAAAGTTTGATAGTTGAGTCTTTTGCATTTTTAATTTTTTTAATAAAGTTATAGTATTTTGCTGATAATACTCCATTTATTTATATGTGTATATGAGACATTAAAAAAGTACAGTATACGGAGTAGTTACTTTTTTTTGGCTCAAGTATTCAACATGTGACTTGACTTTCAAAATATCTCACACTATCATTCCAAACATATTTTAAACGCTTTCTAATTATTATTTCAATATTTTTTCACAATATTCAATTAGATACATACCACAATGAGGTGACAGTCATATTATGTGTTCCGATGTAGCCAACATGTACTTCCAAAGTTCAACCTGTTACAATGCACCCAACATATAGCTTATTATGTACTAATTAACTATTTACACTAAACACACCTTCTATTATACAAAAGCATAATCATATCTAACTAAACTACAGGATAAATAACCTGAATACCTCCTATTAGTTCTTGAAAAGGGTCTGCCAATCTATTTTTTTGCTAAATATGATAAAACGCCAACCTAAATCTTGTCAGACTAGATATTTATTATTTTGATTAGTATTTTTAAGTTAAAGACTTCAATCTAGTTAGAGTGAGTATTTGTATTTTTGTTACCTTTTTAAGTTGAATACTTCAATATTGAGGCACATATGTTGCAGAGATGTTTGGGTTGTTTCTCCTGTGGTTGGCAATGCACATTCTAAGATTCTGTAGGCATATATGCAGAGTGCAATGTATGGTTCCATATTGTATCTGCTATGCATCTGCTGACGCATGCACATAGTGTCTACTCTGGACTTCAGGGTTTAAAAATCCAGCCCATATGGGTTATTTTGGGATTTTTTAATAAAACTTAAAAATAAATATTTTTTTTAGGTTTAACCCCCACCCCTGATAATTTAAAAGCTTTACTTACTTACTTACTCACTGGCACTATCGAACCCGTAGGTTCATGGCCGCACGGACATAAGCCCTCCATACATCCCTATCCTGTGCTAATGTTTTCCAATCATTCCCTGTATAATCTACTTCCCTCAAATCATAGTTAATGTTGTTCTCCCACCTCATTCTTGGTCTACCAACTGGGCGTTTTCCTTCTGGCTTTCCTACAAGAAGTTTCCATGCACGTCTTTCATTCCCCATACGCGCAACATGTCCTGCCCATCGCAGTCTACGGGACTTAACTGTTCTTATTATATCTGGCCTCCTATAAAGACCATGTAGTTCACTGTTATGTAGTCTTCTCCATTCACCTGTCTGTTCATCTCTCTTTGGTCCAAAAATTTTCCTAAGAACTTTATTCTCAAATACTCGTAATCTCCTTTCCTCCCTTAAAGTAAGAGTCCATGTTTCGCACCCATATAATATAACTGGTAGAATAATAGTTTTATATATTTTCAGCTTAACGTTTTTTGAAAGGAGTTGGGACATCAAAAGTCTCTGCAATGCATAATAGCATGCATTTCCAGAATTGAGCCTATGTTTAATTTCTTTGTGCATCTCATTCCTATTTGTGATTATTGTTCCTAGGTATTTGAATTCAGCCAATTCCTCAAAATTTCCCTCATTTGTCATTAGCTGTCCATTTCCATTATATAATGTATTTCTACGTGTGACCATATATTTAGTTTTACTGATATTTACTTCCAGACCTAATTTCTTAGTGTTACTCAATAGTGTGTGCGTGTTGGCCTTTAGTATCTCCTCGCTATCGGCCAGTAGTACTACATCATCAGCATAAACTAACAGCTTATTAATACCATTCAGTTGAAAGCCTTCCTCATTCTCTAAAGATTTAATGGCATGCTCTAGTACAAAATTAAATAGTAGAGGAGATAGTGCATCTCCTTGCTTCAACCCATTCTGGATTTCAAAAGTGTCTGAAAACTGTTTGCCTACACGCACCCTACTCATTGAGCCATTTAGACACATTCGTATAAGTCTAACTAACTTTTTAGGAATTCCGAACTCCAGCAGGATACTATATAACTTCTCCCTCTTAATTGAATCATATGCTTTTTTGAAGTCTACATATAGTTGATGTACAGTACCATTATATTCCCATTTCTTTTCTAAAATCTGTCTTATACTAAAAATCTGATCTGTTGTAGACCTGTTTCTTCTAAATGCACATTGATGATCTCCTAGAATGTCATCAATATAGGGAGTAAGTCTGCTTACTAATATATTTGTTAGAATTTTGTACGAAGTTGAAAGTAATGAGATGCCCCTGTAGTTGTTGCAATCAGTTTTATCTCCTTTCTTATAAATTGGTACGATAATTGATTCCTTCCATTCATCTGGAAGAGCTTCTTTTTCCCAAATCATACTAAGCAACCAGCGTATCTTGTCCATCAATTTTTCTCCCCCTGATTTTATCAGTTCTGCTGGGATCTCATCTGAACCTGATGCTTTATACATCTTCAATTTTTCAATTGCCATTTCAACCTCTAATGCACTTGGCTCTATGACTAGCATTTCTGCTGTCTGTAACTTATCCTCCTTAATGTCCTGTTCTGTATGTACATTTAATAGCTGATTAAAATAACTATTCCATCTATTTAATATACTCTTGGAATCTGCAATCATATCCCCATTTTCATTCCGAATTATGTTTGTTCTAGCCTGAAACCCTTTCTTCTCTATACTAATTCCCTGATATAATTCTCTAATGTTCCTATTTTTTGCATTCATTTCGAGATCATTAATCTTCTCTCTCAAATATTCCCTCTTTTTACTCTTTAATAACTTGGTGGTTTCCCGTCTAACACTACCCAATTGCTCTAAATTTACCTCATTTGGCTCGTGTAACCATTTCATTTTTGCTAGCTTTCTTTTCTTTACAATGTCGGCACATTCCTCATCAAACCATTTCTTGTTTTGCCTCTTTTTTAAACAACCAATATTTTCTGATGCTGACAATTTATTAGTATCTCTTATAGCCTCCCATTCTTTATTTATATCAGTTTCTTCTTCGTTTGCCACATTGTCATCTGAAGATTCCAGTACTTCAAATCTATTAGCAATTTTGATTTGGTATTCTTGCCGCATTTCATCATTTTTCAAGTTTTTTAATTCATATTTTACAGAATCATCTTTAGCGTTTGTTCCTCTCATAAGTGATAGCCGTTGTCTGATTTTCACCCTGACCAGATGATGATCTGAATTGCAGTCTGTTCTTCTAACTGATCTAACATCAATGATGCTACTGTGCCAGCGTTTATCCACTAATAATGATCTATCTGGTTCCGAGTTTCTCCATCTGGGGACGTCCAGGTGTATTTATGAATATCCTTATGCTGAAATGTTGTGCTCTTAACAATGAGATTCTTTGATGTGGCAAATGTGACTAATCTAACCCCGTTGTCGTTACTATCTTCATGAAGACTGAATTTGCCTATTGTTGGTTTGAATATATCTTCCCGCCCCACTTTTGCATTAAAATCTCCGAAGACAATTTTCATATGATATCGTGAAAGGCTATCAAATAAGCATTCTAATTCTTCATAGAACTCATCCTTGATCTTGTCATCTTTATCTTCTGTGGGGGCATGTACATTTACAATTATAAAATCATGTCGTTTACCCTTTAGAATTATGTATGATATCCTATCACTAACAAATTTAATATCTCGGATAGCGGATAGGATCCTCCTCCTGACTAAAAAACCCGTTCCAAATGCAGGTCTTTCTGCACCACCATAGTATAATGCAAAGCTTCCTGATTCCTGACTACCTTCTCCTGGCCACCTAACTTCCTGTAAAGCGACTATATCCAAGGGCGATTTATCCAATTCCCACGTTAATATCTCTAGTGCCCCGCTATTGTATAAAGTCCTAATATTCCATGTTCCTAGGAACATGTCCCTGTGTTTGAGCCTTTGGCATGGGTTCCCTGAAGTAGTCCCCGCCCGGAGAACCGAATGGGGGACTATTTTACCTCCGGAAAATTTTACCCCAGTTGAACCCATGTCTGCATTTCTTGACGGTTGTATTTTTATGGTGAAAGATCGTCACTCTTTCGACCAAGGTACTTATTTCGTCTGGCTTATCACCTTCGACCAGTCCGGCATGGGTAACCCTATCGGCAGCAATGCTACCGCCGGCATAGCTCTCAAGGATCATTTAAGCACACAAGCCACTCCACCACGACAAGGTAAAGATACCATGGAGGGATTTAAAGCTTTACTACATTATATTAAATTAAATCCATATTTAGAATATACAGCAAACTCCCGATTATCTGTGTTAATTGGGACCAAGATATGCACGGAAAATCGAAAAACACGCGCAGGAATTGATCAGAAATGTATTTACCCACTTTAATACTACTTAAATGCAACAAATATTCATAAAATGTATTTAGAAGTTAGTCGTAATTATCATTATTTTATTTTACTCGTAAATATGAAAAAAAAAGTTGGACTATTTTTGGGTCATGACCACTCTGGTTACGACAGTTATTCAAAATGGCCAACTAAACTAGTAACCACCGATATCCACACTCATAACCAGCGATGACAAATAATCACCAATGACCACACTACTAACCAGCAATAAACCCACTGCCACAGCATATCTGTGGTTTCAATCTGTAACAACAAACTTCCACTGACTCCACAACGGAAATTTCCGAAATTGTATTGTATTCTCAGAATGTTGGTTGGTACCGTTAAACACATCAGGGGAGGGGGTTGTGAGTGAAGGTTACTCTATTGTGCTAGTTTCTAAGTGCAGTTCACAGTAGCACATTTAAAAATAAAGAAATTTTTTCATAACAATACAAAATGCAGTATTTAAAAAAAAATACAGTAAAGAGACTCATGTCTGGATAATACGCGCACGGATAATCAGGAGTTTGTTGTAATAATAATAATTTTGTACTATATATTTAAATTTAAATATAATATTACTTTATTTTTTCATATTAAAATAATTACATACATGCTCTTGTGAAAAATGAAAGGAAAACACTGTTTAAACCAGTTTCCAGCAACAAAGCAAAAGAACCTGTTTGAACCAGTTCTAGTAGCTATAAACCTGTTTTGACCTGTAAGGAGGATAGAACATGATTTTTCATTGGCTGACTAGTTTATCCAAGGAATTTATCATTGTTGAATGTTGATAACTCATTTAGTTGTTAAATCTGCATACGATTACTTGTGTTACCATTCTCAGCCATTTTACTGTTTAAGTGGAGAATTAGTTTTTTTTTTTAAGTTGATTTTCTTCTCATAATTTTAGTGAATATTTTCTGTTTGTGATTTTAATTGGAGAGCTTATGTCTGCATGGCCATGAACCTATGGGTTCGATAGTGCCAGTGAATTAGTTAGTTAGATTTTAATTGGCTTTACTTTATAATGACTTTGGGTAGTGGTAGAAAAGGTGCTCCTGAATGGACAGAAGTCAGTTCAGTTCCTCTGACAAAAACAAAGTTAAATGTAATCATTGTAGGATAGAAGTAAGTGCTAAAATAGAGAGAATAAGGATTCAGATCAATAAATGCTAAAAAAAAGTGAAATCCACTCCAATCCGGTTACAAAACAATGTAAGCATCACTTCATTGGTATTGGGAAATGCATCTACTTCTGAAGCTATCTGTGAGAAACAAGACAGCAGTGAAGTAACTAACAGTATCAACAGCAACAGCTTCATTTAAATGACAAAAAATGTCATCTGATTATACAATTAAAACCACCAATAGCCAAAAATGCTACTTGGATTTGAAAGTTGCCAAGTTTTTTTTATTCTAATAATATTGCTTTTAATGTGGCATCAACCAATGAATATAAAGAAATGATGAAAGCACTACGTTCTAGATATTTTGGTCCTAGTAGTGCAGATTTAAGTGGAAAATCGTTAGACGAAGCATCTTTAGAAGTTGATCATTTAATTAAAAAATAAATACAAGGCCACATTAATACTAATAGTTTTACTTTGCTAATAGATGGGTGGATAAATGTTAAAAAAGAACCAGTTATGGCTACCTCTGTTCAAACTGGAGACACTTCTTTTTTCTAAATGCTACAGATTGCAAAAGCAACAAGAAAACAGTTACATACTATGCACAGATTGCTTCACAAGATATAGATTATTGAAAAGAAGAAGTTTGGAATTAATATTTTTGCTGTATGCTCTGACAATGAGAACAAAATGGTAAAAATGAGAGAAATTTTAGAACAACGACATGAATTATAATAACATATGGAAACTCAGCCCATTACATCAATTTGTTGGTAAATGAAATTTCAAATAAGACAAGCCTTGGATATGTTAATAAGATTTTCACAACCACCACCAGCCTCATGGATGGTTGAAAGAAAAAAGAGGGTATAATGCCACAGATCCCAAATGCTACACGTTGGAGTTCCCAGCTTGACTATTTAAACACGTTTGTTAAAAATTATCCTAAATATGTAGAAAACATCAAGAGAAACATTCTGAAATTCCAAAAAAAATATTACCCGAATTTTGGAAAATGTACTTATTTACAAAAATGTTTTGCATATGCAGAAACAGCTGATATTTATTGGAAAAATATTTGACCACATGCAAGCTGAAAAAACTAATATTTCAGATTCTGTGGAACTTTGGATAGACTTAATAGAATGTACTAAAATTAATGTTGGGAAGTAAACATTATGAGGTTATATCATTAATATTGAGTGGAGAACATGGCCCGTATGAATAAAGTGGAGCAAATGCTTTTACTTCACTATTTTGAAGCATATCCTTCAGAATTTATGAATAAAGTATGAATCATAACCTTTTACTCCCGGTGACGCCATCGAGAAAAAAGCATCTGCTTCCATGGAAGAAGCACGAGCTTGACCTTGAAGCATGTACTTCAAGATTAGAAAAACTGTATGAATAAAGTGAACCTTTTGCTTCTTTTAAGAAGCACATGCTTCAAAAACTTGAAGTCTGGTCGATAGCAGACTCATCATCACAAAATACAGACATGGCTCAATTAGTAGTCCCCGTATGCCGTAAAAAGTGTTATAAACCACGTCGGTTGTCCTCCTGAGGAAGAGTATAATTCATTATAGAGGTTCAATGAGGAAAATGTTAAATGGATTGCTGCCCACTTTTTGCCAGAAACAGAAGAGAGAAGAGGTGGTGCGCTATTCTCTGAAGATAGAATTAAGGTATTTTTCGGTTCATGGCCGATCCAAGGTTTCAAACTTGTGTAGGAGAATAAATAGGCATTCGTCAATATTGATGATTCAGGCAATGATGATGAAGATACAACGAAGGAGAAGAAAATTTCACTGAAGGGAAAAATTATAAGAGGAGGACGCGAAAAAAGATTGGTTTGTTCCTTCTGTTCATATCAGTCTTTTCTTCAGCCTAGTTTTCATATGGCTGGAGGACCCGACATGCTAACCACATGTCACTGGCTGATAATCGTCTACCTCTGTGATTAACACATGTGGACGTGAGGCTAGCAGCCGACTGGTAGGCCAAGGGCCTTCTAGACCTGTCGCGCTTTGGAGTTCTTGTTTTCATATTGTTAATTTTCTTTAGCAACTGGTTTGAATTTATCGGCGTTCCAAAATTAAGTTTAAGTAAATTAATGAGTCATTTTTTAACATCTTACCTCATATTTTATGTTTCTTGAAACACGGGAACTAGTTTTCGAGAGAAGGATGTCTCTCATTTTCAACCGACATTATGACTACCGGATTTTCATTGGAATCTCCATCAATAACGTTGCCATCTGGTGTTGATTTGATGAACTATGAGATGAGGTCATGTTCATCAGGAATCTAGAAATTCATGGATCTAAATTTGTTCTTTTGAATATATATCTTCTCCCAAATTGTCAATTCTAAAGATTTTTCCAAATGTTTTAAAAGTAGGGCTTCTTTTTCAATTTTATGATTCTCCAATAAACTATGTGCTGCAATAGCTGATTTTTCAATTTCACCATTTTTAATGTTTCTGAAGTGTTCCTTAGTGCGAGTGTCCAAATTTCTTTTTGTTTTTCCTATGTATACTTTATTGCAGTCCTTACAATTAATTTGATAAATTCCAGATTTTTTGCTATCTGGGGTGTTCAATTTGTTATTAATAGATTACCAAGGCTAAATTTATTTATCGGTGCCAATGTAATATTGAAATTCTTGAAATTTTTTTGAAATTTGTTATGTATTTCAGGATGATAAGTAATTTTCTTAAACTGGTTTCCTTTCTTTGAATCAGATTGCAGAGTAGTGTATTCTTTCAATCTTTTTTGTTGTCTGAATTTCTTTAATTTATTTACAATTATTTCTTTTCCAAAACCATTTAAATTGGCTATGTTCAAAATGTGATTGTATTCTTTCTTAAAATCTTCTTCATTTAATGGAACAGTTTGATATATATCTATATATAAATGTTCCATTAAATGAAGAACATTTTAAGAAAGAATACAATCACATTTTGAACATAGCCAATTTAAATGGTTTTGGAAAAGAAATAATTGTAAATAAATTAAAGAAATTCAGACAACAAAAAAGATTGAAAGAATACACTACCCTGCAATCTGACTCAAAAGAAAGGAAACCAGTTTAAGAAAATTACTTATCATCCTGAAATACATAACAAATTTCAAAAAATTTTCAAGAAATTCAATATTACATTGGCACCGATAAAAAAATTTAGCCTTGGTAATCTATTAATAACTAATAAGAAATTGAACATACCAGATAGCAAAAAATCTGGACTGTAAGGACTGCAATAAAGTATACACAGGAAAAAACAAAAAGAAATTTGGACACTCACACTAAGGAACACTTCAGAAATATTAAAAATGGTGAAATTGAAAAATCAGCTATTGCAGCACATAGTTTATTGGAGAATCATAAAATTGAAAAAGAAGCCCTATTTTTAAAACATTTGGAAAAACCTTTAGAATTGACAATTTGGGAGAAGATATATATTCAGAAGAACAAATTTAGATCCATGAATTTCGAGATTCCTGATGAACGTGACCTCATCTCAAAGTTCATCAAATCAACACCAGATGGCAATGTTATTGATGGAGATTCCAACAAAAATCTGGTAGTCATATGTTGGTTGAAAATGAGAGACATCCTTCTCTCGAAAACTAGTTCCCATGTTGAAGAAACATAAAATACGAGGTAAGATGTTAAAAAATGACTCATTAATTTACGAATTAAGAACCTCATAATGTTATTTCCTGAATTGCTTACATGTTTTTTTCTTCTTTTTTCTTCCAGAATTTGCAACTTTTGTAATAATTATGGATATTTTCCTTGAGCAGTAACTAAAAATGCAATTGTATTTTTTACAGACTTTGAACTATTTCTTGCATCCGAAACAGAAAAGGCCATTTTTACAAACCGCGCTACATATATAGTTTTGAATGCACTGAGAGAGCGGAAATAAAAGTGGCGTGGTTATGATCTTTTTGGTTGAAAATTGTGGAGTCAGCACAAATACTTTGCTTTTAAAGAATGACAACATAAACAAGTGCTCAGGTAGTAAAGAATGCTGATGATTCATTTACGAAACGCGCGGCTGCTCGGCTGGAAGTTTAGAAGCACATGCTTCTTATTTAGAAGGAAAAGGTTATTCATATTATTCAAAGCACGTGTCTTATACTAAAAATCTGATCTGTTGTAGACCTGTTTCTTCTAAATGCACATTGATGATCTCCTAGAATGTCATCAATATAGGGAGTAAGTCTGCTTACTAATATATTTGTTAGAATTTTGTACGAAGTTGAAAGTAATGAGATGCCCCTGTAGTTGTTGCAATCAGTTTTATCTCCTTTCTTATAAATTGGTACGATAATTGATTCCTTCCATTCATCTGGAAGAGCTTCTTTTTCCCAAATCATACTAAGCAACCAGCGTATCTTGTCCATCAATTTTTCTCCCCCTGATTTTATCAGTTCTGCTGGGATCTCATCTGAACCTGATGCTTTATACATCTTCAATTTTTCAATTGCCATTTCAACCTCTAATGCACTTGGCTCTATGACTAGCATTTCTGCTGTCTGTAACTTATCCTCCTTAATGTCCTGTTCTGTATGTACATTTAATAGCTGATTAAAAATAACTATTCCATCTATTTAATATACTCTTGGAATCTGCAATCATATCCCCATTTTCATTCCGAATTATGTTTGTTCTAGCCTGAAACCCTTTCTTCTCTATACTAATTCCCTGATATAATTCTCTAATGTTCCTATTTTTTGCATTCATTTCGAGATCATTAATCTTCTCTCTCAAATATTCCCTCTTTTTACTCTTTAATAACTTGGTGGTTTCCCGTCTAACACTACCCAATTGCTCTAAATTTACCTCATTTGGCTCGTGTAACCATTTCATTTTTGCTAGCTTTCTTTTCTTTACAATGTCGGCACATTCCTCATCAAACCATTTCTTGTTTTGCCTCTTTTTTAAACAACCAATATTTTCTGATGCTGACAATTTATTAGTATCTCTTATAGCCTCCCATTCTTATTTATATCAGTTTCTTCTTCGTTTGCCACATTGTCATCTGAAGATTCCAGTACTTCAAATCTATTAGCAATTTTGATTTGGTATTCTTGCCGCATTTCATCATTTTAAAGTTTTTTAATTCATATTTTACAGAATCATCTTTAGCGTTTGTTCCTCTCATAATGATGATAGCCGTTGTCTGATTTTCACCCTGACCAGATGATGATCTGAATTGCAGTCTGTTCTTCTAACTGATCTAACATCAATGATGCTACTGTGCCAGCGTTTTATCCACTAATAATGATCTATCTGGTTCCGAGTTTCTCCATCTGGGGACGTCCAGGTGTATTTATGAATATCCTTATGCTGAAATGTTGTGCTCTTAACAATGAGATTCTTTGATGTGGCAAATGTGACTAATCTAACCCCGTTGTCGTTACTATCTTCATGAAGACTGAATTTGCCTATTGTTGGTTTGAATATATCTTCCCGCCCCACTTTTTGCATTAAAATCTCCGAAGACAATTTTCATATGATATCGTGAAAGGCTATCAAATAAGCATTCTAATTCTTCATAGAACTCATCCTTGATCTTGTCATCTTTATCTTCTGTGGGGGCATGTACATTTACAATTATAAAATCATGTCGTTTACCCTTTAGAATTATGTATGATATCCTATCACTAACAAATTTAATATCTCGGATAGCGGATAGGATCCTCCTTCTGACTAAAAAACCCGTTCCAAATGCAGGTCTTTCTGCACCACCATAGTATAATGCAAAGCTTCCTGATTCCTGACTACCTTCTCCTGGCCACCTAACTTCCTGTAAAGCGACTATATCCAAGGGCGATTTATCCAATTCCCACGTTAATATCTCTAGTGCCCCGCTATTGTATAAAGTCCTAATATTCCATGTTCCTAGGAACATGTCCCTGTGTTTGAGCCTTTGGCATGGGTTCCCTGAAGTAGTCCCCGCCTGGAGAACCGAATGGGGGACTATTTTACCTCCGGAAAATTTTACCCCAGTTGAACCCATGTCTGCATTTCTTGACGGTTGTATTTTTATGGTGAAAGATCGTCACTCTTTCGACCAAGGTACTTATTTCGTCTGGCTTATCACCTTCGACCAGTCCGGCATGGGTAACCCTATCGGCAGCAATGCTACCGCCGGCATAGCTCTCAAGGATCATTTAAGCACACAAGCCACTCCACCACGACAAGGTAAAGATACCATGGAGGGATTTAAAGCTTTACTACATTATATTAAATTAAATCCATATTTAGAATATACAGCAAACTCCCGATTATCTGTGTTAATTGGGACCAAGATATGCACGGAAAATCGAAAAACACGCGCAGGAATTGATCAGAAATGTATTTACCCACTTTAATACTACTTAAATGCAACAAATATTCATAAAATGTATTTAGAAGTTAGTCGTAATTATCATTATTTTATTTTACTCGTAAATATGAAAAAAAAAGTTGGACTATTTTTGGGTCATGACCACTCTGGTTACGACAGTTATTCAAAATGGCCAACTAAACTAGTAACCACCGATATCCACACTCATAACCAGCGATGACAAATAATCACCAATGACCACACTACTAACCAGCAATAAACCCACTGCCACAGCATATCTGTGGTTTCAATCTGTAACAACAAACTTCCACTGACTCCACAACGGAAATTTCCGAAATTGTATTGTATTCTCAGAATGTTGGTTGGTACCGTTAAACACATCAGGGGAGGGGGTTGTGAGTGAAGGTTACTCTATTGTGCTAGTTTCTAAGTGCAGTTCACAGTAGCACATTTAAAAATAAAGAAATTTTTTCATAACAATACAAAATGCAGTATTTAAAAAAAAATACAGTAAAGAGACTCATGTCTGGATAATACGCGCACGGATAATCAGGAGTTTGTTGTAATAATAATAATTTTGTACTATATATTTAAATTTAAATATAATATTACTTCATTTTTTCATATTAAAATAATTACATACATGCTCTTGTGAAAAATGAAAGGAAAACACTGTTAAACCAGTTTCCAGCAACAAAGCAAAAGAACCTGTTTGAACCAGTTCTAGTAGCTATAAACCTGTTTTGACCTGTAAGGAGGATAGAACATGATTTTTCATTGGCTGACTAGTTTATCCAAGGAATTTATCATTGTTGAATGTTGATAACTCATTTAGTTGTTAAATCTGCATACGATTACTTGTGTTACCATTCTCAGCCATTTTACTGTTTAAGTGGAGAATTAGTTTTTTTTAAGTTGATTTTCTTCTCATAATTTTAGTGAATATTTTCTGTTTGTGATTTTAATTGGAGAGCTTATGTCTGCATGGCCATGAACCTATGGGTTCGATAGTGCCAGTGAATTAGTTAGTTAGATTTTAATTGGCTTTACTTTATAATGACTTTGGGTAGTGGTAGAAAAGGTGCTCCTGAATGGACAGAAGTCAGTTCAGTTCCTCTGACAAAAACAAAGTTAAATGTAATCATTGTAGGATAGAAGTAAGTGCTAAAATAGAGAGAATAAGGATTCAGATCAATAAATGCTAAAAAAAAGTGAAATCCACTCCAATCCGGTTACAAAACAATGTAAGCATCACTTCATTGGTATTGGGAAATGCATCTACTTCTGAAGCTATCTGTGAGAAACAAGACAGCAGTGAAGTAACTAACAGTATCAACAGCAACAGCTTCATTTAAATGACAAAAAAATGTCATCTGATTATACAATTAAAACCACCAATAGCCAAAAATGCTACTTGGATTTGAAAGTTGCCAAGTTTTTTTTTATTCTAATAATATTGCTTTTAATGTGGCATCAACCAATGAATATAAAGAAATGATGAAAGCACTACGTTCTAGATATTTTGGTCCTAGTAGTGCAGATTTAAGTGGAAAATCGTTAGACGAAGCATCTTTAGAAGTTGATCATTTAATTAAAAAATAAATACAAGGCCACATTAATACTAATAGTTTTACTTTGCTAATAGATGGGTGGATAAATGTTAAAAAAGAACCAGTTATGGCTACCTCTGTTCAAACTGGAGACACTTCTTTTTTCTAAATGCTACAGATTGCAAAAGCAACAAGAAAACAGTTACATACTATGCACAGATTGCTTCACAAGATATAGATTATTGAAAAGAAGAAGTTTGGAATTAATATTTTTGCTGTATGCTCTGACAATGAGAACAAAATGGTAAAAATGAGAGAGAAATTTTAGAACAACGACATGAATTATAATAACATATGGAAACTCAGCCCATTACATCAATTTGTTGGTAAATGAAATTTCAAATAAGACAAGCCTTGGATATGTTAATAAGATTTTCACAACCACCACCAGCCTCATGGATGGTTGAAAGAAAAAAGAGGGTATAATGCCACAGATCCCAAATGCTACACGTTGGAGTTCCCAGCTTGACTATTTAAACACGTTTGTTAAAAATTATCCTAAATATGTAGAAAACATCAAGAGAAACATTCTGAAATTCCAAAAAAAATATTACCCGAATTTTGGAAAATGTACTTATTTACAAAAATGTTTTGCATATGCAGAAACAGCTGATATTTATTGGAAAAATATTTGACCACATGCAAGCTGAAAAAACTAATATTTCAGATTCTGTGGAACTTTGGATAGACTTAATAGAATGTACTAAAATTAATGTTGGGAAGTAAACATTATGAGGTTATATCATTAATATTGAGTGGAGAACATGGCCCGTATGAATAAAGTGGAGCAAATGCTTTTACTTCACTATTTTGAAGCATATCCTTCAGAATTTATGAATAAAGTATGAATCATAACCTTTTACTCCCGGTGACGCATCGAGAAAAAAGCATCTGCTTCCATGGAAGAAGCACGAGCTTGACCTTGAAGCATGTACTTCAAGATTAGAAAAACTGTATGAATAAAGTGAACCTTTTGCTTCTTTTAAGAAGCACATGCTTCAAAAACTTGAAGTCTGGTCGATAGCAGACTCATCATCACAAAATACAGACATGGCTCAATTAGTAGTCCCCGTATGCCGTAAAAAGTGTTATAAACCACGTCGGTGTCCTCCTGAGGAAGAGTATAATTCATTATAGAGGTTCAATGAGGAAAATGTTAAATGGATTGCTGCCCACTTTTTGCCAGAAACAGAAGAGAGAAGAGGTGGTGCGCTATTCTCTGAAGATAGAATTAAGGTATTTTTCGGTTCATGGCCGATCCAAGGTTTCAAACTTGTGTAGGAGAATAAATAGGCATTCGTCAATATTGATGATTCAGGCAATGATGATGAAGATACAACGAAGGAGAAGAAAATTTCACTGAAGGGAAAATTATAAGAGGAGGACGCGAAAAAAGATTGGTTTGTTCCTTCTGTTCATATCAGTCTTTTCTTCAGCCTAGTTTTCATATGGCTGGAGGACCCGACATGCTAACCACATGTCACTGGCTGATAATCGTCTACCTCTGTGATTAACACATGTGGACGTGAGGCTAGCAGCCGACTGGTAGGCCAAGGGCCTTCTAGACCTGTCGCGCTTGGAGTTCTTGTTTTCATATTGTTAATTTTCTTTAGCAACTGGTTTGAATTTATCGGCGTTCCAAAATTAAGTTTAAGTAAATTAATGAGTCATTTTTTAACATCTTACCTCATATTTTATGTTTCTTGAAACACGGGAACTAGTTTTCGAGAGAAGGATGTCTCTCATTTTCAACCGACATTATGACTACCGGATTTTCATTGGAATCTCCATCAATAACGTTGCCATCTGGTGTTGATTTGATGAACTATGAGATGAGGTCATGTTCATCAGGAATCTAGAAATTCATGGATCTAAATTTGTTCTTTTGAATATATATCTTCTCCCAAATTGTCAATTCTAAAGATTTTTCCAAATGTTTTAAAAGTAGGGCTTCTTTTTCAATTTTATGATTCTCCAATAAACTATGTGCTGCAATAGCTGATTTTTCAATTTCACCATTTTTAATGTTTCTGAAGTGTTCCTTAGTGCGAGTGTCCAAATTTCTTTTTTGTTTTTCCTATGTATACTTTACTGCAGTCCTTACAATTAATTTGATAAATTCCAGATTTTTTGCTATCTGGGGTGTTCAATTTGTTATTAATAGATTACCAAGGCTAAATTTATTTATCGGTGCCAATGTAATATTGAAATTCTTGAAATTTTTTTGAAATTTGTTATGTATTTCAGGATGATAAGTAATTTTCTTAAACTGGTTTCCTTTCTTTGAATCAGATTGCAGAGTAGTGTATTCTTTCAATCTTTTTTGTTGTCTGAATTTCTTTAATTTATTTACAATTATTTCTTTTCCAAAACCATTTAAATTGGCTATGTTCAAAATGTGATTGTATTCTTTCTTAAAATGTTCTTCATTTAATGGAACATTTAATAATCTATATATCAAACTGTTCCATTAAATGAAGAAGATTTTAAGAAAGAATACAATCACATTTTGAACATAGCCAATTTAAATGGTTTTGGAAAAGAAATAATTGTAAATAAATTAAAGAAATTCAGACAACAAAAAAGATTGAAAGAATACACTACCCTGCAATCTGACTCAAAGAAAGGAAACCAGTTTAAGAAAATTACTTATCATCCTGAAATACATAACAAATTTCAAAAAATTTTCAAGAAATTCAATATTACATTGGCACCGATAAAAAAATTTAGCCTTGGTAATCTATTAATAACTAATAAGAAATTGAACATACCAGATAGCAAAAAATCTGGACTGTAAGGACTGCAATAAAGTATACACAGGAAAAACAAAAAGAAATTTGGACACTCGCACTAAGGAACACTTCAGAAATATTAAAAATGGTGAAATTGAAAAATCAGCTATTGCAGCACATAGTTTATTGGAGAATCATAAAATTGAAAAAGAAGCCCTATTTTTAAAACATTTGGAAAAACCTTTAGAATTGACAATTTGGGAGAAGATATATATTCAGAAGAACAAATTTAGATCCATGAATTTCGAGATTCCTGATGAACGTGACCTCATCTCAAAGTTCATCAAATCAACACCAGATGGCAATGTTATTGATGGAGATTCCAACAAAAATCTGGTAGTCATATGTTGGTTGAAAATGAGAGACATCCTTCTCTCGAAAACTAGTTCCCATGTTGAAGAAACATAAAATACGAGGTAAGATGTTAAAAAATGACTCATTAATTTACGAATTAAGAACCTCATAATGTTATTTCCTGAATTGCTTACATGTTTTTTTCTTCTTTTTTCTTCCAGAATTTGCAACTTTTGTAATAATTATGGATATTTTCCTTGAGCAGTAACTAAAAATGCAATTGTATTTTTTACAGACTTTGAACTATTTCTTGCATCCGAAACAGAAAAGGCCATTTTTACAAACCGCGCTACATATATAGTTTTGAATGCACTGAGAGAGCGGAAATAAAAGTGGCGTGGTTATGATCTTTTTGGTTGAAAATTGTGGAGTCAGCACAAATACTTTGCTTTTAAAGAATGACAACATAAACAAGTGCTCAGGTAGTAAAGAATGCTGATGATTCATTTACGAAACGCGCGGCTGCTCGGCTGGAAGTTTAGAAGCACATGCTTCTTATTTAGAAGGAAAAGGTTATTCATATTATTCAAAGCACGTGCTTATACTTCTACCTTTTGCTTCCAATCAAATACTTCTTCCTCTACTTTGTGCTCACAAGCTAAATCTCCAGTTTTAATCATACGGCCCCATATTTTTATTAACTCAACTCATACAATTTCAAATTTATTTGATTTAAGACTATTGGTTTCGAATGAATTTTTCATTCATCTTCAGTTTATTTTCATGACTCCAACTGTTGAAATTCTATGTTCTATTATCTTAAATCAAATAAATTTGAAATTGTTTAAGGTGAGTTATTAAAAATATGTTCTCCACTAACTATTAATAATTAATAGAATGTTCTGATTTTCAAACACACAAAGATAGTATTCAACGTAGATGAGTGAAGCTGTTTTGCCAATACACTAACTAACTCACTGGCACTATCAAACCCATAGGTTCATGGTTGCACAGACATAAGTTCTCCCTACATCCCTATCCTGAGCCAATGTTTTCCAATCATCCCCTGTATAATCTACTTCCTTCAAATCACAGTTAATGTTATTCTCCCACCTCATTATTGGTATACCAACTGGGCATTTTCTCTCTGGTTTTCCTACAAGAAGCCTCCGTTCACTCTATCAATCCCCATTAGTGTCACATGTCCTGCCCATTGCAGTCTATGAGACTTAACTGTTCTCATTATATCTGGTTTCCCATAAAGGCCATGTAGCTCACTGTAATGTAGTCTTCTCCATTTACCTGTCTGTTCATCTCTCTTTGGTCCATAAATTTTCCTAAGAACTTTATTCTCAAATACTTGTTATCTTCTTTCCGCCCTTAAAGTAAGAGTCCATGTTTCACGTCCATATAATATAACTGGTAGAATAATAGTTTTATATATTTTCAATTTAACATTTTTTGAAAGGAGTTGGGATGTCAAGAGTCTCTGAAATGTATAATAGCACACATTTCCAGAATTGAGCCTATGTTTATTTTCTTTGCATATCTCATTCCTATTTGTGATTATTGTTCCTAGGTATTTGAATTCAGCCACCTCCTCAAAATTTCCTTCATTTGTCATTAGCTGTCCATTTCCATTATATAATGTATTTCTACATGTGACCATATATTTAGTTTTACTGATATTTACTTCCAGTCCCAATTTATTTGTGTTACTCAATAGTGTGTGTGTGTTGCCTTTAGTTTCTCCTCACTATCGCTCAATAGTACTACATCATCGACATAAACTTATTAATACCATTGAGTTGTAGGCCTTCTTCATCCTCTAAAGATGTGATGGCATGCTCTAGTACAAAATTAAATAGTAGAGGAGATAATGCATCTCCTTGCTTCAACCAATTCTGGATTTCAAAAGTATCCGAAAACTGTTTGCTTACACGCACCCTTCTCTTTGTGTCATTTAGACACATTCATAAAGGTCTAACTCACTTCAGGAATTCCAAACTCCAGCAGGATACTATATAACTTTTCCCTCTTAATCAAATCCTGTGCCTTTTTGAAGTCTACATATAGTTGATGTACAGTATCATTATATTCCCACTTCTTTTCTAAAATCTGTCTTAAACTAAAAATATGATCTGTTGTAGACCTATTTCTTTTAAATCCACATTGATGATTTTCTAGAATGTCATCAATATAAGGAGTAAGTCTGCTTACTAATATATTTGTTAGAGTTTTATACGAGGTTGAAAGTAATGAGATGCCCCTATAGTTGTAGCAATTATTTTTATCTCCTTTCTTATAAATTGGTACGATAATCAATTCTTTCCATTCATCTCGAAGAGCTTCTTCATCCCAAATCACATTAAGCAACTGGTGTATCTTGTCCATCAACTTTTCTCCCCCTTATTTTATCAATTCTGCTGGAATCACATCTGAACCTTATGCTTTATACAGCTTCAATTTATCTATCGCCATTTCAACCTCTAATGAACTTGGTTCTGCGATTAGCATTTCTGATGTCTGTAAATTATCTTCTTCGAACATCCTGTTCTGTATGTACATTTAATAGCTGATTAAAGTAACTTTTCCATCTATTTAATATAATGTTGGAGTCTGCAATCATATCCCCAATTTCATTCCTAAATATGTTTGTTTTATCCTGAAACCCTTTCTTCTCTATCATAATTCCCTGATATAATTCTCTAATGTTCCTATTTTTGGCATTCATTTCAAGATCATTAATCTCCTCTCTCAAATATCCCCTCTTTTTACTCTTTAGTAAACTCGTGGTTTCCTGTCTAATATATCCAGTTGCTCTAAATATACCTCATTTGGCGCTTGTAACCATTTCATTTTTGCTAGATTTCTTTTCATTACAATGTTGGAACATTCCTCATCAAACCATTTGTTGTTTTGTCTCTTTTTTTTAATAACCAATGCTTTCTGATGCTGACAGTTTAGTAGTATCTCTTATAGCCTCCCCCATTCTTTATTTATATCAGTTTTCTTCTTCTGCGTTTGCAACATTGTCATCTGAAGATTTCAGTACTTCAAATCTATTAGGAATTTTAATGTGGTATTCTTGCCGCATTTCATCATTTTTCAAGTTTTTTAAATCAAATTTTTCAGAATCATCTTTAGTGTTTGTTCCTCTCATAAGTGAGAGCCATTGTCTGATTTTCACCCTGACCAGATGATGATCCGAATTGCAGTCTGTCCCTCTAATTGATCTAACATCGATGATGCTACTACTGTGCCAAGGTTTGTCCACTAATATGTGATCTATCTGGTTCCGAGTTACTCCATCTGGAGATGTCCAGGTGTATTTATGAATATCCTAATGCTGAAATGTTGTGCTCTTAACAATGAGATTCTTTGATATGGCAAAGGTGACTAATCTAATCCCATTGTCGTTACTATCTTCATGAAGACTGAATTTGCCTATTGTTGGTTTGAATATATATTTCCACTCAACTTTTGCATTAAATTCTCCTAAGACAATTTTCATATGATATCGTGAAAGGCTATCAAATATGCATTCTAATTCTTGATAGAAGTCATCCTTGATCTTGTCATCTTTATCTTCTGTGGGAGCATATACATTTACGATTACAAAATCATGTCGTTTACCCTTTAGAATTATGTATGATATCCTATCACTGACAAACTTAATATCTTGAATAGTGGACAGGATCCTCTTTCGGACTAAAAAACCCGTTCCAAATTCAGGTCTTTCTGCACATGTGTTAGTATAATATAAAGCCTCTTGATTCCTGCACTACCGTCTCATGGCCATCTAACCTCCTGTAAAACGACTATATCCAAGGGTGATTTAACTAATTCACGGGTTAATACCTGTAATGCCCCACTATTGTATTAAGTCTTAACATTCCATGTTCCTAGGAACATGTCCCTGTGTTTGAGCCTTTGGCATGGTTTCCCTGAAGTAGTCCCCTCTCGGAGAACTGAATGGGGGACTATTTGACCTCTGGAAAATTTTACCCCAGTTGAACCCATGTCCGCATTTCTTGATGGTTGTCCTTTTATGGTGAAAGATCATCACTCTTTCGCCAAGGTACTTTTTTTGTATGGCTTATCAACTTCGACCAGTCCGGCATAGGTAACCCTATCAGCAGCAATGCTACCGCTGGCATAGCTCTCGGGACCATTTAAGCACGCAAGCCACTCCACCACGACAAGGTAAAGATACCATGGAGGATTTGCCAATACACTATCTTGCAAATATGAAGAATCCTAAATATGTAGGAAAATATTTAAATTAATATTGGGAAGTACACATTATAAGGTTATATCATTAATAGTGAGTGGAGAACATATTTTAATCGACTCACCTCATACATTTTCAAACTTCTTTGATACCGACGGTTTCAGACAATATCATGTCCTTCTTCAGTCATGGCGTCCACTGATGAAATTCCGTGATTGTTGATTTCTTTAGTGACATCACCTCTTGTGCTGCCATCTTTCTTTGGGATTATAAACTTTGTAATTAAATTTTTATCCACCTGAATATCGAAATTCATACATCGATATTTAATCTTCTGAATGAATATCATTTCCCAAATTGTCAATTCCAACGGTTTATCCAATTGTTTCAAAAGTTTCGCTTCTTTTTCAATTTTAGGATGTTCTAGTAAACTATGTGCAGCAATTGCTGATTTTTCAATTTCACAATTTTTAATATTTCTAAAATGTTCTTTAGTGCGTGTTTCTAAATTCCTTTTTGTTTTTCCTATGTATACTTTGCTACAATCATTACAATTAATTTGATAAATTCCAGATTTCTTACTGTCTGGGATGTTGATTTTTTTATTGGTATTTAAAAGTTTTTCCAGACTAAATTTATTAATTGGTGCCAAAGTAATGTTGTATTTGTCAAATATTTTTTTAAATTTCCCATGTACTATTGGATGGTAAGTAATTTTCTTGAAATTCTTCTTTTCTATACTAACTATTTGTAGGGTAGAGCATTCTTTAAGTTGTTTTATCTTTATGAATTTCTTTAATTTGTTAGATATTATATCCTTATTAAAACCATTTAATCTGGCTGTATTTAGGATATTTTCGTATTCTTTCTTAAAATTTTCTCCTTTTAATGGGACCTTTATCAATCTATATAAGAGGCTATTAAATATTGCATGTTTATGTGCCAGAGGATTGAAACCCGTTGATTTAATATAATTATCAGTATGTGTACCCTTCCTATATACATCAAATTCAATTTTTTGAGTTTTTTCATTCCTAATTATGTATAAATCCAGAAATGGAATTTTGTTTTCAATTTCTGATTCTATGGTAAATTTAATTGATACATCTTGTAGACTAAGTAATTTCAACGCATCATCAACATGTTTAAAATTTATTATCGAAAAAATATCATCAACATATCTGTACCAACTCTTGGAAATTCATGGGTAAGCCTTGGTGATATGGCACTCGAAGTAACTCATGTATAAATTAGCCAAAAAAGGTAAAAGAGGATTTCCCATAGATAAACCCGAAACTTGTTTGTTAAATTTACCATTGAAAGTAAAATAAGAATTTTCAATACAACATTTTGTAAGGTTGATGTATTCTTCTATTACTTCTTTATTTAAATCCAAAGAACTCAACCATTTTTCCAAAAAATATAACATTTTTCCTATTGGAACATTCGGAAACAATGAAACAACATCGAAAGACGCAAATCTGTTCCAATAGGAAAAATGTTATATTTTTTGGAAAAATGGTTGAGTTCTTTGGATTTAAATAAAGAAGTAATAGAAGAATACATCAACCTTACAAAATGTTGTATTGAAAATTCTTATTTTACTTTCAATGGTAAATTTTACAAACAAATTTCCTCTTTCGCCTTTTTTGGCTAATTTACACATGAGTTACTTCGAGTGCCATCTCACCAAGGCTTACCCATGGATTTTCAAGACTTCGTACAGATATGTTGATGATATTTTTTCGATAATACATTTTAAACATGTTGATGATGCGTTGAAATTACTTAGTCTACAAGATGTATCAATTAAATTTACCATAGAATCAGAAATTGAAAACAAAATTCCGTTTCTGGATTTATACATAATTAGGAATGAAAAAAACTCAAAAAATTGAATTTGATGTATATAGGAAGGGTACACATACTGATAATTATCAGTATGTATATAATTATAATTACATTAAATCAATGGGTTTCAATCCTCTGGCACATAAACATGCAATATTTAATAGCCTCTTATATAGATTGATAAAGGTCCCATCAAAAGGAGAAAATTTTAAGAAAGAATACGAAAATATCCTAAATACAGCCAGATTAAATGGTTTTAACCCATTGAAGACACGTAAAGCGCCAGGTAAGTTCACTGGAAACCCATTTAAATCTTCCCAGCGCTACTCCGGCTGCATTGGATTTTAAATCAGAATACCCAGACCATGCATACTGCGTTCTATCACAAATGGATTTCAGATAGTTTGTTTACCCCCGTTTTTCTTGTAGTATTTTGTACTTTTATGAATAGGAGGCCTGCCTACAACCCTCTTTCTTGCAATTTAACCATTATCTATTGTTAGTTTGAAGGCTATGAAAGTTGACTAATATTTCAAAAACCATCTTTTACTAAAATTTCTTGGTCATTATATTTAAAGTAAACACAAATCATATGTTGTAACAGGAACGGTAAAAATTAAAAATATATAATACTGCATATTATAAAAATTAATTAAACTAAACATATAAAAGCATAGGCATATACATTATCAAACCGTACAAAGTTCTTGCTATATATCTTCTCAAATTATTGATAATGTAAAAAGCAATTTTTCTATAGCACTTTACAAATCTCACTATTACTGGAAAACATATCCACAACCTTGTCATGTCGATCTTCTCCTCCCATACCTTTATTGTATTCTAGAATGCATTTAGCCTTTATGATTTTTTCTTCTTGTTCTCCGTCTTTATCCTTCCATAGCTTCTTACTGGTGTCAGTTATGTCGGCATTTTCGTGTTTGGATGATAACAAACAAATGTCTTTCCTACCTTTCCACTTCTATGCTAGAAGTCTCCGACTAGATTATGTTATCTCTCCTTTTTTTCCCCTTTCGAATTTGATGTTCACTAAATCCATAGGCATATTTCTTCTGTTAGATTTTACTGTCCCTAATATGTCTCTCGTCTACTCAACTCTAAAAATAAATTAGGAGAACACAATTATAATGTGTAACTTTTCTCTACGAACGGGTTTGTTAATTCTAGGACTACACTCTCATTTGCTGTAAAACCTGAATTTTCATGTGCATCTTGTCCAGTGTTTATTTGAATCATATCCTGAAGAGTACAATTTCTAATATGTTATTTCAAATCGTGCCGTTTTATTCCGTTTAGAGTGTTTGAACTGAACGTGTTTCTAAAAAAAGTTACATTTACAACCATGATATTCGAAAAAAAACATTGAAACAACATATATATTTTACCGTAATAAATACCTGAAATATATTATTCTATAAATTATATTTATAATAAACTATACAATATACTAGGACTACATAGGTATATGCTTTATATAAACTAGCAACAAATTTAACAGATTATGAACATATATTTTTAATCAGTAAAGATAGACCCAACTTCTTATAATGGAGAGTTTTAACACGAGTGTAGGTCGTGCTTGAGCTGTTTGGACTTTCTACCTGCTCACGAGGGAGACTCGTTAAAAGTATCCAATGGGTTAATAAGAATATAATATCTAACAAATTAAAGAAATTCAGAAAGATAAAACAACTTAAAGAATGCTCTACCCTACAAATGGCTAGTAAAGAAAAGAAGAATTTCAAGAAAATTACTTACCATCCAATAGTACGTGGGAAATTAAAAAAAAATATTTGACAAATACAACATTACTTTGGCACCAATTAATAAATTTAGTCTGGAAAAACTTTTAAATACCAATAAAAAAATCAACATCCCAGACAGTAAGAAATCTGGAATTTATCAAATTAATTGTAATGATTGTAGCAAAGTATACATAGGAAAAACAAAAAGGAATTTAGAAACACACACTAAAGAACATTTTAGAAATATTAAAAATTGTGAAATTGAAAAATCAGCAATTGCTGCACATAGTTTACTAGAACATCCTAAAATTGAAAAAGAAGCAAAGCTTTTGAAACAATTGGATAAACCGTTCGAATTGACAATTTGGGAAATTATATTCATTCTGAAGAATAAATATCGATCTATGAATTTCGATATTCCGGTGGATAAAAATTTAATTACAAAGTTTATAATCCCAACGAAAGATGGCAGCACAAGAGGTGATGTCACTAAAGAAATCAACAATCACAGAATTTCATCAGTGGACACCATGACTGAAGGAGGACATGATATTGTCTGAAACCGTTGGTACCAAAGAAGTTTGAAAATGTATGAGGTGAGTGGATTAAAATATGTTCTCCACTCACTATTAATGTAGGAAAATGCTTATCACCTCATCAAGAAAATCAGGCTGAGTCTTGGTCGACAAGCAAACACCCTGAACGGTTTTTACTATTTTTAGCCTTTAAAATTAAAGATAAACAAATATATCCACCATCAATGTTTGCGGATAATGTAATAAAGAGCTTTAGTTGTGCCCAGTGGTGGAGTATTTTGGAGAAACTTTCTACAAATGAACATATTAAAGCTTTCTGTAACTTTTTGAATGGTCTGACCAGTTGCCTAGCTCATTCAGCATCAATAGAACGAGCGTTTTCAACCTTTAGATTAATATAGTCGAAAATGCATAACAGGTTGGGTTGTGAAAAAGTTAAAAATATTAGTAAAAGTGCACAGATATCTTAATAATAATAATCCAAGTTTTTTAATTTTTAACTAATTCATTGGCACTAATGAACCTGGAATTTCATTTTGATGTTATATTTTAAATTAACAATTTCCAGAATTGGATAGTTTTATTAAAAAAAATTACATTCGAACCAGGACTGTATGTCAGTGCGATAATTGTTATGCCATTTGAACTTCCGATAGGAACGTCAAATTTCTTTTTTCTTTCTAAAATAAAACTATATCCAATTCTGGAAAATGTTAATTTAAAATATAACATCAAAATAATAAACTTTACTGCTTAAAAGTAATGTTTAAATTTTCAATCAAAATACTTTGGATAAAATTCGTCAGATGATATTGTTGATGGCTATCGGCATTCGGATGAAAGGAGAATTGTATAAGTGGAAAGTCCTATCGATACTTCAAATGACGTATAGAGTCAGAGATCCAGGGTTCGATTCCCAATTTAAATGTAATTTTTCTTTCTAAAATAAAACTGAAATTTCATGCCCACAGATATGAACTTTCAGTACATCCCTCATATAATCATTTCCTATATAATTTACCTCCCTCAAATCATGTTTAATATCATTCTCCCACCTCAATTTTGGCCTATCTATTAGATGCTTTCCCACAAAAAATCCATGACCTTCTTTTATTTGCAATTCGTGCCAGTTTTTGAATTACTACATGTAGAAATTAAAAAAAAAAACAGACAAGGTGGACAATCCATCATACATGAATTATTTTAAGTTTTACAGAATTGCAATGTGCATGCACAAGTTGCTGTAATGGTTAATTTAGCTTCTGGTAGATGGATCTGAAGTTGGTGTTACCAACTTTCGGAATAAATTCCCAAATGCTAAAAAAATGGACGTAAACTAACTTCCAATTTCCTAACCTAACAAAACAAATTACACGCATATTAAAAACTATAAACTCTAATATTACATACAGTAACTTGTCCCATCAGAATCTAATAAAATGAAGTCAATTTCTTGAAATATGGTTTGGAATTATTTTGAAATGTTGGTAACTTTGATTTGAGGTCCACTTGGCAGATGTTAAATTAAGCATTTGTGCGTCTGTAAAACTTGATTCACAAATGTTTAAAAATCTGGGTGAGGTAGGTTATTTGCCGGTCACAATTCTACACTTACATTCTTATGCCACTGATGCACTAAACACTTGTAAACACGTTTTGTACTGTTTTAAACATTTTGCAACGATCTTCAATCTTTCTTTACAATTTTTTATATTTATATATTTACGTAAAACATGATCATGAATACATTACCTACTTGCTACTTTCCCATGTTATTACAACGTTGCTACCATCAACCTCCAAAATTAGTTTATAGTTTATTAAATAATACGCATGTAAATTGTTTTGTTAGGTTAGGAAATGGGAAGTTGGTTTACGTCCATTTTTTTTTAGCATTTGGGAATAAATAATATGCATGTAAATTGTTTTCTTTGGTTAGGAAATGGCAAGTTAGTTTAGTTCCATTTTTTTTAGCATTTGGGAATTTATTCCCAAAGTTGGTAATGCCAACTGCAGAGCCATCTACCGGAAGATACATTAACCATTACAGCAACTCACGCATGCGATTCTATGGAACTTAGAAGAATTCGTGTCTGCCATATAACCGACTTTTTCCAAAAATCTTAATATAAGTTTATAAAATGGTTCCAAAATGTTTAAAATAGTATGAAACATTATTACATATGGTAAGAAAGTGTTTAGTCCATCAGTGGCATAAGAATGTCAGATGGAAAATTGTGTGTCTAATTGGTAACCTCAGCAAAAAAAAAAAAAAAAAAAACTTAAAGACCAATTAGGAAAACACGACACGTTTGAAAACTGAAATTTTTACTAACCCAATATATGAAGAAAGCTCATCAGTCGCACCAATTGCATTAAATATTCCATCGTCTTTAGGCCTCTTTTCTCCTGAACTCACTATAGAGTATCCATTATCACCTTCTCTCGAAAATACCGAGCAAGCGACTGTACTGTTCCTAAAATCAAACGAAATCGTATAAGAACAGTGTAATTAATCAGTTAACTTTTAGGTTAAATAAAATAATACTGACAAAATTCAATGAACAATAACTCTGAAACAACGAACGGTTATTTCACGATTAAGAAAACCTACCAATGTCTTGATAAATGTGCCAAAATTTGTCCATGTAACGTAGATGTTTTACATATAAATCTATTTACAACTTCCATGTTTAAACAATCGACCAATCGATATTTGATTCCGACTTTCGATTATCAGCATAGCCAAACACTATCATAGAGAACACTATGTGGTTGGAACCAGGTTGGAACTCTGATCAAGTGAGCTACAAGAAATATAAATGTATTATACACAATGCGTCTAACTCGACTTGTGGCCGCTAGCCATAGAGAACTCTGTGGCCGCTAGCGAGAAAATGAGTCATCAACTCATGCTGCCCACGCAGTGCAACTGGCGCCTGGCGGAATGAGTCAGTCGAGCCTCATGCTTGTAAGGTGAAACACGCGTTCTACTGCAATACTGTATTATCGTGTTATAAAGTAAAATTAAACACTTAGTTAAATTATTGTTTTCTCATAATTAAGGACAATGATTTCTGTGAAGTCCCCTGCATTTGTATAAAATAAAAAAAACACTTGGTTAAATGTTTTTAATTATGTTGGCTATACTGACAATGTGGCAAACGAAGAAGAAACATATAAATAAAGAATAATAATAATAATAAAAATAATAGCTTTATTTTACCTGGCAGAGTTAAGGCCGTAAGGCCTTGTCTGCCACTCAACCAGGTTTTAAAAAATACAACAAAAAATAGTCTTACATCTAAGTTACAATATTCCGATTGATTGAGGGTCTTTCCACTTTTCAGCGGTTGCCCTTTTACCAGCCGGCTGCTGGCCCTTCGCATCCACATGTGTCAATCACAGAGGTAGATGATCAACAGCCAGTGTAGGGGTGACATGTGGTTAGCATGTCGAGTCCCCCAGCCGTTATAGCTGGTTCCTCAACCTGGAGCCGCTACTTATTGTAGCTACAATTGCCTCATGATGCTGGGTGGGCACCGGTCCCATACTGGCCGAAATACCATGAGAAGATTTCTTCCCCCATGGAGACTCGAACCAGCGCAAGTCCCGTAGCTCTGCGCCAAGGCTTCCTACCTTAACCGCTCGGCTACGTAAACAATTACATGTTATAAATACAATACAATCAATATTTATAATGTATTTTGATTTACTCTAAATTTAACGAATTAAATATATAATATGTACAAGATATAAAAAAACGAGAAAAAAATTATTAATGACATAGTATAAATTTAAATAAATAAAGATAAATCAATTATTAGACAACAGGTAACTGTATAAGCGTGACTTAAAGGTGCCAAGTGTGCGGCAACCCCTTATATCTTGAGGAAGGAAATTCCAGGAGCGGGCAGAGGCTACCGTGAAGGAAGTAGAATAAGAGAAAGTGCTATGAAGAGGAATTATTAGCAGACTGTTATCTTGTGACCTAGTGTCAATATTGTGGTAAGAGGATAACTTCTCAAATCTGAACGCCAGGTAAGTAGGAATGTAGGAATTCAGAAGATTGAAAAGTAGTGAAAGAGAGTGCAATTTACGTCTGTCAGTAAGACGGAGCCAAGAGAAGTTATTAAAGTGTTCGGAAATATGGCCATAACGGCGGATATTGAAAATGAATCGAACGCAAGCATTATGAACACGCTGCAGTCTTTGCGACAAGTCATGGTTTAGATCATTATATATAATGTCACAATAATCGAAGTGTGGCAACACAAGATTCTGTACAAGGATTAGTTTTAACGAAACTGGGAGAAAATTCTTTAAACGTCTAAGATAATGTAAGATGGAGAAAGTCTTTTTACATATGTGTTTCACTTGTGTTTGCCAGGTTAAATTTGCGTCTAGATGTAGTCCCAAATCTATTACTGAAGAAGAATAAGGGATAATTATATTATTTATAGTAATGTTTGGAAGTGTAGATATGCCAAAGGTTGTAAGCAGTCTTTGTTGTCCCATTAGAATTACTTGTGACTTGTTAGGATTTAGATTTAGACCGATACTTGAAGACCAGTTAACCCATTGGAGACTTTTAACGAGTCTCCCTCGTGAGCAGGTAGAAAGGCCAAAGAGCTCAACAACGACCTACACTCGTTATTGTGTTAAATCCCACCACTATAAGAAGATGGCACTCTCTTTAGTGATTAAAGTATTCTGTTCGCCGTCTGTAAAATTTTTTGCAGGTTTATATAAAGCATATATGTAGGACTAGTATATTGTAGAGTATATTATAGAAATAATTTATAGAATAATTTACTTTTTAGATACTTATTACGGTAATATATATATATATATATATATATATATATATGTAGTTTCAATGTTTTTTTTCGAATATCATGGCTGGTAATATAACTTTTTTAGAAACACCCCTGATGAAGTGAAGGCCTATTTTACACTATAAGTCAAGATATAAAACCTAACATAAAACGGTTCTGGAACAGTAGACCAATTTTATAAATGCCCATTTACAGCAAAACTGTGCCTTTCAAAAGTTTATTCCTAATTTCGATGTTTCTTCACTTCAAAGACAATGAATCCGTAATTAGAGATGACAGAATTTACAAAATTAGACCTGCTCTAGAGTATTTGAATACAACATTTCTGTCCTTGTATGTTCAAAGTGAAGACATTTCACTTGAAAAATCTCTTACGAAATTACGAAGTATATTGGCTTACGACCAGTTCAAAATCTCTAATCGGAATAAAACGGCGCGATTTGGAATAAAATATTAGAAATTGTGCTAGACCTCTTCGGGATATGATCCAAATAAACACTGAACGAGATGCACCAGAAAATTCAGATTTTACTGCAAATTAGAGTGTAGTCCTAGAATTAGCAAATCCGTTCGTAGACAAAGGTTACACATTACAATTAGACAACTTGTGTTCTCCTAATTTATTTTTAGAGCTCAATAGACGAGAGACATATTAGGGACAGTAAAATCTAACAGAAGAAACATACCTATGGATTTAGTGAACATCAAATTAAAAAAAAAAAAAAGGAGAGGTAACATTATCTAGTCGGAGACTTCCTGCATTGAAGTGGAAAGATAGGAAATACGTTTATTATTATCATCCAAACACGAAAATGCCGACATCACTGTCACCAGTAAGAAGCAATGGAAGAATAAAGGCAGATAAGAAGAAGAAAAATTCACAAAGGCTAAATGTATTCTAGAATACAATACAGAAAAATTGCTTTTTTACATTATCGATAATTTGAGAAGAACTTTCTATGATTTGATAATGTATAGGTCTATGCTTTTATATATTTAATTTCATTTATTTTTAAAATATACTGTATTGTATATTGTTGTTATTTTTACAGTTCCTGTTAGAACATATGATTCATGTTTACTTCAAATTTAATGACCAAGAAATGTTAGTAAAGGACGGTTTTTGAAAGGTTTCTCAACTTTCACAGCCTTCAAACTAACAATAAATAACGGTTAAATTACACAAAAGAGGGTTGTAAGCAGGCCACATTCCTTTGCAATTCTTAAAAGTACAAAATACTACAAGAAAAAACAGGGGTAAACAAACTATCTGAAATTCATAAGTTCTGGGACGCAGAACGCATGGTCTGGGTATTCTGATTTAAAACCCAGTGCAGCGCTGGGGTGATTTAAATGGGTTTCCAGTGAACGTACCAGGCGCTTTAAACGTGTCTTCAATGGGTTAAAGATGGATGTGAGATCGTCATTCATTTTCGTCAAGCTGTTATAGAGAGAATGAGGAGGTGAACGTATGTAAATTTGGAGATCATCAGCATAGAGGTGATAACGGCAGTGCTTTAGTACAGTTGATAAGTCATTTTTATAGATTGAGAAAAGAAGAGGCCCGAGAACACTGCCCTGTGGGTCTCCCGCCTGAACGTTGCGCCAAGACGAAGATCTAGAGTTTAGTGAAACATATTGTTGACGACCGTGCAGGTATGAGTCGAACCAGGATACAGCGCTGTCAATCAAGTGTAGGTGCTTGAGCTTTATCATAAGTAAGTCGTGGTCTACTGTGTCAAAAACTTTGCTGAAGTCAAGTAAGGTTAAAGGAGTCAATTCACGTCTGTCCATGGCTTCACGAATATTTTCAGTAATTTTTAACAAAGATGTGGTTGTGCTATGATCAGATCTAAAGCCGGAATGATATGGATCAAGGAGGAGATTTGCTTGGAGATATTGAGTCATTTGCTTATGTACAATATGTTCCAGGGCTTTAGATAATGTCGGAAGGATGCTAATGGGAGGCTATAAGAGATACTATTAAATTGTCAGCATCAGAAAGCATTGGTTATTAAAAAAAAAGAGGCAAAACAAGAAATGGTTTGATGAGGAATGTGCCAACATTGTAAAGAAAAGAAAGCTAGCAAAAATGAAATGATTACACGAGCCAAATGAGGTAAATTCAGAGCAATTGGGTAGGATTAGACGGGAAACTACGAGGTTACTAAAGAGTAAAAAGAGGGAATATTTAAGAGAGAAGATTAGTGATCTTGAAATGAATGCCAAAAATAGGAACATTAGAGAATTATATCATGAAATTAGGATAGAGAAGAAAGGGTTTCAGGCTAGAAGAAACATAATTAGGAATGAAAATTGGGATTCCAGATTCCAGGAGTATATTAAATAGATGGGAACGTTACTTTAATCAGCTATTAAATGTACATACAAAACAGGATGTTGAAGAGAATAATTTACAGGCAGCAGAAATGCTAATCGCAGAACCAAGTGCATTAGAGGTTGAAATGGCGATAGATAAATTGAAGCTGTATAAAGCATAAGGTTCAGATGTGATTTCAGCAGAATTGATAAAATCAGGGGGAGAAAAGTTGATGGACAAGATACACCAGTTGCTTAATGTGATTTGGGATAAAGAAGCTCTTCGAGATGAATGGAAAGAATTGATTATCGTACCAATTTATAAGAAAGGAGATAAAAATGATTGTAACAACTATAGGGGCATCTCATTACTTTTAACTTCGTACAAAATTCTAACAAACGCAGGGTGTTCCAAAATTATACCGAAACACTTCGGGAGCTGATAGATATCCATATTTTAAACACTTTTTGTTAAGGAAGGTTTTTTGCTGCGGTGCTTCGTTTAAGCGTTAGACGCGTTAATGTCATTACTGCCTCCCACCCAGTTGGTTTAGATACATAAATTATATTTGTGTACACCAAACCTCAGTTAATGTGACCTCTGAAATGTAGTATGGGAATTTTCAAAGGCCCAAACATGTGAATTCCGACTGTTAAATAACTGTTCGAGCGTGAAACATACTTCATCTGTGAACATGACATGCGATGCAAACAGTACATCGTTTTCAAATTTGTCCAGATACCATTGACAAAATTGCTGGAGCAGAGGATAGTCTAGAGGCCTCATTGCGTGGACCTTTTCAAGGTGAAAAGTGTGCAACAACATTTCCTGCATAATTCTTCGCACAGTGCTACGACTTATGTAAAATTGTCGGGCGATCGCGCTAGTAATAGCTGCGGATTGTTCTCAATGCACAGCAACACATCCTCCTCATTCTCAGGAGTCCGTACAGAACGTGGCCGTCCTTGATCTTATGCTCGTCTATCCAAGGAGCCTCTTACACGTAGTCAACGTTCAATGATGACAAATGTAGTATGATGAGGAACTCTTTGGTTTCGGAACTGTTCTTGATAAAGCCTTACAGCCGCACGACCCGAACCAGCTTTTCCATACACCAACAGCATGTCCGTCATCTCACTCCACACGTACCTTTCGATGTTGTAAATAAAGTAGTATGCAGCAGGCATTCCAGCAAACTAACGCACAATGTCAAGGAAACACAACGGTGAGCCCAGGAAGTAAACATGTATCTAAACCAACTGAGTAGGAGGCAGTAATGACATTAACTCATCCAGCGCTTAAACGAAGCACCACAGCAAAAAAAAAAAAAAAAAAAACACTACCTTAACAAAAAGTGTTCAAAATAATGTTATCTATCAGCTCCCAACGTTTGTCGGTCTAATTTTGGGACACACCCTGTATACTAGTAATCAGACTTACTCCTTATGATGATGACATTCTAGAAAATCATCAATGTGAATTTAAAAGAAATAGGTCTACAACAGATCAGATTTTTAGTTTAAGACAGATTATAGAAAAGAAATGGTAATATAATGATACTGTACATTAACTATACGCAAACTTCAAAAAGGCACATGATTCGATTAAGAGGTAAAAGTTATATAGTATCCTGCTGGAGTTTGGAATTCCTAAACGTTAGTTAGACTTATACGAATGTGTCTAAATGGCACAAAGAGTAGGGTGCGTGTAGGCAAACAATTTTCGGATACTTTTGAAATCCAGAATGGGTTGAAGCAAGGAGATGCATTATCTCCTCTACTATTTAATTTTGTACTAGAGCATGTCATTACACCTTTAGAGGATGAAGAAGATCTACAACTCAATGGTATTAATAAGCTGTTAGTTTATGCTGAGGATGTAGTATTATTGGGCGACAGCGAAGAAATACTAAAGACCAACACGCACACGCTATTGAGTATCACTAATAAATTGGGATTGGAAGTAAATATCAATATAACTAAATATATGGTCACACATAGAAATACATTATATAATGGAAATGGACAGCTAATTAGGGAAATTTTGAGGAAGTGGCTCAATTCAATTACCTAGAACAATAATCACGAATAGAGCAGAAGAAAGAAAGTCAACAGAAGATATAATATCATGGAGAAAACTTACAGCTGAAATGAAGAAATAAATTACTCTCGCAAAGTAGTCAACGTTTAATAAATTCATCTCCAAAATAAATTAACGGAAAAATCGTCAACGCATCTTTAAACAAGTTAACAAATTATCAAAACAGAACTAAAAAATCAACAAAAAACCACTAAAAATCAACAACAAATTATTAACCAATGACAATTAAGTTGCGAAAGCCTTTGCAATACATTACTCCAATCAAAAGAAAAAAACAAATTACATAAAGAAACACTCTTCAGTAATAAAAAATCAGATAAAAATGATCAACAGCGAACAACCAAAAACAATCCAGTCATCAACTAATGACACATTTACAAAACATGTACTACATATAGCAATAAATAAGATACAAAAAAAAAACGCCTGGCGATGATAATACCCATGCAGAATTTCTGAATCACATGGGGCAAAATACCAGATCAACTCTGTTAGAACAACATAATGTATCATGAAAAAAAGCCACTGTTCCCCCCAAATGGAAGAAAGCTATAATTATTCCCATACCTAAAAAAGACAAAGATCCAACAAATATCGAATGTTGTAGGCCAATCTCTTTCACAAGCATTATGTCGAAAACAATGGAAAGAATGGTAAATAACCGATTAAAATGGTACATCGAATCACAAAATATATTAGCATTTGAACAGGCTGGATTTAGACAAAACTGTTCAACAAATCAACAAGTTGTAAGTTTAAGTCATAGATAAAGAAGAAATAACAGCAGCAGATTTCATATATTTAAAAATGCATTTGACTCCATTTGGAAAGATAAACTCATATTGAAACTAGCTAAATATGGAATAAGGGAAAATATGTTTAGATGGCTTCAAGACTTTCATAGGACGACGATATTGCAGAGTGAAGTATGGAGAACAAACATAAAAATTTAAACAACTGAGAACTGATGTCCTACAAGGAGCTGTCCTGAGCAGTACATTATTCAATCTCTTTCTCAACGACATCATATGTGTCATAAAAGAATATAAGAGGAGCCAATGCTCTTATGTACGCAGATGATCTTGTCATCTGGACGTCTGCAAAAAAAATTCTGAAAAAGATCTGCACTTATAAATAGACTCAACGAAGTATTACATTCCATAGGACAATGGGCAGAAGAAAACGCAATGACATTCAATCTTGACTTACCTAGTAATTTCACTGTGTCATCAAGCCCCAAAATTGAATCTCTTACTGAACAATCAACCAGTTTCACAGTCTCATGATTCTAAATACCTTGGTGTAATTTTTTTATAACAAACTAACCTGGAAAAAACAATAGACAACATAATCACTAAGTCTCAAAAACGCCTTCTTGTACTTAAACGTCTAACTGGAAGCACTTGGAGCAGTGCGACTTCAACTTGAACATCTAATATATAAAAATGAATGTTTGTTTGTTTGTTTGTTCGTACTTTATGCGTGGCCATACCGTTGATCCAATTGTGATGAGGCTTTTTGCAAAATGTTCAGGAGATTCCCGGAATGAACATGGGCTATACGAGAGTTGTGCTCAACTCCTACACCCTTAAAAATCACCCTTTGTAATGAAAAACGTGAAAAATCTTTTTTTTTACGCTTAAATGGCTTACGCTGCCTAAACCACAACAAATACACAAAATTAGTGTGCACAGAATTGATAAAATCTGAATAAAGTCTACAAAAAAGTCCGCGACAGCATATCTTTATGTTTTTAATTCACAATAGCCATTTTTGTCTTTCATTGATGCCAAGAAGAACGGGGTAAGTAGATTGCTGGACAAGCGTGCACATCCGGTTGATATGGGGGCTTTTTGCAAAATGTTCATGATTTTCCCGGTTATAGGCTACACGAGAATTTTAATGCTCAAGCCCTTCACATATAAAAATCGCTCTTCGTAGTGAAAAGTAAAATAACATTGGCTGTTTGTACGCTTAAATGGCTTACGCTGCCTAAACTATAACAAATACACCAAATTAATGTACACAGAATTGAATATCTCAAAAAACTGTACAAAAAAGCCAGGGACAGCATATGTTCTTCTTTTAGGAATAACTCACAATAACCATTTTTGTCTTTCATTGATGCCAAGAAGATCGGGATTAAGTAGATTCCCGGGCAAGCAGAGCAACATCACGGACAACTTGAAATAACGATTTTTGTGTTTCAGCTCATTAATGCCAAATACATCGGGATACGTAGATTCTCGGGCAATGCCGGGTAAACAGCATGGAGTATCTAAAAAAATAATGATATAAATTTATAATTATTATTCCTTTTACTTATTCAACTAAACGTAAAAACACATAATTTATTTAGGCGTAGTAGCGTACGCCGGGTATTAGCTAGTTACCTATAAAATGTACATTAAGCCAATGATGCTTTACTGTTGTGAACCACTCATCACAGCTTCTTTTCAGCAACTACAGAAACTACAAAATCAAATCCCTCGGCTCATTACAGGTGCAATCAAGACGACTCCAATAGATGCGATGCTGCTTTTTACACAGAACCTAGACATCAAAACAGAAATTGAGATGGCATCCATGAACCTCTACGAAAAATTAATCAGATTCCCAGGTGATAATTACTGGTCCAATTATCATAACAATGATAGAAAATTGAAAAAGCAACAAGGCTTTCTGTAACATATTATAAGACTACAAAGTAAATATCACATACAAAATAACCCAGAAAAACTACCTGTACAAGATAACCGTCTAAATCTCTACATCCCTACGCACAGTCTAGATCTCTTAGAAGAAGGACTGATTAAAGGAAACACCAACCGTGATATACTAAGATTATGAGCATTGGAAACAATAGAAACAAAATACCCCTGTTATAAATGGTTACATTACAGGGTGTATAAAAAAGGATGGCACAAACTTACATGGTTGAAAGTACACGATAATAGAAGCAACAATGTCCCAGTAAACATGGGTCCGCAAACGAGCCGTTTGCGAGATAATTACGAATATATGGTTACAAGCCGCCACTGACGCCATTGTTTGTAACATAGTGCAGTTTACTCCTTCCGCACTTGAAGCCGTCCTATGTTCTTTGTTTACAAAACTGAACATTGCCGAGAGGTGGAGTTGTAATCAAACCATACACCCATAACGTACAGGACGGATACAGTACACAGTCTCAAAAGGTATCAGTCTCGTCTGAGGAGTGTCACTTGTGCTGTGTTGTAGTTACAATGGAACCTTACAGTAACGAATAGTATGCGGATATGCATTTCATGTACGGTAGGGCTAATGGCAATGCACGGGAGGCTGCACGCTCGTACCAAGAAACATATCCTGATCGAAGACACCCCGAAAGTCGTACATTTACAAGGGTCCATCAGCGCCTGAGAGAAAATGGGGGTTTTGCACATGGCAGAGCAGTAGGTAGGCCTGCTCGCATTACGCCTGAGATTGAGGATATGGAAGCAGTACAGCTCTCTCCAGGAACCTCGAGGAGATGAATTGCCACACAAGTGCCTGTACTAAGCCACAGTAGTGTATGGAGAATTTACAGCGCAATTTACTGTACCCTTACCACCTCCAACGAGTTCCAGACTTTGTTCCTAGAGTGATGTTTTGTCAGTGGATGCAACAACAGACTGTAGTCAACCCTCGTTTCGCATGTAACATTTTATTTACGGAGGAAGCAGATTCACACGCGATGGTGTTTTTAATTATCACAATACACAGGTTTAGTGTGAAATAAACCCACATGCTGTTCACGAGTCACCACATCAGCACGTTTCTCACTGAATGTGTGGTTAGGGGTACTAGGTGATCATCTCATTGGGCCACATATTCTTCCACGAAAACTTAATGGACGGAGGTACCTTACGTTTCTTCCAGGATTGCTTGAGGATGTTCCCCTTCAGCAACGTCGGAGTTTGTGGTACATGCATGATGGAGCTCCGGCACATTTTGCTGCGGCTCTGAGACGGCATCTAACGCGCAGATACGGCCAAAGATGGATAGGTCGAGGCGGATCTGTACCTTGGCCTCCAAGATCACCTGATCTAAATCCTTTGGATTTTTGTGTCTGTGGTCAACTCAAAAGCGAAGTGTACAGCACACCAGTTAACACAGTTGAAGAACTGGAGCAGAGAGTTGTACATGATTGTCAAGAATTCAGAAATGATCCAGGGGTTTTCGAGAGAATTCGACATTCATTGCAGAGACGATCACAGTATTGCATCCAGATGCAAGGAAGGCACTTCGAACACCTCCTTTAACAGGTAATCCATAAGTGAAGTGAACTGTGAAATGTGAACTAAATGAGATATTAAAGTCTAAATTCAAATTAATTTGTACTAACTAGGACGATGTTTACAATGAAGTCAGTGGCGGTTTGTAACCATAAATTCGTAATTATCTCGCAAACGACTCGTTTGCGGACCCATGTTTACTGGGACATTATTGCTTCTATTATCGTGTACTTTCAACCATGTAGGTTTGCGCCATCCTTTTTTATACACCCTGTATATATACATATGACTCTAAGCTCGATCAGAATGGTCCTATGGGAGCTGGAATCCATTGCTCACTCTTCTCTCTATACACTCCACTTGGATCAAATAAAACGGCTTTTGATGGAGAAATAAAGACAATTCATAGTGCACTTTTACAAATCATATGCCGTCAACAAATCAATGACCATATCGTCATTCTGTCTGATTCCAAAGCTGCCACACAAGCAATAACATTATTCAAATCAGCTCAAAGCAAGGAAGTGGTAGATTGCAAGAAACTATTCACTGACCTTCATCAAGAACATAAGGCAGTAGTATTACAATTGACACCATCTCACTGCGGAATCAATGGAAATGAAGTAGCCTATATGCTGGGAAAACGAGGAGCAATGTGTTTACAGCAACCTAATTTAAACACATCTTATCGCTCAGCAATAAATTATATCAAACAAACGGTAAAAAAAAACACATTCGCAACCAATCTTCAGATCCAAATTCAAGGAAAACAATGGAAAAACATCATCCACACTACACCAGATGCACCTCGAAAGGAAGCTGTAGCATATTTTCGACTAAACACAGGACATGATTGTCTTACAGCTCATCTTCATCGGACTGGAATCTACAAAAGTCCTCATTGCTCACTGTGCTCCACGAATACCAACATGGACAGAAACCACCTGCTACAGTGTCAGGCACTTCACTCTGCTACGCTGAAGAATAGGTGCTGGGAAGCAAGAGTCAAACTTTCTGTTTTGCTATAATGTTTTATTGTATTAATTTATTGTATATATTATTGTTTTCTCATAATTGTGGACAATGACTTCTATCAAGTCCCCTGCATTTGTATAAATAAATAATCACGAATAGAAATGAGATGCACAAAGAAATTAAACATAGGTTCAGTTCTGGAAATAGGTGCTATTATGCGTTACAGGGACTCTTGACGTCCCAACTCCTTTAAAAAAACGTTAAACTCAAAATATATAAAACTATTCTTCTACCAGTAATAATATATGGATGCGAAACATGGATTCTTACTTTAAGGGAGCAAAGGAGATTATGAGTATTTGAGAATAAAGTTGTTAGGAAAAATGTTAGACCAAAAAGAGATAAACAGACAGGCGAATGGAGATTACTTCATAACAGTTAACTACATGGTGTTTATAAGAAGCCAGATATAATAAGAACAGTTAAGTCTCGTAGACTGCGATGGGCAGGACATGTGGCACTAATGGGGAATGAAATACGTGAATGGAAGCTTCTTGTAGGAAACCCAGAGGGAAAACGCCCATTTGGTAGATCAAGAATGAGGCGAGAGAGTAACTTTAACTACGATTTGAGGGAAGTAGATTATACAGGGAATGATTGGAAAACATTAGCTGAGGATAGGGGTGTATGGAGAGCTTATGTCCGCGCGGCCGTGAAACTACGGGTTGGATAGCGCCAGTGAGTAAGTAAGTATTCTGTTTATCCTCTCTGTATTTTCCTAGAAAGTATGTTCTTATGTTTTCCCATGCCACCCACTAAACTTTTCTTGGTTTGAGTTACACATTCAATAAAGAGATGTATTTATGTGATCTATTTTCAATTTAAACACAACTTTTACAAATAATTTTATGTAAGTGTACATTATTGCCGGAGAGGGGTGTGATTGTGTAGTGTGTGCCCGAGGGATGCTGCCACATAGTTAATTGCTGTTGAAATCTATATTTTTAGGAAGTAACACTATAGGTTTAATTTAACTATCATTAAATGAATTAGATTCTGCATATCATCTGAGCCAGATGCCAGTTGAAAATGGGGAAGAACTTCTTTGAAACTAGTCTTGGAAAGGATACAAAATATGAGATGATGTGTAAAATCTTATTCATTTAATGGCTTATCATCAAGGATCATAATCATCATCCTCTTATTGTGTCCTCGTTTTTGAAGGTCGATTCCAAACACGCCTCCAACCATCTTTATATTTCCATGCTTTGCTTCTTTTTAGTTCTTCCCAGTCTTATTCTCTCTCTTCTAAAAAACTTTCCTTCACTTAGTAAATCCATCTTTCTCGTGGTCTACCTCATGGTAATTTTCCTTGTATCTTGAGATTTAACAGTCGTTGTAGCAGTCTTTCCTTTTCTATTCTTTTAAATGTCCAAACCATTTTAGTCTATTTTTTTCTATATCTGTTGTTGATTTTTCTACGCTTAATATCTCCCTGATTTTGTCATTCCTTATTCTATTTCTCCTTGTTTTTTATAGGCCTACCATTTCACGTAAGAATTTCATGTCTGTAGCTTGGATTATGCTCAAATCCTTCTTTGTAATTGTTAAAGTCTCACATGCATATGTTAGAAATAGTTTGAAATAAGTTTTATACATTGCCATTTTACTCTTGATGGGTATATATTTATTCCAGATTAATTGTTTAGTTAACAGTTTATAGATGTTCTCTATTCTTTTACTGAAAAATATCACCCAGAAAATTTGTTCCGAACGAGGATCGAACCCTGGTCCTCTGAGTACGAGGTAGCGACGCTACCCCATGACTAATCAGTAATCACATTTTCTATTGTTGTTCGAGGCCTATTTGTTTTTTTAAAGCATTTCAATTTCCACCACCGACTTGCTAGGCCTGACGTCCCTTTAGCTCGCTCGTTTCAGGTATATACATCGAGCTGATGCACATCAAGTCGATGTGAAGGGCCAACAAGAAATCTGAAACGCGCTTACCAGTTCCCACGACGTGGATGCGGGTTCAGACTTTGGGAGGCCAGGTTTAATGTCCCCATCCGATAGATGAATTGCTATCAACAATAAACATGCCTTCTTAAAATATGTAAGTGTACTGCAGAGAGGTTTGGAATTTAATCCAAGCATCAGGTGCTCAGTCTAGTAATTACAAGTTATACACCACCATCCCTCCTAGCCCCGAGATTGAAAATTTTATAATTAAAATTTCTAACCCAACTATGTGTATGGAACCAAAATCTGAATATCAGAAGATAGACATGCTATTGCCTGAATTAATATGGTAGACTTCTTCCTTAGAAAGTAATAATTTTAATTCTTAAAATTGAAAAGAGAATAACAACCAATAAAATTCCAATGAAAACAAAGTGTTATTTTTCGAAGAACTACGAGTCAATCCTGTATGAATATAGATGCTGTTGATCATTGGTAATGATGAGGCTTTTGTAATTGTTTTTCTTGCTTCCCAACAGAGTCCTTGAATTCCCTTTACAAGTTATTTCTGTCCAGCTATTTACATGTCAGGGAATGTTCCTTAGTGAGTTCTTCTCCTATTTAATTGCAAATTGTGTATTTTGCATCAACAACAATTCCAGTTTTCTGGAGATCAGCTCGTAAGTAGTGGTGGCCAATGAAGAAGCAGAATATAGTTAGAGCAAATTTACTTTCATTACACATTTTGTATTTTGTATCATCAACAATTCCAATTTTCTCGAGACCAGGTAATGAGTGGTGCCCAGTGAAGAGGCAGAATGCAGCTACAGCAGATTTTATTGGCATTGTCAGGGTATGGGACTGAAGGTGAACATTTGCACATCTCTTTCCTTCTAGTTTTCTATTTGGTTTTTTGTTTTCACTTTTTTAATTTAGTTTTTATACCTTGGAATTTTAAGTTAAATTTTTATTCCTTTGTGCAAACAATAATTGCTCGCATTTTTGCCAGAAAAGGTAATTGCATTTCCAACAGTGACAGGGATTTATTGAATATTACTCTAAACTCATGAACCCCGCGTTAATCCATTTCTTATGATCACTTCTAGATTATAGCTGTTTCTAGGTTATATTTATGTAAATTTATTCAATCTCAACGCATTTCAAGTTTTTTTAGAAAAAATAACTTATACGGGGCAAGTCAAAATGATGGACCCGATTTCATAAATTTATTCTGTGAAATCTACTGAACGTATCATAATGTGAGATATATGCTCAGAAAGGCAAACTCTCAAAGTTTTTTCAGTCATATCACAAGTGTTTTATATGAGCACCTCGTGTAACTCGACATACATCAAGCCGACAGTCTATCTCCTACCAAAGCTCGTGTAGTGCGTTGCGGTCAATCTCTGCAATGGATGCAGTGATGCGGATTCGAAGGTCACTTAAGGTTGCTGGAAGTGGGTACGTAAACAAGATCCTTTACCAAACACCACAAGAAGTAATCGCACGGGGTCAAGTCGGGGGAACGAGGTGGCCAACGAATGAGAGGTTGATCATTCTGAGATGTACGGTCTATCCAGCGTTGTTCCAATGCCTCATTGAGATGGTCCCGAACACTGCCATGATAATGCGGAGGGGCACAATCCAGTTGGAGAATGAAATCTGCACTATCCTCTTCGAGCTGTGGAAGTAGTCATTGTTGCAGCATATCCAGAAAAACATATCCTCTCACAGTAGGTTCAAGGAAGAAGAAGGGCCCATAAATCTTTTCATGGGAAATGACACAAAACTCATTCACTTTGGGTGTATTGCGTTGGTGTTCCACAATTGCATTGGGATTAGCAGTTCCCCAAAATTTACGTTGTGTTTATTCACTTTCCCGGAAAGGTGAAACGTCGCTTCATCACTGAAAGTTACCCTTTCCGAGAACCCATCTTTCGTCTTTCTTTAATGCGAGCAAATCAGGACAGGAGGACGACATCTAGGCCCTTCCCCCACATCATGACCATACTCCCAAGTCGCAGACTTTGTCCTCCCTATCTACGTTCGCGTCCACGTTCAAGCTCTCGGCTTTGAAACCAACACCTATAGGGAGAAGGTGTTGGAGTTGCAACTGCTGGGAATTGCTGAGCTTCGTAGTCATCAGGTCGCTCATTCCTGACGACCCCACAGTTGGTCCACGGGCTCCTTGAGCCTAGCCGGGAGGACTGCTGTCGCAGATCCACCGACCGTTCTCCTGTTCTGCCTCCAGGGACGTATCCTGCAGCCGTTGTGAGATCGGCTAGGACTTGAGTCCACAAGCCCCACAGTGTGAGACTTTAGTACATCCAGGTGCTCATCTCCTGGCGACCCCACAGTTTGTCCACGAGCCCGTAGGCTGAGCCAGGAACCAGTACAGTTGCTCCCCTCTGCACTGGTCCGAGCTGTGCCCTGGTGTGCCCCCATGGACGCCTTCTGCTGCAGTTGTGGGCCTGCACGGAGCTCGCAAGCTCCAACAGATGAGCAAATAGTACGACAAGGCGCTCATCTCCTGCCAACCCCACAAATGGTTCACGAGTCCCTTGGACTTGGCCTGGAGGACTGTCTAGCAGATCCACCGACCTTTCCCCCAGTGCACAATATGGGGACGTGTTTGGTTGCTGAAGTGGGTCCAGCCTGAGCATTAGTACGTCAGGTCGCTCAACTCCTGACGATCTCACACAGATTGTCCTTGGGTCACTCGATCCCAGAATCGGCGCTAATCCCACAGCGCTTCCTCCTTTCTCGAGCTTATCGACCTGGTGGTAATTCCCAGCATTACGCCCGGTATTGTTCCAACCAGCCCGTTCGCAAGACTAGGCCTAGTCGTGCCGCTGCTGTGAGACCAGCCCACTGAGCAATGTAGGCATCCAGGGAGCTCATCGCCCATGGTGCCCCCACAAAGGTCCTCGGGATTTTAACCAAGAGAAAGGAGCTTCTGATCTCCAGTCTCCCACCGCCTCGCCACGACGGCCGCGGATCCCGCTGTGGGCCGGGATAGTTGAGCTTTAGTACAACAGGGCGCTCTTCTCCTGTTGACCCCACTTATGGTCCGCGAGTCCATCGGACTTGGAAGGGAGGACTGACTAGCAGATCCACCGACCTTTTCCCCACTACGCCACCGAGGGGACGCGATTGGCCGCTGAAGTGGGCGCAGCACGAGCTATGTAGTACGTCAGGTCGCTCGAGTCCTGACGACCTCACAAATGACCCGAGGGTCCGGTCTGGACCTAGCCGGGAGGAATGCAAGCAAACCACCGACCGTTCCCCTATCCGCCACCCGGGAACGCGCCCTGTTGCTGTTGTGAGCACAGCTGGGTCCCGATAAACGGAACCCCAGGGAGGACAGGAGGACGCTCTCACATAATAATCACTGTCTTTTTAGGCTTGTACCAGTTGTAAGCGGTAGGATTTCAATTGTAAATGTTTCCGCAGAATCCGCCACACAGTTTTCTGTGGACGTTCCAGTTCCCTCGCTGCCCGGACTTCTGTGGACTCCGCACGAAACATGTGCGAACACGTTCGAATGTCCCTTCCCCAGTCGAAGGACAGCCAGTTGATTGCAGCCCGTATCTCTGAACTTTACATACGATGTACGAATGGCGATCCAGTAGGTGGGTCTCGTCCATACTTGGTACGGAAATGCCGTTGAACACTAATCACAGAGTTGTTTACATGGTAATCAAGCGCACAGAACGACTTCTGCTCTCCAGTCACCGCCATTTTATTTATCTGCTTCCTGCGCAGTGTAGCGGTAGAAAATGAAACCATGCGGGAGGGGGACTAAACTCTGGGAGTTTGCCTTTCAGGACATATATCTCACATTATGATACGTTCAGTAGATTTCACAGAATAAATTTATGAAATCGTGTCCATCATTTTGACTTGCCCTGTATATATGCTTGAGGTAAAAATTAACATTTTTATAACGACATTTTTGTGTTTTCAATTATTTTTTTAAATAATGGGATTTATCTTCAGTGCTAGTGTCCACATAGTTACATTCACTAAGCCTTACAGGGACACAGCCAGTGGGTTATCGCCAAACGCGGCCTAAAGGAGATCATTTTAAACTACGGATTACTCACATGTTTTTTGACAACACGATGACGTGCGCGGCCTTCCTGTATGAATATTTAGCTCAATGTTATGGCCACCTCTGAGATAACACAAATATTTAAGACAAGATAAGCCACTCCCTAAAAGTCATATTATTTATCTGGGAAAATATAATATGAATGATTGTGATGATCACATGGTGTCCCTTGACTATTGGAGCCTTAACATTTATCTTGTAGGCAAGGAAAAAAAATCTCACCCAGTAAATTTGTCCTGACCGAGGTCAAACCCGGGCATGTTGCGTTTTCTACAAATTGTATTATCAATTCTACGTGCTATATTAAATGAAGTACTTTAATTTTAAATTGGTAGAAGCACTTTAACGTTTAATTATAATCGTCATCACCCACCCATATAGGCCTAAGTATTAGGCCATGTGGCCTGTTACAGTCTCAAAGAGGAATTTTCCATCCATAGCTTTATTGGACGTCCCAGCTATCTCCTGCCATCCTGTCTTTAGGTTAGTAATGAATCTGGAATTCTGTGAGATGGCATTCGTCGTAGATGGGCCTTCCAGTTGTTCTGGTAGTTTTGTATACGATGGAATATGGATTCTATACCCACTTCCATAATTTTCTCATTTCTTTTATGGTCCCACCACAGAATAATTACATCCAGAGGAGAGACTGCGTACAGTGTGTTTCTTCGGCGATGTTATATAGTTGCACACAACATCACCTTGCTTGCTGCACTCAACTGTAGTTACACAGCTGGTAAGTTCTAATCGCTGTTAGAGTTCGGCCGCTCAAGCACTTAAGCGGACCTGAAGATGGGGTACTTAGAATTACTAAAGAAATTTGCCGGACTCACAATTTTGTTAACACTAATTTTATTACAATACTTACAAGTTCTTACACGTGGAGACTATTAGCTGGAAGACGAACTTCTTGGTGCACACGATGTAGATGGACACGTGGTGTATTCAAATCACTCACACGAAGTTGCGTTGAAGCACGTGGCTTGAATTGAAGTTATGCGTAACTTCCTTAATATATTGGTCTCTAAGAAGCACCAAATATATGCTTAAGGCCCCCGTGTGGACCTGATGATTAGATCATAAAAGATCCGATCTGAAGAGGAAATATCGAGCCTCTACCCGGAGACAGTGAAAAACACGACCACTCTAGTACACGTTTATTCAAAGAATGCTGATACAACATGGCAACCGGAAGTTCGTCATACCGCTTTACAAAAACCTTGTAAACCAAAATGTACCTATCGACAACTTGATAAGTACAAATAGTCAACATATTCCCCACCTTGAGTACTCTCAACACTACAATTGCATAGAACATGTATACATAGAAACAACAAAACAAAATAATACTTAATATGTTACAAAAATTGAAACACAGCACATCTAACCAATATATGTTCCTAAATACTATTGATCATTTGGTAAAGGACATACCTTAATCAATGGCCTTTTAAAAGTGCCAGTTCTTGTTCGTATGGTAACGACTCTTATAAGGCCATCCTTACCAGGATGCACCACCTTCAACTATACCCATTTTCCACACAAGCGGTGGAAGATTGTCTTCCTTCAAAAGTACAAGTTCACTTATTTTAGGTTGCCAATCACCTTCAACTGTCCACTTCCTTTTAATTTGAAGTGATTGGAGATAGTCCTTGGACCATGAATACCAAAAGTCCTTGTACAGTTCCTGAATTATGTTCCATCGGGAGCGACAGGAAATAAGACGGTGGGTCTTATCAGATATAGGCAGATTAGTCATTTGTCTACCTATCAAGAAATGACTTGGTGTCAGGAAACATAAATCTTGAGGATCGTCAGTCATTTTACATAAGGGTCTTGAGTTTAAGGCTGCTTCAATTTGATACAACAGCGTACTCAACTCTTCAAAATTTCAAAACCTGTTTACCTATTGTACGCTTCAACAAGGTTTTAAACAGATTTGACTGAGCTTTCCCATAGTCCACCACAAAATGAGGACTAGATGGTGGAATGAAATTCCATTCTACCTTTAATCCAGCTGAATGTTCTTTTATGTCAGCCTCATTTTCTTTAAAAAACTTATAAAGTTCATTCTTTGCCCCCACATAGTTCGTCCCATTGTCACTTATAACTGAATTAGGAAAACCTCTCCTTGAAGTGAATCTATTGAAGGCTGCAAAGAAATCTTGAGTTGTTAAACTTTTGGCCAACTCCAAATGAATTGCCTTGGTAGTTAGACACACAAAAAGAACAATGTACGCCTTAAATTTAATTTTACTTCTAGGGTTGTCTCCTTTAATCAATAAAGGACCTGCATAGTCTGTTCCCACCCTTAGGAAAGGGAAGCAAGATTCCACCCTGTTCGATGGTAACTGACCCATAAGTTGCGACCTTAACTTGGGGTTACAACGAAAACATTTGAAGCACTTATGTAGTATTCCCCGCACTACACTTCTCCCCCTAGGGATCCAAAATCTACTTCTAATAGAAAAGAGAACAGCTTGCACACCAGAGTGCAAAAGTTTTTCAAGTTCATGTTGTATGAACAATTTTGTTACAATATGATTTGAGGGTAAAATGATTTGATGTTTTTCATCAAAACTCAATGAAGAATGTTCAAGCCTTCCCCCTACTCTAATTAGACCATTAGGATCTAAGAATGGACTAAGCGACTTAAGTTTGCTTGATGAAGCAACTGCCTTTTGAGAATTTAAATCTCTAATTTCCCTCGAGAATTCTTCTGCTTGAATTAAACCTACAAGTTTCAATTCACTATTAGATAATTCTTGAACAGTAAGATGACCAACCTGACGTTGACCCTTATCACATTTAAGGTTATTTATGAATCTTAATACGTAGGAGTAGACTCTATTTAGCTTTGAGAAAGAAGAAAACTTCCCTAAATCAAAACCTTCAACCTTAGCTAACATAACAGTAATAACTGGTTTAGCTTCCACAATAGCATCTTCAGAAGGATCAGAAGAGATGAAATCCTTGTACTTACAACTTGGTTCTAGCAACCAGCTAGGCCCTTGCCACCAGATACGAAGGTCAGCTACTTCCTCAGGAAATACCCCACGAGAGACATAATCAGCAGGGTTGTGATGAGTGTCAACGTGCCTCCAATCTGATACATCAGAGAGAGATTGAATTTCTGATACTCGGTTAGCTACAAATGTCTTCCAGTTGTTAGCAGACTTTTGTAACCAATATAACACAATGGTACTATCACACCAGTAGTATACCTGAAATGGCATAGTCAGTTTTAATGATTCCAAAACCTTACTCATTAGTCTAGACAATAGTAAAGCCGCGCAAAGCTCAAGCCTAGCAATAGACTGCGTTTTCAAAGGAGCTACTCTTGACTTAGCAGTTAATAGACCTACGTAAACTTCATTTTCCATGGAAATGGATTTCACATAAACACAAGCTCCATAAGCGCCTTCAGAAGCATCTGAAAAGCCATGAATTTCAACCCTTTTAGCATTCTGAAAGGGTAATACCTTTCTTGGCACCTTTATTTCGTTAAGAACATGAAGATTTCTATGAAGATTAGTCCAATTTTCATAGACAGTTAGAGAAGAATCCAATGGATCATCCCAATTCATATTTAATTGCCATAACTGTTGTAACAACATTTTACATTTGATTACCACACATGCAAGTAGTCCCAATGGATCAAATATAGAAGCTACACAAGACAGTATACTTCTTTTTGTGACAACTCCTAAGTTTGCCTTGAGATTGATATTTATTTTGAAAACATCACTAGCAGGATGCCATACAATACCCAATGTTTTTACGGAATCTTCTTTGGTTAATTCCAAAAGAGAAGAACGTTCTAAGTCCTCTGACGGAACATTAGACAAAGCATTTATTTCATTGGATGACCACTTCCGCAAATGAAAATGTGCACCATCCAATGTACTACTTAATTGCTCTTGGAGTTTCTGAGCCCCTTCAATGGAACTTTCCCCCGTCAGCAAGTCGTCAACATAAAAACATGAACGAATTACTTCAGCCATTTGAGGCTGAGTTCGTTGACATTCGTTTGCAAGTTCTACAAGGCATCTTGTAGCAAGATACGAGGATGGAGTACAACCATATGTTACAGTCGTCAACCTATAATCCTTAATTTCATCATCAGGAGAATCTCTCCAGACAATTCTTTGAAGATCCCTGTCTGCAGGATGAACTTCCACACACCTATACATTTTTGCAATGTCAGCTGACAATGCAACAAAGTAGGTTCTAAACCTAAGAACAATAGATAACAAGTCAGGTTGTAAGACTGGACCTGTCATTAACATAGAGTTCAAAGAGACCCCATTAGAGGAAGGACAACTAGCGTCGAATACTACTCGAAGCTTAGTAGTGGTACTGTCTTCCTTTATTACATAGTGATGAGGTAGGTAATATTTTAATGATTGATCATTTTCATTTTCTATATGGACCAACTCCATATGACCTAGACTCATATACTCTTTCATAAAAGTTACATAGTCACTTTTATGTTTAGGGTTTTTATTTAATTTCCCTTCCATGTGCTTCAATCTTTTGATAGCATTGTTCCTTGACAAGGCCACCACAGGAGCTTCTTCTTTAATAGGAAGCTTTACCATAAATTTTCCAGTTTCACTTCTGGAAACGTTCTCAGAAAAGTGCAATTCACATGCCTTTTCTTCAGGAGTTAGCACTGAACTATTCAACTCCTCCAACGTCCAAAATTCTTGTAGTTTGGAATGCAAAGAATCTAGTTTTGCTAAATTAACATTACGAGGTTTCTTTATCTTACTCTCGAGGCAAGAATCAGGAAATTTCCCTGAAAGAATATAACCAAAGCGGCTCTCAATCAACGTCGGAAATCCTTTCCTAGATAACACATTTGTTAGTACAACATCATAATACACATCTGCGCCTAGCAGTATTGAAACCTCAGAAGGTTCATTAAACCTTTCATCGCTAAGACAAATATGATCTGGAATTCTCCAGTCAGATATTTCAATTTTCTGAGCCGGCAGTTGTGTGGTTATGGATTTTACCACAGCACAATTGACATTTAATACAAAGTCAGAAACCCTAGATAAAAGTTGTAAATCACATATTGAATTTACTGGACAAGCATTAATATTCCCTATACCTATTACGGGAAGACTACAAGCTTTAGTTTTAATACCTAGCCTTTTAACTAATTCAGCAGAAACAAATGAGAGCTGACTCGCAGAATCTAAAAGAACACGAACTGGGATCACTTCCCCACCATTCGTCCTCACTCCAACACAAGCAGTACTCAACAGTACATTGCTGCCTAGGCCGCTTAATACTTTCATTGCGGCAGTAGAAATTGATTGAGAAGCTTCAGCTATAGTAAGTTCTTTCTCCCTTGAATTTACCTTATAATTTGAATCTGCATTACTAGGGCCATCAATATTACTGTTGTGATAGTGTAATAATTGATGAGTCCTCTTATTACATTTACTGCAAGGCTTCTGTTTACAATCACTACTTCTATGTCCTTTTGCCAGACATAAAAAACACATGTTGTTCCTTTGAACAAATTCCCTTCTTTCCTTAAATGATGAACCCTTAAATTTTCTACAATTATCAATGACATGATTATGTACATTACAATAAAGACATTTATTAGAATTATTGTTGCTGGCAGCAAGCAACGACTTCAGCTTAGGTTTGCTATGACTGTCAGCTGTTGAAAATTTCTTACAATCTGATAATTCTAATGTTTGACATTTCCTTTCAAGGTAGTCTATCAAATCATCCAATTTTGGTATCTCATCAGCTGAGAATTTACCTTCCCATTCACTGCGATGGTTTGATTTTATCTTATTCAAGACAATTTCTTGTACAAGTAATTCTCCCAAGGGCACATTTGATTCTAAATTTTCAATAGCTGCTACATTTCCCTTAACAGCGTTGACTAATTTCCTATAATCTACAAATGAACCAGAATTACAACTATTTAAGTCTAACAGCTGCTTAACGTGCTGACCTAAAATTAATCTATTATTATAGTAGCGTGATTCAATCAACGACCATGCTACTTCGTAGTTCTGAGGACATATTTGCAGGTTGTCTAATAAGCCCCTTGGTTCTCCCTCAAGAGAAGAGATTAAGTAATGTAGCTTTTGCACATTGTCTAAACTATCATTATTTGCAACAAGACTCATAAAAGTATTTCGGAAACTTAAATACTTAGTAAGTTCACCCTTAAATTTAGGTAAGTTTATAGCTGGTAATTTTAAACTATTACTCCTATTTGATGTTTCAGATACATGAGACCCTGTAGGAGATCTTGGTCTTTCAAAAACATTCATGAGTTCCCTAAATTTTATAGAAAGTTTATCAAATCTTTCTTCAAAATTATCATGCTCCTCTGCATGAGCTTCAGAATTTTCACAACCTATTTCCAGCTCTAAATAGTTCTTAACTTCTGTGAACTGAATCCCTACATCAGTTAATCTATCTTGTTTGATTGATAATTCAGCTATAGATAAATTTTCCCTTTGCAAATATTTTTCTAGCTGTGTAAGTGAACGCTTAAGCATGCTTCGCTTTGCAACTGCTTTTGATTCACTATCGAGAGCCATTGTTACTGGATTTGAATTACTTACATAAACTCGATAATCTAACACTTACAAATATAGTTAAATAAAATAATATTTAACCCTAATTAAACAAAATATGTGCCCAACACAAAATAGTTTTCAGAAAACATACACAATATATATATATATAACAATTGTATTAACGTACCTTTAGATTTCCACCTTTCTTAACATGTAACTTACTAATGGCAATTGTTTCCCATAAATAATCACTAATGATTTATTTCTACTGAAATTAATTATCTTTACTGAAAATGTGACTAACACTTTTATATTCAGCAATCTTTACTTTAAACACAACCCCCATGAAGTGTTTTAATTATTTTCTTGAACAAAAGACCATAGAAAATAATTAATTTGACTAATAATTGCCATTAGTGTTAATGTACTAATTATACTTCCTTGAAATGTCCAAGACGGTTGGTATGGAACACAATGCATGTAAATATAATGTTCCAAACACCAGATTTATGTTGGCACAACTGCAGCACCTTAGGTCACTCTTGCTGTTTAACCTTCCTTGTTAAATGCTGTAGAAGAATCACGTGATTTCTCGCCGCCATCTTGGAAATTACGATCGTCCCTTATTTTTACTTAAGGAGTAAGAAACTGAGGTCTAAATGATGTATTTTTTCAACTTCTCACTTTTGAACACTAATGAAGACTTCTTGTCGCTCATTTAATTCGCAAAGTTCCTAAATATAGAAGCTGCGCTATTCGCATTGTCTACTAATATTTCAATATGGCTGCCTACTATCACGTGACCGCCTCAGTACATATGCACTAAACACCACGTGCTCAACTTTCGTAATTTTCAGTTCTTCCAGCTCTCTTTGAATATAATCACCACAGTAATGTTTTATATTCACTATAATAGATCACTAGTGTTAATACTGACCGTTAGGACCAAATGTTTCATGAGATCCGTACAGTTAAGCCCAAAAGCTTCTCGAGATCCGGCCCGGAGGACCATGTGTTTCGTCGGCGATGTTATATAGTTGCACACAACATCCCCTTGCTTGCTGCACTCAACTGTAGTTACACAGTTGGTAAGTTCTAATCGCTGTTAGAGTTCGGCCGCTCAAGCACTTAAGCGGACCTGAAGATGGGGTACTTAGAATTACTAAAGAAATTTGCCGGACTCACAATTTTGTTAACACTAATTTTATTACAGTACTTACAAGTTCTTACACGTGGAGACTATTAGCTGGAAGACGAACTTCTTGGTGCACACGATGTAGATGGACACGTGGTGTATTCAAATCACTCGCACGAAGTTGCGTTGAAGCACGTGGCGTGAATTGAAGTTATGCTTAACTTCCTTAATATATTGGTCTCTAAGAAGCACCAAATATATGCTTAAGGCCCCCGCGTGGACCTGATGATTAGATCATAAAAGATCCGATCTGAAGAGGAAATATCGAGCCTCTACCCGGAGACAGTGAAAAACACGACCACTCTAGTACACGTTTATTCAAAGAATGCTTATACAACATGGCAACCGGAAGTTCGTCATACCGCTTTACAAAAACCTTGTAAACCAAAATGTACCTATCGACAACTTGATAAGTACAAATAGTCAACACAGTGACACCTAAAAATTTGCGAACGAAGCACTTTTAGTTCGTAGTAACAAAATTTATAACTAATGAAACAAATGCAAAGCATACGGCGTGCTCACAAACACTCGGGATTATGGGAAATTAGTCATTTCGTAAATTGAATTTCCGATACATGTATTGTACAGGCTGCAAGACTTTATATGGGAAAGGAAAAAAATATTTTTTTTTTTGCTTCCCTAAAGAATCTAAAAGGCAACAATTTATATTATATATACTAATTCATAATTTTACCACCAGATGGTGCCGAATCCCACATTAGTACCACAGCAATGTCAACCGCTGTGGTCTCGATGTAGCGTGCTGCCTTGTCACGCAGCGGCCCCGGATTCAATTCCCAGTCGGTACAGGCTCCTGGGTGAGGTTTTTTCGGGATTCTTCCTCACCTGTAAGACAAATGTTAGGAAGCTTACTGCCCAACGGTCCCCGAGAATCATCCGGACATCATCATCATCATCATCCTTATCATTATCATCATCCATTGCCGGTGTGGAAAGCAACGGGAAGCTACCACACCTAGTAAAGCTGCAAAGCATAGCATGAAAATGCTATGATTGCAGTGAAAGACCTGCTCTCGGGCAGAATTACTAAGGTTGAACCACAGCAATATATTGATTGTCAGCAGGTTAATTCTGCACTAGCAGTACACTAGCGCCCGTTGTTGCATTTCCTCGAAACTTGCTTACTTTCCTATTTATATCTTAGTCTATGGTCCCACCACGTATGATTCTTGGTCCCACTTTGTATAGCCTGCTATACGGTGCATTTAATTTTTAAAATTATATATATATATATATATATATATTGAAGTTATATGACCTTTTTTTTAACTGGACGTTCGTACTCATTAATCAACAATGAAGCAAACTATGAATATGGTTTGTCTTGGGAATACTTCAGTTCTGCTCCAATAGTAGGATAACCCTAGTTATAATAGCAAGTATAGTAGCATTTTCAACATTTTGAGCCATGTTTTTATGGACATTTTGTCTTCCTGCGAGCGACAGTGCGCCACTGACAGTCTGTAATTCGTGTCCTGTCATACGTAATAGATGTCTGGTAGTTGACACGTCATTCGCAGTAATAGTTCAATCGGTAGCATGCTCAACACTGAATGTTGATGTAAAAATAATTTTTATTGTGCATTTCATGTAAACAAGTCACGCAATTAGTTTCATTAAAAATAAATACTTATGTTTAAACAGAATATCAGAGAATCAATCAAGTAACTACATAAGCAATATCATCCTCTGAATAAAAATAAAATATAAATAAAAATACAAAACCAATAAGAGAGATTTGAACCCGGCATTACTCTGTTCATACCAACTGCCCATGCGCGTTCCCGTGATACTAACGACTGTTTCACTATTGCTTTGAATTTAGTAAGAGCAACATTGTTTACATTGACTTGAACGTTATGGTTAATGTTTATGCATTCAATGAATTACCAGATATGCATTATGTTGCGGTACAGCACAATACTCTAGTGACTCACTTAATAACATATACTGTATATTGAAGTATTGTATAATAATGAATTATTTAAATACCACTAATAAAAATACAATTTTCTTTCATACACGAAACTTGTGAATTTTTCGCACTGATTGTTCATTTGAAATTTGTGCATATTCTATAACATACGGCTTCAACACTTTCACATGATGAACTTCAGGAATTGCCGGGATAGCTGCAAGATGTTGAAATCGCCTTTCTAAAAATCTCTTCCCTTCTACCTCATTCTGTGTTACCTCCTGAACTATTATTTGTTTAGTTTTACTACTATGTGCCACGTGTCACATAACCTGACACTAGAACACAGTATTTCTACTGTCACCTTCCATCTAAACTAGGCAACAGCAGTTAATATTGAGATATGTTTCCAATGAACTGCCTGGATATCATTTTGTTATTTGTAGGATTTTCTGAGGAATCAACAAGTACGGCTGCTTCATTTACTGCAACGTTTACCCGAACACATTTAAATGCTTCTGCTGACTGCATTTTAGCTCAAATTGACACAGAAGTAGGGCATGTAATTATTTTATGGAACAGCTGAACCGAACAGTCTACCAGATTTTCTAAACCATGTTTATATTAATCCTCAGCGGAGTGTAGCAAGCAACTGACTGCGCCATGCGTATTAGCAATATAAATGAGAGGACGAAAAGTCAGTCAGTCATGGGACTCTAGCTGGAAAAATAATGACTTTACAAGAAAATGTCATCAATACTTTTTTATTAGTTGTGTACCAATAATATGGAATCCAAGAGAAAAATTTAATCCATCAATTATTATGTTGTGTACAATAATGTTTGTTTTCCGTGACTGACTGACCATAGCTTACAGTTAACAATTATAGGACACATTTAAGGTATATAGAACATTAGAATGCAATTAATAGTATTACATTTACGACTAAGGAGGGCCAAAGTATGGTTTAATAAAAGAGTTTGTGAAATAAAACGAATTAATACGACTGAATCATTAAACAAAACAATTGGTAAAATTCTGCGTGTTTTTACAGGTTTGGAATGTAACAAGTTTTCCACTAATATTAGATTAAAATAATTCATATTTGAAACATTATCTTATAGAAAATTTGATCTTGAAATATATATATTACGTCATCAAAATTCCTGCGTCAATTTGAAAATTTTCACCTCGGTATGACATTTTCATGGAATCGCTCTATAGGAAATACAGTAAAAGCTCCTTATTGGTGAGGGATATGTTCCGTAAATATGCCACGAATACAGGAACCGTGAATATGGAATGGTAATTGGTATAGTTATATCGGGGATACGTTCCAAGGTTCCAGAATAATATAAAAAATATCAAAATAAAATCAATTTAATGAGAGATTGTGAACAATTTAAATTAATTATTATTGTCAGGTTTAGAAAAGGCTTAAATAGCTTAGTAATTTTTCCCTGTTTTGCAGCTTTTAAAACGTCTTTCAATTTAGATTGATATCCAGCTGTTAATTCAGCGATAGAATTCCTTATTTTGTCTTAAGATTTCTTGATGAATCGCACAGTTGATTCATTAACATCGAAAGAGTGTGATATGGATGCAAACGACTCGCCAACGCATAAATAGTCAATCGTTTATATTTTTTACTTTAAGCGGCAACACATCGGAACTCATTTTTCTTCCATTTTACTCAACATTATAGATTGGATTCAAAGCAGAAGAGACGCTTGATATTCAATCAAAATTATTGCAACGAATGACAAGTTAAAACAATGGTACACCGATCGTGGCGAGGGCGGCACGTGGAATACGGCGGCGGCTACTTTTAACAACGAACTTTAGGCTTAATGATAATAAGATTTGTTTTACATTGATATTTATTTGTTGATTTGGTTTGAACCACTCTTTGTAAAAGCCGCCTTGGCACGTGCCTGCAGGAAAACAAGTTGTCGATATGTTAATAAAGAATACTAATCCTTCTAAATACCGACTGGATTCGTGAATAAAGAAATCTTTAGCCCGCGAATACAGGATATGTGTCGTAATATTTAACCTGCGAATAATGGAACCATGAATAAGGAGCGTATGGGTGTTCACGTAATGTGTTTAACAACATTTGTCAGTTTACCATTCTTTGCCAGAGTGGGAGAACCTATAAGATTGTTTATTATAGTTATAAGTGATTCACAAATGTGGTTTAATTACTTACCCACATTTTTAATTGAGGCCTAATAATCGTAATTGGTACATACATACATAAGTGGTTGAAAGAGCAGAGCCATCATTTATGTACCCATACACATTCTCCTCCGGCCCGCCGAGCGCACACTCAGTTTGACCCAAGTGTGCACTCGGCAGCTGAGTGGAATTAACGTGCAGGGCCCGTGGCCTGTCTCTTCCGGCTGCTATATGGTCTTAAATGCCCTCTTCAGCTCTTTGATATTGTTCTCTAGTTGATGTTTGAGCGATAATCCTGCTGCCAGTCATAACTAGTCGCAGATCAAGAGACAAAGATCAAGTTTAGCATTAAAAAGCTTGTCCTCAGTTTGTCGTAAGTTGTTGTCATCCTAGGACGGCAAGAGGAAGACCGCAACCGCCATGGGCACCACTAATCCCCGCAGAGACAAGGTCGAGAGGACTGCAAACCTTACCAGAAACGACCCATTCCAGGTTAAGCTGATCGTTACAACATTTTGAATTTTGAAAATGAAATTTAGGAATTTAATAACAATTTACTGGTGAAGACTAGGGGACCACTCAGACATTTGTCTTAGCGCTAAGGGAAACCACCTACAACCTTAGCAGAATGGTTTGAATTTAATAAAATAAATAAATATTAAATATAAAAATGGAGTAATTGCAATTTTGGGGTTTCTTTAGCGGGAGGTGAGGGGATTGGACCATCTAATAGAAATATCTTTGTGATGTAAAGAAATTTTATGTACACACTATCAAATTGATACAATATTGAAATCAATTCTAAGGACCAGAACTTGAAACTTACAAATCTTTGTGATCTCTATAGTTCAAAGTAGATTGATAAAGATTATATTAATTATAATCCAACGCTGTGGCCTCGAGGTAGCGTGCTGCCTTGTCACGCAGCAGGCCCGGGTTCGATCATCGGTCGGGACAGTTTTTCTGGGTGAGGTTTTTATCGGGGTTTTTCCTCAACTGTAAGACAAATGTCAGGAAAACTTTAAGGCCCAATCGGTCCCGGAAATCATATGGTCATCATCATCATCCATATCATTATCATCATCATCATCCTTCACCGGTGTGGAAAGCAACGGGAAGCTACCACACCTACAATTTCCTAGTAAAGCTGCAAAGCATAGCATGAAAATGCTATGATTGCAGTGAAAGACCTGCCCTCGGGCAGAATTACGATGGATGGATATTGATTATAATAGTTTAATAATTATTAACTATCACTAATGGGTAACTCGATAACTTGGCTATTCTATGTCAGTAGTCAATGCATTAATGTTCCACCAGAGAAAGAATGACTGTTAACATCGTGTTAGCCAACATGATAATGTTAATTTTCCCTACCAGATTGCAGTTTTTAATGTATTCATTCATCACTAATTCTTTACCACCAACATAAATTCAAATAAAAAAACGGAAAAAAAACACATTGTATTCTTGCAGTATGTGAAAAATTACTTGAAAGAGGTATGAATATTTTTCCAAAAGAAATGAAATGCTTAAAATAAAGTGAGAAGTTGAGCTCAAATTAACCTAAAATCAGCATATTTGCAATGTAAAATGTGTATTAGTCATTTCTCAGACAGTGTAACCAACTTATCACTAAAACCCGAAAACAAACAAGTGAATGCTAATCTGTTGTACTAACTTGCCCATTTTCTCACCCTAACTTGCCCAAACTAATGCTAACTTGCTCATCTAATACTAACTTGCCCATTTTCTCACCCTAATTTGCCCACTAATATACATGGACCCTTGGAATAGAATTACCTTACATGTGAGCAAATATGTTGACAATTGGCTCTAGTGGGAACATGTGTTATCACATTGGGCAACATGATGCTAAAAGTCACTTTTCTAATTAACTTTTAACTGAATCATATGCCTTTTTGAAATCTACATATAGTTGTGTCAATGCCATTATATTCACATTTCTTTTCTAAAATCTTATACCAAATAAAATATAAGACACTGTATATATATACAAACAAAGGAGTTTATGAGCTTAAATCCAATAGTTGAATTAAATTTGATACTGGAAGAACCACCTTTAGCATAAGTGTTAATGAACATTAAAAAAAATTTAAATACAATGAGAGAAAATAAAGTTATTGAAATCTTATGGGAAATATCACTATAAGGTTTATCTAAAATGAATAAAATGCTTTATTCTTATTAAGTCAGACCAAAAATTATTTGCAATATATATTTTTACAGATCTGTTATCCTATTTTGGATTGTCTGTTAGAGAGTGCGGATACAACTTGAAGTGCAGCGGAAGTAATGTTGTGTCAAGAGAATCATATACTTCAAGTAGGCTTGGCATAAAAATAGTGTTTGTAGGTTGATTAGTGGGTATCTAATATTGAGCACTTGATATTCACGTCATCCACTCTCTTGCAATAACAAATTAGCAGGAAGTCTTACGACTTCTATAAAAGTTGGACAATGAAGAAGGTGATTTCAGTTCATATATTAGTTTACAAAACTGCCCTAGAAAATATTCTGTATAGACCAGAAATAAAAAAAAAGTTACCATATTTACGCGTGTATAAGCTGCACTTTTTTACCTAAAATTAAGTTTCAAAATTAGGGTGCGACTTATACATGAAATAACTGGTACATATCGGGAAGTTTCTGCACCGCCAAATTACAAGGTCACGAGTGTCATAAATCACCTTACCCAGCCGTAACTTGCGTTAAATTCATTGCATGGGATTTCCATATTCTTGGCTATCTTAAGGCCTTTGAATTGTATCATTTCAACAGATACAGAAAATCCGTCTGCCTTTGTTTTCCATACGTAATCCAGGAGAACTCTTTCTAACTGTGGATATTTCACTTTCTTTCCGTGGAAAGATTGTCCATGTTGTGATGTGTTTTCAAGTGCATCTTTTGTTTGGATCCACTGTCGCATATTTTAAAAATTTTTTCCACATCAAACTTTCTCCCTGCTGACCTGTTTTCATGTTCTGCAGCATAGCGCACCACTTGTAGCTTGAATTTGGAGGTATAACTTGCTCTACACCGACCCATGTTTACACACAGTGAACAGGAATGACAATGAATACTGTACCTACCAACTGACCGTCCCTTTTACCCTTGTGCCAATAACTGAGCTGCAGCCCATTACATAGCTGGCAAGAAAAGCTTTGGAATTTACAACATTGCCAGATTTAGAAATGATGTAGGCCTACTTCTATCTTTTGCACTGCTCCTTAGCAAAAATATAAGACAAATATTTTTCCCCAATTTCTTATCGCAAAACTTAGATGCGGCTTATACACGCACGTGGCCTATACATGCCTAAATACGGTATACTCTCAGATACTCTTAAGAGCATCCCTACAGAAAATCCAAAACTACAGCTATCATGACACTTCGATAGCACAAGATATAAGAAAACTAGACAGAGCAGTTAAAAATAGATATTCAAAAATAGTACTTCAGTGGACACCCGGCCATGTTGGCTTGAAAGGAAACTACAGTGCAGATAGGCTAGCAAAAAAAAGTACTAACAGTTAGAATGAAACCAGATTCTAAACTAGAACTACCATCCAAATTTAAACTAATTGAAAAGCAGTTGACGCATCAAGAATAAGAATGAATAAGAGAGTGCATGAAGGGAAAAGTTTATGAAGATTTGCATAAATATAAAACTTTTGTGTTGAAACCCAGAAAAATTGGAGTAGCTCAATTCTGGCTAATTTTATAACACGACTGCCTTCAAGAATATGAAAATGACAGTGAAGAGGTGCTGCCACTCTGTGACAATTATAATATGATTCTAAACAAGGAACATCTCAGCGGCAGAAAACTAGATAAAAATAAACAGAAAACTGGAAAATTGGAAGCTTTTTATTGGAAGCTAGGGGAAAAAATCATTTGGGTCAACAATCCTGGAAGCCACTAGCAACAACAACTTATGAAGATTCCATAAGACCATATTTTATTACTGTTAAATGGTAAAAGATCTTTAACTGAAAATTAAATAATGAGAACACAACAGACATAATACTTGTGAAGAGAAGAAGAAGAAACATAGCAAGATGGAGAAATTTTTTTCTTTACAAGTCCTCATAAACTGATGTTATATCTGGTAAATTTGGTGGAAAGGCTTTATTCAATCCTGGCCACAGACTTACAAATAATTTGATGGAAATTAAGGAATAAAAAGACAAGGATTTAAGAATTAATTAAACATAAGAAAAATGAAACATTTTTATTGAAATAATGAATCTGTTTCTATCAACATTAATTTGTCACATACTTATAAAGCTAAACTAGAGTATATAAATGTGAATTGTTTTATGTGGATTTTTCCTTCTATAGAACAAGTTTCTTTGGACTTGGACTGGATGATATTTTGTTACAACCCAGTTTTCTTCTTTTTACAATACGCTGATGTACCCTTTTCATCTCTAAAATCTCTTTCATTTCTTCTTTGTCTGAATCCTATAAATAATTAACATACACAATCAAATATCTAAACATCAAGTTTTTCTTTAAATTAAAAATACAATATAACAATCACATTGGAATGAAATGTTAAAAGTCAAAATGACGTTAGTAATGATTTTTATATATACAATGTGTATGATGCTAACATGTTTTGTTAAATATTGCTTTTACATTTGAAAAAACAGAAAATGTAAAAATATAAATCTGCTGTTCCATTGCTGAACACAAAAGTGTTACTATGTAAAGCAGAGAAGAATTCAACATTGAATTTTTCTATGAATATATCCATAATTATATGCCATGCTAGATGACAGCATGTCTGCCTTCTCACTAACATATCTGGATTTGATTCCGGGGGCAGTGAAAATTTTCATTGTAAAATTTTGAACCTTGATGCTAGGACAGGTGGTGGTGTATAATTTTAAAATACTATATATGGAAGTTGAACAAGAACAGCGACTACCATTTCTAGATGTACTTGTGATAAGAAGACCTGAACACACAGTATACCGGAAATCTTCTCATAATGATAAATATCTGAACGCCGCATCACACCATCACCCGGCACAAATAATTTCAGTAATCAACACTCTTGTCATCCGATCACTTCGACTTACAGACCAAGATCGTCTTCATGAAGAGGAAAAACAACTGAAACGGGCACTTCTAGCAAATGGCTATCCCGAACATGCAGTGAAAAAAGTGTTTAAATGAGCAAGAAACGACCAAGCACATCGGAGAAGAAAGAGCAGACTTTAGGCACTGCCTTCTTACCGTATGTGCAAGGCACTATGGATAAAATAGGCCAAGTACTACAAAAACATCAGATTAAAACTATATTTCACTCGGAAAACGCCATCTCCAACTTATTCAGGTGTGCTAGAGATAAAATACCTCTAGAAACACAAGGCATCTACGAGATCCCTTGCACCTCTTGCGAACAAACGTATGTAGGACGTACCAACAGACGAATTTCCTGCCGAATTCAAGAACATAAGGCTGCAATAAATCGTCAAGAACCTACATCAACTCTGGTACAACATATGAAACAGAGGGGTCACAAGATCGACCTCACAGGATCTAGAACGTTGGCTAAAATAGATCATGAAAAATCAAGAATCTACAGAGAAGCAATAGAGATTGAGAAAAGGCAACATTCTATGAACACCCGAGATGATGCCTAAAGATTACCATTCTACACGGAAAACTGCTCTCGCTGCCCACTATGTCATCCCCAGAACAGCAAAGAACATATGAAGAAAACCACGGTTGGGCAACATGGAGCGTGGTCGACGCTTGGATGGGTGTACAGCTTCCGAAATGGACCACACTGAAAACTGAAGGTGTTTAACTACATAAGAACTAAACCTTGGATGGGTGTACAGCTTCTGAAACAGACCACACTGAAAACTGAAGGTGTTTATCTACATAAGAACTAAACCTTGGATGGGTGTACAGCTTCTGAAACAGACCACACTGAAAACTGAAGGTGTTTAACTACATAAGAACTAAACGTTGGATGGGTGTACGGCTTCCGAAACAGACCACACTGAAAACTGAAGGTGTTTAACTACATAAGAACTGAACCTTGGATGGGTGTACAGCTTCTGAAACAGACCACACTGAAAACTGAAGGTGTTTAACTACATAAGAACTAAACCTTGGATGGGTGTACGGCTTCCGAAACAGACCACACTGAAAACTGAAGGTGTTTAACAACATAAGAACTAAACCTTGGATGGGTGTACGGCTTCCGAAACAGACCACACTGAAAACTGAAGGCGTTTAACAACATAAGAACTAAACCTTGGATGGGTGTACAGCTTCTGAAACAGACCACACTGAAAACTGAAGGTGTTTAACAACATAAGAACTAAACCTTGGATGGGTGTACAGCTTCTGAAACAGGCCACACTGCAAACTGAAGGTGTTTAACTACATAAGAACTAAACCTTGGATGGGTGTACAGCTTCTGAAACAGACCACACTGAAAACTGAAGGTGTTTAACTACATAAGAACTAAACCTTGGATGGGTGTACGGCTTCCGAAACAGACCACACTGAAAACTGAAGGTGTTTAACAACATAAGAACTAAACCTTGGATGGGTGTACGGCTTCCGAAACAGACCACACTGAAAACTGAAGGTGTTTAACAACATAAGAACTAAAACTTGGATGGGTGTACAGCTTCTGAAACAGACCACACTGAAAACTGAAGGTGTTTAACTACATAAGAACTAAACCTTGGATGGGTGTACAGCTTCTGAAACAGACCACACTGAAAACTGAAGGTGTTTAACTACGTAAGAACTAAATCTTGGATGAGTGTACGGCTTCCGAAACAGACCACACTGAAAACTGAATGTGTTTAACTACATAAGAACTAATCCTTGGATGGGTGTACAGCTTCTGAAACAGATCACACTGAAAACTGAAGGTGTTTAACTACATAAGAACTAAACCTTGGATGGGTGTACGTCTTCGGAAACGGACCACAGCAAAAAACCTATGTGTTTAATTATATAAGACCTAAACCAGTGACTCGAACTTATCATTCCTTGATAATGGCATGTGGGATCATGCCGAACTGTCAGAATCAGTGGCCAGAGGCCGAACTTGAATCCAAGACGCGGAAAGGCCAAGAAAACATTCTTATTCATACTTGTATCTGCGAAAATTTGCAATATAACGTATATATATATATATATATATATATACATATATATATTTATATATATCCCTCCAGGTATCTTTACCTTGTCGTGGTGGAGTGGCTTGCGTGCTTAAATGATCCTGAGAGCTATGCCGGCGGTAGCATTGCTGCCGATAGGGTTACCCATGCCGGACTGGTCGAAGGTGATAAGCCAGACGAAAAAAGTACCTTGGGCGAAAGAGTGACGATCTTTCACCGTAAAAATACAACCGTCAAGAAATGCGGACATGGGTTCATCTGGGGTAAAATTTTCCGGAGATCAAATAGTCCCCCATTCGGTTCTCCGGGCGGGGACTACTTCAGGGAACCCATGCCAAAGGCTCAAACACAGGGATATGTTCCTAGGAACATGGAATGTTAGGACTTTATACAATAGCGGGGCACTAGAGATATTAACGCGGGAATTAGATAAATCACCCATGGATATAGTCGCTTTGCAGGAAGTTAGGTGGCCAGGAGAAGGTAGTCAGGAATCAGGAAGCTTTGCATTATACTATGGGGGTGCAGAAAGACCTGCATTTGGAACGGGTTTTTTAGTCAGAAGGAGGATCCTATCCGCTATTCGAGATATTAAGTTTTTTAGTGATAGGATATCATACATAATTCTAAAGGGTAAACGACATGATTTTATAATTGTAAATGTACATGCCCCCACAGAAGATAAAGATGGCAAGATCAAGGATGAGTTCTATGAAGAATCAGAATGCTTATTTGATAGCCTTTCACGATATCATATGAAAATTGTCTTAGGAGATTTTAATGCAAAAGTGGGGCGGGAAGATATATTCAAAACAACAATAGTCTTCAAATTCAGTCTTCATGAAGATAGTAACGACAACGGGGTTAGATTAGTCGCATTTGCCACATCAAAGAATCTCATTGTTAAGAGCATAACATTTCAGCATAAGGATATTCATAAATACACCTGGACGTCCCCAGATGGAGAAACTCGGAACCAGATAGATCATGTATTAGTGGATAAACGCTGGCACAGTAGCATCATCGATGTTAGATCAGTTAGAGGGGCAGACTGCAATTCGGATCATCATCTGGTCAGAGTGAAAAGCAGACAACGGCTATCGCTTATGAGAGGAACAAACGCTAAAGATGATTCTGTAAAATATGAATTTAAACACTTTTAAAATGATGAAATGCTGCAAGAATACCAAATCAAAATTGCTAATAGATTTGAAGTACTGGAATCTTCAGATGACAATGTGGCAAACGAAGAAGAAACTGATATAAATAAAGAATGGGAGGCTATAAGAGATACTATTAAATTGTCAGCATCAGAAAGCATTGGTTGTTTAAAAAAGAGGCAAAACAAGAAATGGTTTGATGAGGAATGTGCCGACATTGTAAAGAAAAGAAAGCTAGCAAAAATGAAATGGTTACACGGGCCAAATGTAGTAAATTTAGAGCAATTGGGTAGTGTTAGACGGGAAACCACAAAGTTGCTAATGAGTACAAAGAGGGAATATTTGAGAGAGAAGATTAATGATCTTGAAATGAATGCAAAAAGTAGGAACATTAGAGAATTATATCAGGGAATTAGTATAGAGAAGAAAGGGTTTCAGGCTAGAACAAACATAATTCGGAATGAAAATGGGGATATGATTGCAGATTCTAGGAGTATATTAAATAGATGGAAAAGTTACTTTAATCAGCTATTAAATGTACATACAGAACAGGACATTGAGGAGGATAATTTACAGACAGCAGAAATGCTAGTCGCAGAACCAAGTGCATTAGAGGTTGAAATGGCGATAGAAAAATTGAAGATGTATAAAGCATCAGGTTCAGATGAGATCCCAGTAGAACTGATAAAATCAGGGGGAGAAAAATTGATGGACAAGATACGCTGGTTGCTTAGTACGATTTGGGAAAAAGAAGGTCTTCCAGATGAATGGAAAGAATCAATTATCGTACCAATTTATAAGAAAGGGCATAAAACTAATTTCAACAACTACAGGGGCATCTCATTACTTTCAATTTCGTACAAAATTCTAACAAATATATTAGTAAGCAAACTTACTCCCTATATTGATGACATTCTAGGAAATCATCAATGTGCATTTAGAAGAAACAGGTCTACAACAGGTCAGATTTTTAGTGTAAGCAGATTTTAGAAAAGAAATGGGAATATAATGGTACTGTACATCAACTACATGTAGACTTAAAAAAAGCATATGATTCAATTGAGAGGGAGAAGTTAAATAGTTTCCTGCTGGAGTTCGGAATTCCTAAAAAGTTAGTTAGACTTATAGGAATGTGTCTGAATGGCTCAAAGAGTAGGGTGCGTGTAGGCAAACAGTTTTCGGAAACTTTTGAAATCCAGAATGGGTTGAAGCAAGGAGATGCACTATATCATCTACTATTTAATTTTGTACTAGAGCATGCCATTAAATATTTAGAGAATGAGGAAGGCTTACAACTGAATGGTATTAATAAGCTGTTAGTTTATGCTGATGATGTAGTACTACTGGCCGATAGTGAGGAGATACTAAAGGCCAACACGCACACACTATTGAGTAACACTAAGAAATTAGGACTGGAAGTAAATATCAGTAAAACTAAATATATGGTCACACGTAGAAATTCATTATATAATGGAAATGGACAGCTAATGACAAATGAGGGAAATTTTGAGGAAGTGGCTGAATTCAAATACCTAGGAACAATAATCACAAATAGGAATGAGATGCACAAAGAAATTAAACATAGGCTCAATTCTGGAAATGTGTGCTATTATGCATTGCAGAGACTCTTGATGTCTCAACTCCTTTCAAAAAACGTTAAACTGAAAATATATAAAACTATTATTCTACCAGTTATATTATATGGGTGCGAAACATGGACTCTTACTTTAAGGGAGGAAAGGAGATTACAGGTATTTGAGAATAAAGTACTTAGGAAAATTTTTGGACCAAAGAGAGATGAACAGACAGGTGAATGGAGAAGACTACATAACAATGAACTACATGGTCTTTATGGGAAGCCAGATATAATAAGAACAGTTAAGTCTCGTAGACTGCGATGGGCAGGACATGTTGCACGTATGGGGAATGAAAGACTTGCATGGAAGCTTCTTGTAGGAAAGCCAGAGGGAAAACGCCCAGTTGGTAGACCAAGAATGAGGTGGGAGAATAACATTAACTATGATTTGAGGGAGGTAGATTACACAGGAAATGATTGGAAAGCATTAGCTCAGGATAGGGATGTATGGAGAGCTTATGCCCGCGCGGCCATGAACCTACGGGTTCAATAGTGCCAGTGAGTAAGTAAGTAAGTAAGTATATATATATATATATATATATATCCATAGTAATTCTGCCCAAAGGCAGGTCCTTCACTGCAATCATAGCATTTTCATGCTATGCTTGCAGCTTTAGGGAATTGTAGGTATGGTAGCTTCCCGTTGCTTTGCACACTGGTGAAGGATGATGATGATGATGATGTTGATGACCATATGAATCTGGCCTTATAGATTTCCTGACATTTGTCTTACAGGTGAGGATAAAACCCCGATAAAAACTGCCCCGACCGGGGATCGAACCCAGGCTCGCTGCGTGACAAAGCAGCACGCCACCTCGAGACCACAGCGGTGGACATATATATATATATATATATATATATTATTTATCTGCATTTCCTCTCAGAAAATTTTATCTTACCAGGAAGTTTAATTGTTTTATCAAAATCAATACATAATGCATATCATAATATCTGCAAATTATACATAATGTTCTGAACAACATTATAATATTTATGAAGGAGTAATTTGTGACAAAATAAGAAAAAAATTTTTAAAATCATGGTTCCTTAATATTGTCTGAGTTATGGTCTTATTTTATAAGAGCTGCATATCTTCTACTTTGGAAAAAAAATAAATAAAAAAGATAGATATTTGTTAATATTATTATGCTGCTCATAGTACTGAACCCAAGAGTAGTCAACTGATTACAGTGCTATACTGCAGTACTCCTTTACCAGTCAGATAAGTTATTTTCATATGGTACTTTCCAGGGTTGGAACTTGACACTTAAAAAAAATGGTTTTTCTGCATGATGTGTAAAATAAGTGTAAAAATGAATAATTAATGTAAAAAGAAGAATGAAACATGTAAAAAACCTCAAAATCCCATATTGTTTCCCCAATTTTTATCACAAAATTAGGATTTTAATTAGATCTTGCTGTGTAGAATGTTTACAAGGTGATGTCATTGAATGTGTACATAACAACTGTCCATTGATAGAGACATTGAATCATCAAATCATATTTTTGTCACACGTTGACCCAATCACTACTACTTCTTGAAAAATGAGAAGCTCAAAGTCAAGTCGTAAAACACTGTAATCTAACAACTTAATGAAACAATGCATGCTGTCTAGAAGCTTTCAGAATAAATTATAAATTAAATTAATATTATGACAGACCTTCCTGAGAACTAAAATATAAGCTAGATTCAATGTTTTAGGAGATCATAACAAAATTTAATATTCATCTCTGATTCATCAAATAAATATTTAATAATAATAATAATAATGAATCATGGTGGCAGAGTGCTTCATAATGTATATTGATAACTTCATTTTGTTCATGTGAGAGTTGTCAATAAGAATTGTGCTGAATGCTATTTCTGTGAAGCTATTATTAAAAATTCAGCAGAGGAGCACTTAAAGCTCAAAGAAGTATCTGCAACAGAAACTTGCCCTTCCCCCTGAACCATCATTTTCAGAATTTCATGTTCAAAGTCTGACAAATGAGTTGAAGAGGTTGTGGATGATCCTTTGTAACAAGAGGATATAGAAATAAGTATATGCAGTTCAACATCATGTGCTGATAGAGATTTTATTTATTCTGGCCAATCTGCAAAATTCTAACAGTATGATTATAATGAACAAAACATGCATCTTAAACAGATGGAAAGAATATTTTAATAAAATACTAAATTTTCTGACAAAATTTACATAATGTAAAATATAAACATAATAATAGTTATATTATATCACAAATAAGCAAAGCATCTGTCATAGACAAAAGTACAAAATTAATAGCAATGTTACAGGCACTTCTGTTTATAGTATGCAAAGAAGAAACAATTCTTGATGAATGGAAGTAATATGTCCATTATATAAAAAAAACAATACAATGGTTTGTGAAAAGTATAGAGGTAAGCACCTATTATAAAATATTTTTAAAAAAATATTATACACACTACTACTGCCTTACAAAGAAGCAATTATTAATAATTATTATCAATGTGGTTTCTGAGGTGGTAAATAAAACATTAATCAGATATTTATATTATGACATACATAAAAAACAGCTGAATTTAATATTGAAACTCATCACTTGTTTATTAAGAATATGATAGCATAAGTAGAGGTCAACTACTCTCAGCAATGAAAGAATTTGGGATTACAGATAAAGACCAGATTAATGATAGCACATGCTAAGTTCAGATACAAGTGGAACTAACTATCTTTATAGTTAGGGATGACTTTTGGCAGGGAGACTCGCTATTGTGTTTACTCTTCAACCTGGCATTGGAAAAAATGTTAAGGCATGCAGATATATCTTTTATAATTCAAAGCAACTTTTAGCCTATGCAGATGATATTAAGATCATAGTGAGAAGTGAGAAAGCTAGACAACAAGCCTTCAAAGCTTTGAAGGAAGCGGCTTTAACTTGAGTTGTGCGTTTTGTATGCCGTAAGTGGAGTTGTGGGGTCATAAAGGATACCACTCATTATTTTACTTATGTACAGAGAAACTAACAATACTTACAGGTTACAGACAATGACTAAGGGTTAATTTTAAACAAAGAGAAAGCAACACAAAAGCATTCTGAAAATAAATGGATTTTAAAACAATGTCAGAGGTGTCCAGTTTCATTGGTATCATAAAAGGCCCCTCAACTCCGGTTAAGGGTTAGCAATGGGTTTAAGAACTAATGATAGGAAGACAAAATTTATGGTAATAGACAGTAAAATAAAAAGACAACATATCAATAGAATTATATGTTTAATTTGAAGGAATGCAGTTTGGAAGAGTACCTAGGATCAGTACTAAATCCCAACAATCAGTTGAGTGAAGAAATTAATGGGATAATTAAGAATGCAAATATATGTTATTTTGGTCTACAAAAGCATTTAAAATCCAAATATCTAACTTGAGATTCTAAATGCCATTTATAGAAAACATTCATTAAATTGTATTGATGTTCGGTTGTGAAACCTGGATATTGTCACAACTGGATATACAGTAATAAGACTTGCAATTTTTGAAAGAACGATATTACATAAAACATATGGCCCAATTCAGGATGCAAATGGTTGTAGAATTAGATATAACTCAGAACTATACCAGCTTTATAATTCACCAGCTACTGTAGCATCAATAAACAAGGATGTGTACAAAAAAAGAATGGATACAAATGAGGTACCTAAGAGGATGATTTCTTCAAAGCCAGAGGCAACAGGTCAAATGGAAGACCAATGCTTAGATGGTTGGATGGAGTTGTTGAGGATGTGAAGAAACTTGGCATTTGTAACTGGTGGAAGATCGCTCATGATAGACAGAGATGGAGATATTTCCTGCGAGCAGGCGAGGCATAACTTGTGCTGTTGTTGATGATGATGATGACAGAAATTGATATCTTTCTATCAATCTCATGAACAAAAAATTATTTCAAACAGGCAATATATGAAAAAAGAATCTAATCAAACACATGTTGATCATGACTCAGTTTTACTCTTCAATGGATGGAAAAATGAATCCAATAATACAAAGAATGTAATTACATTGACACACAATTTTAATGCATGTACAGGAAAACCAATAAATATATTTTTGGAAGATTTTGATTTGTCAGGTGAGTCAGAGACAGGGAGTAAATTATGTGAATTTGTGAATGAAACATCCAAAATAGCAAAGACATGGTATAATATAAGCATTTACTGTACTGTGTCTGATAATGCCAGCAACATGATGCATACGAGCAAAGGCAAAACATTATGGTATTTTGCCTGTAATATACACACTGCAAATCTTATAGCTAAGAATCTGTTACCAAAAATATATCATCAAAAGTAAATCAAATCATTAAAAATCCACATCAGCAGCAGCAATTTGAGTTGAATGGTGGTTCTAGAGTTTGTCTTGCCATAAATACCCGATGGTACTCTCAATGAGATGCATGAAAAATAACATGAAAGCAATGTGTAAAGTGGCTGCTAATGACAACATATCAAAATGAATGAATTAAGTTATGTAGATAGGAAATAACACTATGAGGTGTTTTAATATTGTTTATTTTTTTATTATTTCATGTTATGAGGTGAGTGAAATAATAAAAAATAAACAATAAAATCAATGAAATCACTTTTATGTTAAGAAAAATTTATTCACCAAGTAAGTGAAACAATCATACTTGTATATCCCATCAGTGTACTCATCAATACATGTAACACATTGGAAAGAAGTGTTGCCGATGCTGTAGAATAAGTGATGACCTTTCAATTATGTGAAAGCAATGATTACATCTTGTTGAGAAGCAGTCTAGCAGAAAATGTACTTCACCCACAATATAATCTTCATAATGAATGTCATAACTTAAGTGGAAGGATTCATATTAGAAACTCTGGATGCAATGGCCTTGCCAGTATTCAGCAGTATCATGAAATGGCAGGAATATTTGATGAGCTTTTGAACAAGGTGTTAAATCCCCAAAAACATTCTGGTTAATATTTGAAGAGAAACATTTTACCTGAACTGACAACAATTTTTCTCCTCAAATATTAATTTGTCCTTCTGTGTGAGTGTATAAATTCAAATAAAAACATTTTGTTTTTCTTGCAAAGAGATACCATAAGAAACTAGCAGATATAGCTAATGAATGAATTAATGTTCCAGCTACGTCCAGGATATTTTCTAACTGGTATTTTGTCCATAATGCTAATAAGAATCATATTTTATTAAAAAAAACTGGTGCATATTTATTCCTCCTATTACGCGCGGCGTCTGTTATGCCCCTGCGTATTGATAGCGTGGAGACCACTATTGTTTAGGTGGTCTTTGGCCCGAGCGGTTGGCCTTGGTTTTGGAGGAAGAGTTCCACATTTAAACATGTTAAAACACAGTAAACGAATAATTAACATAATTTATTAAAATAGAAACAAACATAGATAAATATTAAATCAAAAACATATAAAACAAGTTATTTAAAACAGCTGAAATCGCCACATTGTCAAACGTAAAAATATTCAAAATATTAAAGTGCTAAAATTCAGAGAGAGAGAAAAACAATCATTTTAAAATATTCAACTTTGTTCGTTATTCTAAGTTCCTTGGACCATTTGGTCCCATATTTAATTCTAAGTCTGAAAATGACCAAAGAATGATAAATGATACATATTACCAATGTAGTTGCCACCGTCCCGCTGGACCCCGCTGGGGGGACCGCAATCGGTCCCGCTGCTGTTCTGCCTTTTCCACTAAAAAATCCCGGCTTTTATATGATTATCTTTTCCTTTCACCATCCCCTAAAGCTAATGGAAGCCCTATTTTCTTGCCCCATCTGTAGTAATATTCCTAGTATGTCATGGCCATGTTATATAAGGCGTTTTTAAACTCTTATCCTAATGTGTTTGGGTTATATAAGGTTTCGTAAGAATTTCCTATTTGGTTGAAACTAATAAGTTGTTTTTGATATTATATAAGATTTCGTAAGTGTGTCTTCATTGTTTGACAAATATGTGAAATAGTCATTTTATAATAATTTTTTCCTTAGTTTTTTTATCTATAAAACACTTATGTATTTTTGGATTGAGATTTCAATCCGCATTTAAAGGGTGAATATTTATGCCCTATTTTTTTGGTATAATACACATGTATATGTGTCTATCCTTTATTGCTTTTTATAGTATTTTATTATTATTACAGTTAGGCCCTAGTGTCGTATAACACCTCCCTTAAAATTAAAGACCAAGTGTGTGATGAATATTAACTATATGTTGTTAGATATGTGATGTGTAATGCTAAAAACTGTTGTTAACTGTTTTTAAATTCAAATTAAGTCATATAATGCTGGAGTTTCAATGGTGTATTATTTGTATAATGAAACCTATTATCTGCATAGACTACAATTCCTATTGTCATTAGATACTGATCAAAAAATAATTTATTTACTCAAAATGTGAAGGAAAAAACCCATAAAAGAATATACAATATCAATTCCTTCATAATTATATTCTTCCAAACAATACATTATCTAACTAAACTAACTCACTTTTCTATCGAACCCATAGGTTCATGACCACATGGACATAAGCTCTCCATACTCCCTATCCCAAGCTAATATTTTCCAATCATCCCCTTTATAATCTGCTTCCTTCAAATCATGGTTAATGTTATTCTCCCACCACATGTATGGTGTACCAACATGGCATTTTCCCTTTGGTTTTCCTACAAGAAGCTTCCATGCACTCTTTCATTCTCTACTTGTGCCACATGTCCTGCTCATCACACTCTATGACACCTAACTGTTCTTACCTAACAATGCATTAGCACTTATTATTAATCACATTATAAAATTAAATAATAAATCCAATGAATCTTACATGATTTGATAAATTTATTGTTATGCCAACACTAGGGCCTAACTGCCATAATAATAACATACTATAAAAAAGTGATAAAGGATAGACACATATACATGTGTGTTATACCAAAAAATAGGGCATAAATATTCACCCTTTAAATGCAGATTGAAGTCTCAATCAAAATATACATAAGTGCTTTATAGATAAAAAACTAGGAAAAAAATTATTATAAAATGACTATTTCACATCAATATATTTGTCAAACAATGAAGACACAATTACGAAATCTTATATAATATCAAAAACAACTTATTAGTTTCAACCAATAGGAAATTCTTACGGGTTTGATTCCCGGTCAGGACAGGCTCCTGGGTGAGGTTTTTTCAGGGTTTTTCCTCACCTGTAAGACAAATGTTGGGAAGCTTAGGGTCCAAAAGTCACCAAAAATCATCCGGCCAACATTATCATCAACATCCTTCACTGGTGTGGAAAGTAATAGGAAGCTACCACACCTATAATTCCCTAGTAAAGCTGTAAAGCATAACATGAAAATGCTATGATTGCAGTGAAAGACCTGCCCTTGGGCAGAACACTATACAATGGAATGGAATGTATGTCACACTGATATGCATATAACTAAAAATGAGAATACAATTTGTAACTTTTGAAAATCAATTAAATGGTACAATGAATCATTAAAATAAGCATTTTAATTTAATCTTTAATTATGTGATATTTCAAATTAATGTGGAAAAGTACTGATGATGAATGAAATATGTGAAACACGGTTCAACACAAATTTCATTTAATATCCTGTTTTGTAGAATACTAATAGAAACTATTTTTCAAGATTAAATAATTTTCTGATGATGATGATGAAATAATTTTTTGTTTATTACTTTATGTAAAAAAACTGTTTTGTACTTTATGTACTTTACATGTAAATTACGTGTAAAATACGTACATGTAATTTACTTGCCCAACACTACTGCCTCTCCCTAACCAATCCATCAAATATGAAAGATTCTAGTTATGTGTTGAATGTCTACGTCCTCAGTTGTTTCATGTCATGATATTCCTACAAAGTGAGACCGTAGTTAAGAAACCATGGTTGTAGAAAATGTTTCCTTGTTTTGTTGAATACTACTTAGACATTTAAGTAGTAAAAAAAAATAACTTACTGATTGATGAAGTCGTAAAACAAGAGCTCTCCGGCCATCTGACATTGGTTGTGAATAATCCATGAGCTTTTTCAGTCTCTCGGCAGGGCTTACACCTCTTTCCACCACCAGCACAATCCTTGCCCACTGTTAGACAGGAAACAGTAACTTCTTTTAATCTGATCAACTACCCTCGCTACCAAGTATGAATAAAATATAACCTCGGATTCTTTATCAATTTTATTGAATAAAAATAAAAGAACAAAATATGTCCATCTCATTTTCTTATATAGTCTCATGATTTTGCTATATATTTTTTCTGGCAAATTGGTTGGTAACTTTTTGATGCCATCGTTCAAAAAAACAAAAGTAGGGTGTATGAACAGCCAATCATGCTTGAACTCTTCCACTGCTGCATCATCATCCTCCCTGTTCTTCTTTCAATGGTCTAAACAAATGGTAGTCTCAGACTGATAAATCTGGACTGTAAGGAGGATTTTACAGAGTTATCTAATGTATTTTCACCAGTTTTTCCTGTGTTAAAGCTGCAATAAGCAACCTTGCAATATTGTGCAGAAGAATCAAATCTCATATCAGTTTCTGGCATAATTTTTTTTCAGTATGAGACCTTTATGTCAGCCAAAAGTCAGCAATAATAGGCTTCATTTATCAGTCTCTGTTCATGCACGAAATCCACCAGAAAAATTGTTGATGAGTACAGTATATTATGTTTGTAATTAGCATAGGTTAAATCACATCATTATGTCTTCTTAGTAGAAGCAACTCTGATTGAATGTGAATAGAAGTTCACTATTGTGGGTGCACATGGATTTTAAAGAGAAAAAAATTGTGTTTGCTCCTGGATTGCCTCAGTAGTTCAAATGGTAAGAACACCAGTGAGTAAAGCTAGAGATCTTGGGTTCAAATCCCAGTTCAGACACATATTTTTCTCTTTAATTGTATTAACTATTCCATACAAATGGCTTGCATAAATATGTTAACTTTAATATTATAATTGTCTTCAACATACCTGTCTCTGCCATTCATTACGTGTTTCTGCTATCTTCTGGTAGGTGTTACCCATCATAGCAATCAACATATTTACTAAGAGGATGGCTACAATACCCATGTAGATCACAAACAATAACTGAAAGCAACAGTAGAAACATTTCTAGATTTGTTTTTACTTGGAAGTCCAACAAAATATGACACATTAAACATTTTGTAAAAACTATACAGTAATTTTAATGTTAACATAAAATGAAATTTATATAGCTTAAGTGTCAAACTGTTATTTGATCAATTGGTATGCTATGAAAGAGCACTGCTACATTTTTTAAATACATAAACATAAAGATCTACTAGCAATTCCCTATCCTGAAGCATTGGATCTAGTGAAGCAGAAAACAGTGGCAGAAATTTGGTCTTGTCTAGTTTTTGTTGGAACAGATTATTTTTTTCTTCATAAAGAAAAAGAAATATTGAAAATATAAAATAAGAAAATATTCAATTGAAGAATTACCAAAAAAAAGAACATTTTTGATAGACATGTGTCAAGTTGGAGCTATAATTTAATTAACTTCACACTATAGGGGTTTCACGTCTAAAAAATAGCACTGCTCTTATGGAGCAATTCATGCCAGTAAATGTGTCCTTTTATATGATTTATTAATTAGTTAATTCATTTCAAATAATTAACTTAAATAGTTTCAGAAGATATAAATTAAAGTTAAAATGTACCTGTTGACAGGTGCCATCATCCTCAAGTTTGTTAAAATGATGTATATAAAATATTAACTGTAGGCCTTTCGGAAGTTAACTTCCATCATCAGAAGGACGAGTATGCGCTACTAATAGTTAAGATGCTGCAGACATTGCAGGTCCTGATGCATCTTCAGTAGGAACTGATTGGTTTTTAAGTATCTCGTATAAGGGATTGTATGTTTGGGGTGTGTTCTCATTCAGAGGCATGTTGTTTCAAGATTTCAAGCTCTTCCAGTTGATTAATTCTGGCTGGTATTCTTTCTCGGTGAACTATTGATAAGATGTGTTCAATTGTGTGAATGCAATGACCAGCGGTAATTATGTGTTTAGCATAGCTTGATTTGCCACCCGTGTACATAAAATTATTTTATTAGTATTGATTAAATAGCTTCACTTGCAACTTGGTTAAGAAAGTGAGTGCCTGATTTATGAAAAAAACACCATTATGGAATGTATATTTATTGCCCAATTATTTAATAAAGTTAGAGGGTGAACTCAATTACTGGAACAGAGGCTAGCGGAGATGCCACTGAGCCATCCCCTTTCAACAAAACTTGTTTTGTCATGGTCAAAGAAGAGTACGCAACTATCATGTGTGGTTTACTAGTGACAATGTTCTGAAATTACTGGTGTTTTTGTGGGTCAAAATCTATAGAATTCATAGTGAGGCTTCTCATGGCCCCATAGTATCTCCAAAGAAAAGAAGAGTCATTCCCAAGAAAACACAGTAGACAAATGAAATATTGTCTTCTTCTTCTTCATCCAATCAAGTCTTAGGCCTATAGACCTGTTACAATCTCACTGATGAATTGTGTATCCAGGGTTTCCTTGGACGGCCCAGAGATCTCTTCCCTGTTGGACAATAACAAAGCATGGCCTTGGGAACTCTATCTGAACTCATTTGTTACAAATGATGAAATATTGTAATTTTATGAAAAAAAAGGAATTTGGAGTAAAATGCATAACTTTTTCTATTTAATCGTCCACCTACTATTGTGATTATCCTAAGCGCAGAACCCTTACATTCATAACGTATCCTTTTGGATACATCACAGTTGGTTCAATTAATTTAATATCTTAAATAAAATCAGAAGAAAATTAACAAAAGGAACCACTTAAATATGTGTCTACATAATTATATAATACACCTAATAATAACAGTTACACAAGATTCAATTTTCACTGCGGTCTGCCACATTCAAATAACTAACAGAAGAAATTTGAGTTTTGCCAATTTAAGGGTTAACAATGATGCAGGTGTCCCTATTTTTCCCTGAAAACCCTTTATACGACTTTAAAGGACATTAATTTTGTTTATGAGAAGAAAGAAAAAAATTGATGTTGTTAGAACGGGAAGATATTTTATCTTGTCATCATATCTCAAACTTTAAATTAAACTGTTTTATGGTATACACACTGTTGTTTTTAATTTTATGTGAATTATTCTTAAATTACTTGAGTATAAAATCTGTTTTTCTTTTCTTTTGCAGATGATTATAATTTATAAAAATAAATTTGTATGTATATATATACACTATCGAAGCATGTTAACATTATTCTTTATTGGCCACATTAGATTGACCATAATTTAAATTTTAGTAGCAGTAGTGAAGATAATTGTACCGTAAACTTATGTTAATGCTGTACTTATGCTAGAAGGAGTCACTCAGTCTGCAACATCAAGTGGCAACAGCGTTCCCATAAGAGCAATACTATTTTTTAGATATAAAAAACCCTTTAACAAATTATTTTGCTTATAATTAATTAATTCATTAACATTAATTATTACTTTTTATTATGTTTTTTTCTGTTTACATAAGGGATTTAGGAACCATAATGGAAAACTCATAATTCAGCTGTGGCAGGGACTTCCTTCTTTAGTACTAAAATCATGTTGTGAGTCTATCTCTTTATGTCTGTGCAGATACGTGAGTATATTAAATTACATTTCTAATTATTTAAAATGACTAAAAATAAGTAAATGGTAAAAAATGCATGATCTTTACTGAAATATATCATAATGTTCTAACTTAAAACAAAAATAAATGTTCTTGAATATCCATACTGTACTAGGATTGGAAGTTGTTAAGCAAAAATGAATAATTATCCACAAAATAATAGTTAAACTTTTTTTTTTTGGCTGTGTAAAGCACCAATTAAATATTAAAATCATCATATACATATAAGAAAATCATTAATCCAATAATTTTTAAATGTTGGAACTAAACCACAGCATGGTATCTCATTATTAAGATACTGTTAAGTCTCAGGATCTAAAAACTGACATTTCGTTTTTATTTTTGAGTTTTATACAGGGTGTTTGGAAATTTGTATTAATAACTTTGAGTTTGTAGATGTGACTGGTAGATAACATTTTGAACTGGAATCCTTGTTTGGAAACATATTGTTTTCATTCTGAAGTAAAAGTTCAAATTAAATGTTTAAATCTGCCCTTCTGCGGAATATATAAAGTTTATCTGTACTGTATGCAATCAGGTTGGTAAAATGCAATGATCATGTGATACCTCTCCTGCATATCGCAGTATTTTTTAAATCTAATCCTTATTCATTGTGTACCATAGTTGATTGCACAAATACAGAATACATTAACATGTTGTTAGTGTATGGCAAAGCTGCAGGTAATGAGAGAGCTGGTTGTTGGAGTTATCAAGAGCATTTTCCACATTGTGTGACTTTATTGTATACTCTATGAATTAAATGAATCGTGATTTCTTGTTACCTCATACTTCTATGTTTTTTAAACACAGTACTGCAGTATCAGCGACCATTGTCATCATCCTAAGCTGTTTTCATAATGTTAAAAATTCCCAAATTTATTATATAAAAATCATATACCCTGTTCACCAAAGTTCTTCAACGACTCCGGGAAAGAGTACCTTCACCATCAACAAGGCTGACTGTGATTATCCAAGGAGGTGTCACATTCCCAATTTTGAAGAGGATGTACTGCATCACATTAAAGACACCCCGTAATTGAGTGCTTTAAAAGTTGTGCATGTAATGGATGTGCCTCATACCATCATCTGGGAAATTCTCTATGGGCAGCCATTCTCAGAAAGGTACACACAATGGATCCTGCTGCTTTTCCACTGCATGCTACTCTCTGTGCATGGTACCTACACCATTATGTAGATAAGCCCCTAGCTTCAACAGCAGATACTCTTCACAAATAAATGTAAATTCACTAGGCATGCTGTTTTAAACTCAAGAAACAGCTATGAAAGGGATGGTGTAAACCCCCATGCCTGTAATCCAGCAGCATGTGTGAGCAGGTATTGTAAATGGTCATTTAATTGAGTCTTACCTTCTTCCAACCCACCTACTGAATGACACGTATGCATCTTCCTGGAAGAAGTATTGGGAGCATTCTTGGAAGATATGTCATTGGACATCTATCAATATGTGTGGTTTCAGCATGATGGTGCACCACCCCATTTTCCTTGCACCATTTATGATTACCTTAACTAATGTTTCGGTCAATCGTTGGATTTAACTCCACTACACTTTTTTTTTTCTGAGGGGGCACATGAAGTCTCTGATGTATCAGACTCCTTTGGACACTGTAAAAGATCTACTTGCATGAGTTTTGGTTGCTGTACAAGAGATTCAACAGACAACAAGTGTGACGGAGTGAGTGTTCCAAAACATAGGTACAATGTGTACAACGAGCTTGGTGGTTACCACATCAAACCCTTGTTTTAGTGGGTAAGTACTAACCACAATTTCAATAAAACTTACAATGAGAAGTAATATTATGAGCAATTTCCAATTCATTTAAGTAAAGTAACCACAATTGAGTCATAAATCATTAAATTACTATTGTTTTTTTTAATATAATAAATTTGGAAATTTTAACATTATGAGGTTTTATTTATAAGAATGAAATGAATCTTGAATTCTTCTTACCTCATACTTCTATGTTTCTTTAAACACAGTACCGCAGTATCGGAGAACAATTTTCCCCATCATCAGCTGTTTTCACGACTGTTAATTTTTTCTTTTGCCGGTAAATATCCAAACTGCCATGTGGTGTACTTTTGAAGGAGTAATTTTCTAAACTGCCATCTGGTGTATTTTTGAAGAACTTTGTAATCAATCTTGGTTTGTCCACAATCTTGAAGTTCATGGTTCTAGTACGTTTTTTTTAAATATATACCTTTTTCCAAACTGTTAATTCCAAAGGTAGATGTTTCAAAATTTTGCTTCTTTTTCAATTCTATGATTCTCTAATAAACTATGTGCTGCTATAGCTGATTTTTCAATTTCGCCATTTTTTATGTTTCTAAAGTGTTCTTTTTTACAAGTTTTCCAAGTTCCTTTTTTTGTTTTTTATATATATATATCCTATTGCAATCTTTGCAAACAATTTGATAAATTCCAGATTTTTTGTTGTCTGGGGTGTTAACTTTATTATTAGTTAACAGAAGATTACCTACATAACTTATTAAAGAAGATAACCCAGGCTGAATTTGTTAATCAGAGCCAATGTTATATTACATTTTCTTAAATTACTATTGGTTTGTCCCCAGCAGATAGAGCAGACTTAACTTGTACCTGCAGCATGAAAATGGTACATTTCTGGACAAAGGTTCTTATTAAAAAATGTACCTACACAGTCCCCTCTACAAGCCTAAGAATTTTACGGAGGGTTGTTTCTGATCTCTGATAACAAATGATTTTTAAGTTTTACCTTAAGAAAAGCCGTGTCTCTACCATCGATCATGCTCTATTTGATGGCCCTTCATCTGAGCTATGGCTCAGCATTGGAGTTTCCACTGCAGAAAATTCTTACGCAGCACAGCCATGTCTAGAAGTTCCCACTCCTCTGTACACGCTTTCCAGAGACCATCTATTGTTTGAGGACGCATGTTTCCCAGTGCCCTTTTGAAAAGTCCAAAGGCACAAAAATCCATCAGTGATGCATCAGGAGACTTCACTGGGATGTTGCTGAATGGAATAGCATGTATTCCAGTTTCATGCTCCATTCTCTCCACGAACGCCAGGGTTGAACCCGAAGTGTGACTGGAGGCCTTGTCTTGGCGGACCCAGACTTGGTTTTTGTCTGTACCATAGAGAGCTGGGATTTCGGTCTGGTAAATTGGGGTGAGAACTTCTTCCTGGTAGTACTGGGAGTTGATTTTGGCCTTTTTAGCTACTCTACGAGTTTTCCATTGTAGCAATATCCCACGATGACCATAAATCCCTTGGAGAAACTTTCTCTGAATTCGGCATACCACTTTTGAATTTTTTTTCACCCCTTTCTCTATAGTAAATTGCCCAGGGTTTGTTGCAGTTTCCTAGATAAACATATGCTTAATCAAGTATGACCCAAAATTTCCATTTTTCTCCTGCCAGGTGCTTTTCATAGAGTTTCCTGCTGTTGGTGCGGCATTCGGCAATGTGACGTGGCAACAATTTATGAACCCTGCTTTTGTGGCGCTTCTCCATGTTTAAATCTTTGTTTATTATGGTGTTTACAGTTTTAAGGGATATTCCCAATCTGTTCGCAATCACCCTTTGTGTGGCAGGGTTACCACCAGAGATAAGGGCCTTGACCTTTTTGATTACATCTGGGGTGCGGGTAGTAGCAGGTCGTGGATTTGCCCGTTTTTTTCCTTTTGTAATTAATCCCAAGCGACCCTTTCCCCTTTTTTATTAAGCACTGAGCTAATTCCACACTTTGATACCACAAAATTACGTTTTTTGCAAGCCTCAATAATCGCGGAATAACTATAATTAGCGTTGGAAAGGGCAGTAATATACCCTTCCCAAAACGGGTCTATCTGCTTAGGCATTATGAGAGCAACACACGTGCGAGTGTAACAGAAGCAGCACACTGACTGGTTTGACCACCTCGAACGCTCCTGTCCTGATGACTCACACTCCAACGTCACAATCTACTTGGCAAATCGTTCTCAGAGATCGGAAACAACCCTCTGTATAATGGGAATTTTCATACATTATGTATATAATAAAGGCATCAAAGTGGCAATGAGCTGGATACATTGTCAGAAAAAATACAAGCCAGAAGGTCTAAGGTTCGAGCCCCGGTGGGGTCAGGATTTTTAAACTGACCCAAACCTTCTGGCGGCACTATGGCCCTGGGGCCGACTCAGCCTCTAACGGAAATGAGTACCAGATGCTTGTTCTGGGGTAAAGGCGGCCGTCACGCAGGGCTGACAACCCGGCTGACATCTAGTGCCGATTGTCCAGAAAAAGTGGAAGCCTTAACCTCCTACTGCCCCAAGGGCCTCTTGAGGCCTGCAGTGGGATCACTTTACTTTACTTTACTGGGTAAAAATAATCCTTGAATGCATACCACAAGAGAAGATGTGACCAAAAAATCTTTTAAGATTCACTGGGGTAAAATAATTTCTCCAGACAGATGTTGTGGAGAAGAATTATAGAGATCTTCATCCTGCAGTGGAAGATGATTGATGATGATTATGTATAGAGAGTATTCTGAAAAGTTCCAGTAATTATAGAGGAGGTAGTATACAACAAAACAAACAAGTAAATTCCTATAATATTTAATTTTAGGAAGTGATATTTTGAGGTTATTTTAATTATATTATTTTTAGTCTGATCATCTAACCTCAATATTAATGTTGATTTGTTCTTGGACATGTTTCAAAACAATTCTGTTTCTTATCCAGACAAGCTGACGATAAAACAGAATTGTTTTGAAACATGTCCAAGAACAAATCAACATTAATATTGAGATAAGATGATCAGACTAAAAATAATATACCGTAAGTAAATTTCTATAAACTTATTATCTTCTGCCATGCTCAACAGTTTACTAATGTGTTTATTTATTGCTTGATACATATACAAACGAGATGTGCTACATAATAATAAGAAATGTCTCAGTATAATGTTTCCTTATTAGTTTCTTGCCAAAGTTCTTGGAGTAGAAGATATGCCTCTCTTAAAAATTAAGAAGGTATTCAATTTAGGGACCATGGTTATAAAAACTTTTTTCTTGTTTTGCAATTTTTTTATAATGCCCCAGTTTGTCCTTTTTGGACATTTCTTGTGTTCTCTCCTGGTAATGGCGTAATTGTAACTCACTTCTGAGGTTGGTGCGCCTGGAAGGCAGGGTTACGTTGCCCTGATGATATGATGGGTGATTATGATGATAGTGGTGCGCCAGGAGAGTCCCAAATCATAAGTTTAATCTAAGATGAATATGAATGATGATGATTGCGATGGCCATATGATGTTCAGGGACTCTTTGGGCCTTAAAGTTTCCTGACATTTGTCTTACAGGTGAGGAAAAACTCCGATAAAAACCTCATCCAAGAAACTGCTGGGGTTCAAAGCTGGGCCCGTTGGACAAGGAACTCACTTCCAGCGGTAGACAAAGTTTTGCAAATATTACCTCCTCTGTAAATATTTAAACTTTTTTTTTCAGACCAACTTATATATATATATGTTTTAAGTTCCATGAGATTCTGCATATCATAAAGACTATCATTTAATAATAATTTCAGATAGAATAAATTAGTTTTTAAATGTCATTTGTGCTTCTCCTTCTTTCAGCTATTCATATTATAAAATAAAATAAAATACCTTTGCTTCAAATTGATGCTGTGTGCGCTCAAATGCAGCATAATAATCACCAAAATTTGTCATAGACATGAGAAACATGGCCATCACAGATTCAGTTGGACTTGGCATTGGATTTGATAAGGAGTCATCTATTTCCTCTGGAGTGTTTGGGTTGTCATATGACAAGAAAATGATATAATAAGCTGCAATATAAAGTGAGTTAAATCAAAATAAAATCATTAACAGAGAATATATTAAATATCATAAAAAGGGATGACATCAGACACTTTTTTCCAGTTTTCATTCAATAATGTTTTTATGTTTAAAGATTTCTATTTTATTTTTGTACTATTAGAATGTTTAATGTTTTATGGTAATTTTACATGAATTATATTCAATGAGGTTAAAACTAACTAAAAGTAAAACAGATAGCTCAGTTGGTAAAGCATTGGCATAGAAAGCCAAAGGTCCTGGGTTCAAACCCCTATCTGAGCGCATAGTTTTCTCTTCATATATAATTTGTCCTTCAATGAGAAGTATTAAATTAATAATAACAACATTAAAACTAACTTCTTTTTTAAAACAGTAAATATTCTCCAATGTCACCCCACACATTGGAGTGGCTTTGGGTATTCATACATTTATGATTGCAAGATGATATATAATCTATGATCTGATTTTGGACTGTTGATTATGTTTTAAAAAATAAGAAAGCATAAAAATAACATTACTTTATTAATAAAAATATAGAGTTTTACACCAAAATAGTCTCTAGTTTACAAAACATCTTCACAAGATATAATCTTTCTTTTCTCTTCTTTAAGAGCCAGTAATAGCTTAGCAATCTGATCCTTCATTATGATATCTTCATCTGGAACTATTGGAAACTAAAAATTATTTTGGTGTTGTCATGTTGACAGAGATATTTCACATCTTCATATTTTGTATCAACCTTTAAAATCACTACTACTATAAATTGTCGGATGCATACCCTCCTCCCATTTGTGAATTCATAAGTGGCAATAAAAAATGTTTCCACATCCAATATTGGTGATTCAGAATTATCACCAGTACCAGTATCTTTTTCATTTATCAAGTTATTGCTGCTTAAAATGCTGGTGTCTGATAAAGTTGTTGCATCTTCATTCTGTGCAAAATGATGTGGCAAAACTGAGGTCCCCGATGGAATGTCAAGCTCCTTTCAACTTTTTTGAGACACTTGCTTCCTGTATCTGTTATCCTATAACAATTCTTCATAGCTTGAACTCTATATTCCTTTAGATGCAGTATCAGGAGATTCCTCTGAATCTGGTAGTTTAAGAACATGGTTATGATTAAAGGGAATGAGTTCTGTTCCTTGAAAATCACTGAATATGTTTTGTGATTTCTTTGCATCAATTTTTTTCAAAGTTTTCTTTAGTAATGAAGAAAAAGTATCCTTTCATGTGAAATGATAATATGGCAAAGAGTTTTAATTCAGTATCAATGAAAACTTTTCAGGAATATTTTAATATGCTTTTAACAGAAACTAGGAGAGAATTTATAGACTATGCTACACTGGATAATGGAAAGGGTGACTTAATAGAACCTATAACAGAAGAGGAGGTAAGAAACGTGTTGAAAACAGCAAAAAATGGAAAAGCGGCAGGTCCAGGAGGAATAACCATGGAACTAATTAAATATGGTGGTTCAGGAATTATAAGAATTTTAACTAGACTTTTTAACCAAGTGTTAGAAGGAGGTCCTATTCCAGATGAGTGGAAGTTATCGTATATTAGTGCAATATACAAAAATAAAGGGAATAAAAGAGATCCATCAAACTATAGAGGCATCAGTGTTATGGCAGCAATTAGTAGATCAGGCAGATTACGGAAAAGATGTTGGCTAAAGGAAAAGAAGGTCATATGGCATTTATAGACCTGGAAAAGGCATATGACTCTGTACCCATCAACAAGCTTTGGGTGGCAATGGAGAAGTTTGGAATATCTAAATCTCTCATACATTTTATAAAAAGAATGTATGATTGTAAAGCAAGTATTAAGGTTGGAAATAGAATATCCTCAGAATTTGATATAACAAAAGGATTAAGACAAGGATGCGGAATGTCACCAACATTGTTAAAGATATATTTAGAAGATGTATTAATGAAATGGAATAAGTCATGTAGGGGAATGGGAATCGACATTAATGGCCATTTACTGCACAATTTATTATTTGCTGATGACCAGATTATAATAGGACAAGATAAAGAAGATATAGAATAAATGATCAGAAAGTTGGTCGATGCATTTGAGGTACGTGGACTGAAGATAAATTATATTAAAACAGAATATATGGTAATCGGAGGAAATTCAGAAGACCTACAAATAAATAATATAATTAAACGTGTTGAAGAATTTAAATATCTTGGATCTATAATATATAAATCTGGTACTTGTGAAAAAGATATTAACAGAGTAAATTGTGCAAGGAAGGCGATTAGATCCCTGAATGGTCTTTTATGGAACAGAAATTTGACCAGAAAAACAAAAAAAAGGGATTATACAGACAATAACAGAAAGTATACTTACATATGGATCAGAAAGCTGGACAATAAATGAAAGGATGCAGAAAAGAATCTTGGCGACAGAAATGGATGGATTACGGAGAAGTATGAGAATATCCAGGCTACAACATATTCAAAATACATATATCAGACAAGAAATGGATGCACAAGAAACTGTTATCGATAGGATAACAAAGAGAGCTCTACAATGGTATGGACTTGTACAACGGATGCCGGAAGACCAGTGGCCTAAACAGGTGTTGGATTGGATGGTACCAGGCAGAAGGAGAAGGGGAAGAAGTAGAAGAGCATGGTATGAGGGAATATATGATGCCATGATGAAGAGGGGTATGGAAGATGACAATGGGAAGATAGGAATATCTGGAAAGCAGGAATTAAAGGCAAACTGCTGTAAAATGAAAAGCCTGTATTAAGTATTAAGTAAGTTAAGGTGTGTTTTGTATGTCCTATCCATTGTCCAAAGTCACACTATGCTGTGTTCATTTTACACTAAATTAGTTCTAGAAGTGATGACTTCAATTATTTTAAAATAAATATGACATAACTATTGTTAGAGATCTTTAAAGAAACAGATGCAAGGTAAAATCAATAAAAATTACTTTGAAGTTTTAACTGTTAAAAGAATGAACAAAAATATATGCATTGTTTATTGAGCTGCCAATGCATCAATGATATGAAAATGTATTAAAAACATTTGCCAATAACAATGGCATTTAAAAGATTATGACAATGAAAATTGGAAGTAATTATGCCACATTATTAACATGATATAAATTTTTATACTTAAAGAATACATAATGCACAATACAGGCCTGTACTTCTGATGTCATCCCTTTTTAGGGTACAACAGTAATATCTCCAGCATAACTGTAATAATATGCAATTTATAGAGTATAAATCAATATATGTCAATATTCATGAAGAAAATGTTGTAAAGGTAACAATAATGAATGACATAACTGTAAGGATTACTGAACTCAGAAATACAAAAATATGCTTACTAGATTTAAAAATCATCGGAGAACATATTGTTTAAATAACTCACCTCATAGGATTCATGCTTCCATGATATCGCGATTTCAAACATAATCATGTTCATCGTCAGCCATAACTCCGACTGTTGAAATTCTTCGGCCGTCAACTATTCTATTGTCGCCATCTTCAGTGCTGCTATCTATGGTTGAATTTATGAACTTCGAAATCAATGTAATTTCGTTAGGGTTATCAAAATTCATTGATCTATTTTTGTTTTTCTGAATGTATATTTTTTCCCAAACTGTCAATTCCAAAGGTTTCTCTACTTGTTTTAAAAGTTTAGCTTCTCTTCCAATTTTATGATGTTCTAATAAACTATGTGCAGCAATTGCAGATTTTTCAATTTCACAATTTTTAATATTTCTGAAATAAATTGTGAAGATTGCAATAAAGTTTATATAGGAAAAACAAAAAGGAATTTGGAAATTCCGACAAAAGAACATTTCAGAAATATTAAAAATTGTGAAATTGAAAAATCTGCAATTGCTGCACATAGTTTATTAGAACATCATAAAATTGGAAGAGAAGCTAAACTTTTAAAACAAGTAGAGAAACCTTTGGAATTGACAGTTTGGGAAAAAATATACATTCAGAAAAACAAAAATAGATCAATGAATTTTGATATCCCTAACGAAATTACATTGAATTTGAAGTTCATAAATTCAACCATAGATAGCAGCACTGAAGATGGCGACAATAGAATAGTTGACGGCCGAAGAATTTCAACAGTCGGAGTTATGGCTGACGATGAACATGATTATGTTTGAAATCGCGATATCATGGAAGCATGAATCCTATGAGGTGAGTTATTTAAACAATATGTTCTCAGATGATTTTTAATGATTATACCTCATAATGTTTACTTCCCAACATTAATTAAATATAATGCTTACTAGATACTCTCTTTTTTATATAATTATTAAGTTCTAGGTTTATTTTTATATTTTATGTTTAATGTTCCATTTATTTTATTTTATTATTAACTTTATATACATACAAAGTGTTATTTATTTATTTGTACATTATTCTTAGTTGTAAGTGCCCAGTACTATATACAGTGTGATCAGTATAGCACTGGACAGCAGACGCAGGGATTTCACTATACACTGCTGATGCACTCGCGACGGGGAATGGACAGGGTAGGATCGCGGTGATACAACCACATACATTTCTGTAACTATTTCACAAATTGTTGTACTTACCAACTTTATTGAAGCAGGTGTTGGAACTGTTCACCTTCGTTGTCCATACATTTTTGACACCTCTTTATATAATTTGTTATACAGATTATGGACTGTTGAACATGACGTAATTTTTATACCCGGGAATTGTGTTTCAAAACTTCTTCGTACTTGGCTGGCAGACTGAGTTAACAAATATTGTTCATAAATAAATACATGTTGATCAGTAGAAAAATTATTAGTCATTATTCAGTTTACACTGATACACACGTGATTCACTTTACACTTATGTTTTATAAGATACAAATTTTAAAATAAAAAATAACTTATACACACATCATTTAGTATACATTATACACATATCATTCAGTTCACAAGGAAAAGCGATCAAGCACCTTATCTACTCGAGGTACACTATCTGACTGTGAATGCGTGGGATGTACTCATAAACTGCTGAGTCAGCGCACATTTCAAGTCCCATTGCCTGCACGTGTAAGCCTTCATTATCGCATCTACCGTCCACTACTATACTGATCTCACTGTATAATTTGTCCTTGGTGAAGTGGAATATAAAATCTTATGTTCTTATTTTAAATTTTTAGGTAGTAACAGTATGAGGTTTTATTTAACTTTTAAAGGATGAATGTCATGTCCTATACATGATGACAGATTCATAACAATAGACCTTTTAGGTCTATCATACCATGGAGTATTTCTTTTTAGATTTGAATCCGATAGATCATTTTTAGGCCATTATTAAAAAGAGGGTTAAAAAAGTTAAATTTTCTTCAAGAGAAGATCTAAAAACAATTGTTCCAGAAGATTGATCAAAATTATTTCTTTATTATTATTTATTGGAATGTAGAAAACACATTGGTTGTATTAACGGAAAACATGAAGTCATAATCAAAGCTAAAGGATATTCAACCAAGTATTAAAACTTTAATCTGATTGATTAATGTCTTCTATGTCTTGCGGGCTAAATGGCCATGGTCTGGTTTTATCAACACTCAATGTTTCATCTACTACTGCAGTAGACAACCTCTACGTGCTCTATGAATGCAGAATCTCCTGAGGATGTCTACTGCAGTAATAGACAAAACGTTGAGTGTTAATGAAACCAGACCAAGGCCATTTAGCCCGAAAGACATAAAAGATATGAATAAAGACACCTGCCGTGAAAGTCTACAATTTTAATCTTATTATCACTACATTCTGTTCTTTTTTTGGATTGTTGCTTAAAAAGGTGATATGCTGCATGTCTGTTAATTGATTTTATAAATTATGTCTCACTTATAAATTGCTATTATATTTAGTAATGTGTGTAATAGTTCTAAAGGTAAACTAACAGTAAGTATAATGTATTCATAAATACAGGATCTATCTTAAAATTCGAAATGTATAAATTAAACTGTTACATATAGTATTATTATTATTATTATTATTATTATTATTATTATTAGGCTTGTTATTATTATCATTATTATTATTATTATTATTATTATTATTTATTATTATTATTATTATTAGTAGTAGTAGTAGTAGTAGTAGTAATATTATTTACTAATAGAATGTTTGAAACTTTATAAGATGAAACCTTTAAATTTATACTGGTATATGGTAATATAAATATAACTTATATACATACATTGTGAAAATCCCATCACAAACACAAGGTAGATGGATACAAAACGCAGTAGATCTCCCATGATCATGCGGTAGATCATCACCACAAAAGGTCCAACAGTTTTGAAGCCTCTTTAAATAATAAATTACAGTAAATAATAATTTATTGTATGAATACACAAATATAATTTATCATTAGTCTATCAAGAAATGTTCATTGTTATGTCAATGAAGTATAGTTAAAGTAGAGTTAAATTAGAAAATAATTTTATTTGGTTTAAATGTAGATATACATTTTAATGCTTATAGAAACACAGCAAAAAAATATATATCTTGCTATAGCAGTCAACATATTCTTTGTGAGAACTTGTCCAGAGATAGTGTTGAATTGAGGTAGATGTTGAGTATCGCACAATTGGCAAATTTCATTTAAACATGTAATGTTCTCTCTTCTTCTTTTCCCTCTAATCTTGTATCCCTGTTCTGGGGATCTGTTGTAGAGAAAATTCTGCTGTGGTCGTTTGAAGTCTCCTCTTCCATCATTTCCATCCATTCTACTCCTCTTTTCTGTATATTCTTCTTATTTTTTTCTTCCTATCTATATCTCAGCTTTCCAAGACTTGGCTAATTAATCAAATAGATAAACTAAAGGAACTCACGGTTTGGGAAAAAATCCACATTCAGAAAAACAAATAAAAACTTATGAACTTCGAAATTCTCATGAATCCTGACCTGATCCAAAGGTTTATAGGTCCACCAACAGAGGGAAGAAGTGGTTCTTCTGATCAACATAACATCAGTCGCCAAGATGTTACTGAGGATGGTACTGCAATGGTCTTGAAATCATGCTCTACTTAGAAGATTAATATGAGGAAAAGAATGAAACGTTTGATTTTATCTAGTAATACATTGATTAGATGAATGGAAACTTCAAAAAATAATTTAGAATCTCCTATGTGTAAACTGCCTGAAATAACTTCTGAATTAGTAGAGATCACTCATTCATGCAAACAATGATGTGGAGAGTTATGAGTATTAATCATCTTTTGTACACTTCTAAACATTATTTATTATTATTATTATTATTATTATTATTATTGTAGAAATGAATTTTTGGAGGCGATTGATAAGAATTTCAAGAAGGGATAAAGTAAGAAACAGCACAATAAGGGAAATTATGCAAGTTAAAAAAGCATAGAAAAAATAGAAGAAAAACATTTGAAATGGTATGGACTCCTCATAAGAATGGAAGAAGAGAGAATACCAAAGAAGATCCTTAATTGGAAAGCTAATGGAAGAAGTGGAAGAGGCAGACCTAGAGAACGTTGGATACATGGCGTGAGGAGAAGTATGGAAGCTAGAGATTTGAGGGAAGAAGATGCTTTAGACAGGAACCTCTGACGACAAATCACTTTGGGTTGAAGGAGAAACACTGTATTGTGGAATATTCCTAATAAAAATTATTATTATTATTATTATTATTAATATTATTATTATGATGGACTAGTGGTTACTGTGCACACCTCTGATTCCAAGATTCGAGGGTTCAAACTCGATAGCAGTCAATAGATTTTTAAGGGCTTAACAATTCTGAGTATAACTTCCTTCAGAGGTAAGTAAATCCTTGAGTCTCATGTCATAGATTTATGGTATGTAGAAGAACCTCGTGCTTGAGTTAAAAGTTATGTGAACAAAATTCTTTGGTCATTTCATTGCCAGATTTGAAATGCTATTCTAATGATTCGAGATGTTACAGAGCATCAAAAATAACTACTATTGTTGATCTCTGCAATAGGTGATTAGTTTTGTGTTGCTTTTGGTTAACGTATAGTTTCATTTATATTTCTGCATACGTAAAAATTCAAACTTGTAGCCTACTGTATAGATTATCATCTTGAGCTGGTAGTTGTGTGTGATGTATTCTAATATTTTATATTTGTACATTACACCAATGTCTGACGTTGAAACTTGCAGCAAATGTTAAGCTATCAGTAATACGTTATTACAATTGTTATGCTGTAAATTATATTTAACAGGCACAAATATATTTTATTGACTCAGCATCTTAATCTTGGATCCCCAGTTCATGACCTAACAAAGAATGATATTAAAGTGCACATTATCATTTCAAAACTATTATTGTTTCATTTAGGGTGGAGTGAATTGAAACACTTCTTGTATACATAAGACCAGTTAGGCTTACTCATTGTTACAACCAACATTATCTCATCCATAACGTAGCGTAAAAAGAAGGTTTCTAAACTTTAAGTGACCTTTGGCCCGAGCGGCTGGCCTTGATTTTGGCGGGAAAACATCACAATTGTACACAGAAACACATAAAACCATAAAACAAAACATTTATTTTAGCAAGACATAAAATATATATTAAAACAAAACCAGTTAAAGTACTTTAATCAAGGAAGCTAAAAGTTGCCATGTTGAATCGTGCCAAACATTGATTTGAAACTTAACTATGTGTATGAAAATATGAGAGAAATCAATTAAGTCAACGTAGTTTATTAATGTTAATTTTTAAGTCATTAAATTCGACCCTTATGTCTAATTATTTTCCAAAGCATGTTCAATTTAATCTAAGTTACTAAATACAAGAATCGATCATTTTGCAATAAAGATGAACATTTTAGGAAGTTGCAATCTTACCCATGAAGCGCTCCACTCGTCCCCGGGGGACCTGAAGCGAACACTTCGGTCCCCGCCTCCAGTCTGCCTTTGTTAAAAAAAAATCGCGAATATTTATACGATCGATTTTAAGTTTCTAATCGTGGGGTAAATTCGGATGGAAAGTTAACTTTTCATTTCCATACATGTCGGGTTTTCTCATCGGTTTTCACTTCCAACCCACTTATAACTTTCACCTGATATAGTTCAAACTTTCATCTGTGTCAAAATGGAAATCTCTGTTCCACTTTTACTTCATGCAGCTCCATTTCCCCCTTATCTAATGTGGACACCTCTCGTCTTTCCGTCAAAACATGTTGATATGAATTTACAGCCTGGAATGTTATGACATGGTTTTGATCCAGGATACTTTATTATAAAATATTATAAATTTTTACTTGCTTTTTTATATTTTAAAAAGCCCTTGTATGAACTTTGTATGACTTAATCAGCATTTTAAAAGTGATTATTTTTTCCTATCTTCCGGTATAATACATAAGTATATCTCACATATGGTTTTATAGTTTTTTTATTGTATTTAATTTTAGGAGGTTATATTTTCAGGTTATTTTAATTATATTATTTTTAGTCTGGGCATCTTACCTCAATATTAATGTTGATTTGTTCTTGGACTGGGAAAGCTGACGATAAAACAGAATTGTTTTGAAACATGTCCAAGAACAAAACAACATTAATATTGAGGTAAGATGCCCAGACTAAAAATAATATAATTAATTTTTATTGTATGTTATGGCAACACTAGGGCCTAACTGCAATAATAATAAAATACTATAAAAAGCCGATAAAGGATAGAAACATATACATGTGTGTTATACCAAAAAATAGGGCATAAATATTCACCCTTTAAATGCGGATTGAAGTCTAAATCAAAATATACATAAGTGCTTTATAGATAAAAAAAACTAGGGAAAAAATTATTATAAAATGACTATTTCACATCAATATATTTGTCAAACAATGAAGACACACTTACGAAATCTTATATAATATCAAAAACAACTTATTAGTTTCAACCAAATAGGAAATTCTTACGAAAACTTATATAACCCAAACACATTAGGAAGAGGTTAAAAACAACTTATATAACATGGCCATGACATACTAGGAATATTACTACAGATGGGGCAAGAAATTAGGGTGTCCATTAGCTTTAGGGGATGGTGAAAGGTAAAGATAATCATATAAAAGCCGGGATTTTTAGTGGAGAAAAGGGAGAACAGCAGCGGGACCGTTTGCGGTCCCCCAGCAGGGGTGGCAGCTACATTGGTAATATGAAACCTTTTTATCATTCTTTGGTCATTTTCAGACTTAGAATTAAATAAGGGACCAAATGGTCCAAGGAACTTAGAATAACGAACAAAGTTGAATATTTTAAAATGATTGTTTTTCTCTCTCTCTGAATTTTAACACTTTAATATTTTGAATATTTTGACGTTTGACAATGTGGCGATTTCAGCTGACTTTAATAAATTGTTTTATATGTTGTTGATCTAATATTTCTTTATGTTTGGTTTTATTTTAATAAATAATGTTATTTTTCGTTTACTGTGTTTTTAACATGTTTAAATGTGGAACTCATCCTCCAAAACCAAGGCCAACCGCTCGGGCCAAAGACCACTTAAACAATAGTGGTCTTCACGCTATCAATACGGCGGGGCTTAACAGACCGCCCCGCGTAATAAAGTGGTGAGCAGACGATGGTATATTTCGTGAAAATAATGTTTTATTATATTCACGGATAAAGAAACGAACCTTAGACCACAAAATTAACCTTCAAATCGTATACAGTAAAAATCTATATGTTTTTTTATCGGGAAGACAAGAGTCACATTGGTACTAATGAATAAACTATGTCTTTTAAAACAGAGAGAAACCAGAAAATCTTCAACTTTGGGACATTATTATTAACTGGCTTTAGGTTATTTTATTTTTTTAGGATCTAATTTTTGGGTTTTATGGACAATGGGTAAATTTTGGATATATCGCTGTTTTAGGTTATATTTTTGGTATTGATGTTTTTCAACAAATGTTTTATCTTTAGGGGCATAATTATTGGTTTTTTTTTTCAATGGGTAAACTTTTTGGATATATACGGCAAATTTTGGTGTTGTTGATGTTTTTTTTCTCATAGAGATGTTATTTTCTTTATAGTCAGACATCTATATATTTTTTTCTAGGTTATGTTGTATGTATTATTTTCAGAACTTGATTTTTTTTTATATTTAGGATACTCATAGAGTTTTGGGTATAAATAATTTTGATGATTTTGACAAAGTTTTTTCAGTCAGATGATATTTTTTTTGTTTGTTTGTTAACCTAGGTTATGATATATTTTTTTTCAGAATATTTGTAGAGTGTAGTAATGAAATTGATTTAGTATTTTTTTTGTGTTAATTAAGGCAATATCTCATCCAATGTTAATAATTGTACGTTAATAATGACATATTTTATTATTTCGTCTATCGGGAAGGCGTGGCACGATCACATGTACACATAAATCATTTCTGAAAGCATCACCACGAGAGATAAGCCCAAGGGATCATAGGTTGCTTTTACACGCCACTAGATTGAATTTTTTATCATATTGGAATTTTTTATTATTACGTAAGGGGTAATGAATTTGAGGAAACAAGATGGTGGACGCATCTTACACTTACGCCACTAATGCACTAAATACCACGTTTGTACTATGTAAACATTCATTTTTTTTTATTTATATTCACGTAAAACACGATCTTGGATATCTTACTGAATCATGGATAGAGATAGGATACGAAAAATTAATTTATGGTTTATTAACTAGGTAATTTGTTTTGTTAGGATAAAGAAATGGGAAGTGGCTGACGTCTATTATTTTTTTTTCTAAATGGCAACATTCACTACAGAGCCATCTAACGGAGGCTATGTTAACCATTACAGCACTCCGTATGAAACTAACCCAAATCCATCTCAACCAATTAAAATTCTAATTATATTCGGGATAATAATCAAAAAAATATTATTGACATAAATAAAAAGACAAGAAAAAATAAATCGATTAATATTTAAGTCTCCATGTAGCAACTCGTGCATCCACACTGGGACCTTTGCACTAATGCTAGTTAGGTAATTAATCTTGGCCCACGTAAGGCTCAAGGAACCGCATTATAACTTGCAAAGAAATGAATGATTTATATTGGGAGAATAAATAAATAAAAATTATTCTAATGATAGGACTATAAAAAATTTAATTACAAAAAAATAATAGCCGAAAACTAGCAGGAAAATAGTTAGGGAGTTGGAAAACATAAAAAAATCAGAGGATTTGGAAATAGAGTAATAACAGTGAAAAAATAAAAGTAACATTTAAAGTAACATATTCCCCCTACCGGAGATCTTGAGGTAACGGAAACGTTAGGGCTCCCAATATTTCTAGACAATCAGCACTTAATGTCAGCCGGGTTATCAGCCCTGCGTGACGGCCGCCCTTTCCCCAGAACAAGAGTCTGGTACTCATTTCAGTTAGAGGCTGAATCGACCCCAGGGCCATAGTGCCGCCAGAAGGTTTAGATCAGGTTAAAAATCCTAAACCCACCGGGACTTGAACCCCCGACTTTTCGGCTTGTAGCGCAGTGCTTTAACCACTATGCTAGTAGAAATAAATATTCATACTAAATATATCAAATAAATTTTAAACCCTATTAGAGTTAAACCGCCTACCGTGCGACATTGACAAGGCAGGGCATGAGGCAAATAATACCGATTTGTCGCTGGAAATGTTATTCTAGGATATTTTATGGTACAGGCGAGCACCTTATAATATGTAGGAACGTTTTTCAGTTAAAAATCGGGAGTTAGACATAAAACAGAGAGAACTACTAACTGAGTGATTTAAAATTAATAATAATAATAATAAACACAATGAAATAATAATCAACACACGAGGTTCGGGTACAAATCATACGTTCATAATAAAAGATAATGGAAGTAATAAAATTAGGGACCGTTCAAGAATATAGAAGTTTTCTGAATAATAAATATGGACTCACCATCGTGGAGGAATGGAAAACCGCCATCTTGAGAACTATATTTTCTTTTTGACACGTCTTTCCTTTTACATGCACGAAGACTGAGTGTCTATTAGGAGGTCACATAGCTGTAAAATTCAGCAAGGCTCTGGAATGTGTTTATTTTGGTGAAGGTTTGATTATCCACATAGATAAGAACTCCAACCGATTGCATGAGGAATATGAACAAAATTTATACTATTTGCATTTACAGGGAAATATATATGATTTTTTTCTCTTGACATCATAAAGCGTATTTTAAATAAATAACCACGTAAAGACCCATGACATTAACAGAAAATAAAAGTGGCATATATTAGCAATCAGAGGGATTCTAGATTTGAAACCCGAGAGAATGAACAAAGGGCATGAAAACTTAGGAGAAATAAACGAGAACTCGAGCATAGAGGGGAATGGAGAGTTAACGCAATCAAAAAAATGATAACGCAACTAATGAGGGATGTAGATTCTAGTTTCGAAAACAAGAGTATGGAAAAGAGGCATGGAAAACTTAGGATGAATTAGAGAGAAATCGAACCAAGCGGGGAATGGAGATTTAGTGCAATAAAGCAAAGTAGGGACCACACACCTCCCCAAAGGAAATAACATTAGACTCATGGAAGGGAAGACGACGGAACTTCAGGTTAAATAATAGCTTAAAATAAATGTTTTGATTAACCTCTCATGCGGTGTTGAGGGATTTACAACAATGCCGGCGGGCGCATTCTGTGAAAAAATTCGACTACAGTGTGAGACGTTTCTAAATCATAAGTCAAGTTTAAATCCTGAGTAATGTCATATTAACGCAATTAGAGGAGGACTCGCTTGACCCGTAATTCAGATTATAATTTCGGAAATGGAAAAAATGGAAATTCTGTATAAATAAGAGAGAGCTCGAACAGAAGAGGGAATGGAGATTTGGCACAATCGTAGAACTCCGCTAGTGAGAAGTACGGAGTGGAGGCAGAAACAAGATGCTTACAGAAGTGATAAAAGAAGGATAGACTGATGCTTACAGAAGTGTTAAAAAAAGGATAGACTTATTCCCAGAAATATTTTCCTTTTTTAGGCTTTATCATGATTTTTTTTGGTGGAAATTAGGATACTTGAAAACCGGTGAAATGTTTTATCCGATCTAGTAGAAAAGTGAAATTTCAAAATGGGAACCCAGAGGTTACACAAAATACTATTACTGAGTATGACACAACAAATAATACACTCTGCAGGCAATGGTTCCTGCTGAGATGGACTGGCTTGGAAAAGTTGGAGGGCCTAAAGGCGCCTAGACTCTCTTATACTGCAAGCCTTGTTCCATGTCAGTTAGGACTAGTGACCAGTCGAGTAGCAGACACACACACATATGGGATAAGACATATTACGATAATAGATGAAAACTAGATCGCTTAACACTCTTCATATTTAGGCCTACGAGGGATAATAAGAGGTTAGGCTGCAACTTAGGTCAATCTAGGCTAGGTAACGTTAGAAATACACACACAGAGATGAAACTTTTACATAGTCGCACACAGAGATACAAGTTGGGAAGGACTAAGGACCCTTTTGGAGAGGCTTTGGCCCTCGACAATTTGGCGAGTTGCCTGAACACTTCGCCAACAAGCTAGGCAGGCGCAAGTCGGAAGGTGGGGCACCCCCGTTATGACATGATCTAGAGACAGAGAACTCCAAAATGATCTTGGGGCACTGGCCATAAAACCTTGCCAGCTTGGCGCTGACGTTAGGGACCATATGGAACAGCATTGTTTAGGTAGAGATAGGCATCCGAGAAACTAGTGACAAAACGAAAGTACAATACAATTACGGGCAAAGAGACCTACGAGAAACAGTAGTGATACCCGGGTTTAGGGGGAGATGAGGGCAATAGTAGGATCACCTTCAGAAGAGAATCGGATCAAATCCACTCCGATGATGAGGCCGTCGTCCAATGAGCTCAAGAAGGCTCTCCCTAAGATTAACGTCGAAATCGAGAATTCTGAGGCAACAGAATTAGAGGGTGTATCAGGAAGGAACCGAGTCACTGTTGATAGGATGGGAGCATCCCGGCCTCCACCTCGTGGTCGTGCAAGGTAATAACCGAGTCACCGATGTCGGAGGTCGAGCCCATTCCTGGTCTTCATGGTCGTTGCGCGGTGAATTCGCTGGCTCACCCGACAGGAGAAATAGCGAGACAGGAATCGCGACGGAGAGAGGGATAGGGTTAGGAAGGAACCGAGTCACTGTTGACGAAGAGGGGGGCATCCCGGCCTCCACCTCGTGGTCGTGCAAGGTAATAACCGAGTCACCGATGTCGGAGGTCGAGCCCATTCCTGGTCTTCATGGTCGTTGCGCGGTGAATTCGCTGGCTCACCCGACAGGAGAAATAGCGAGACAGGAATCGCGACGGAGAGAGGGATAGGGTTAGGAAGGAACCGAGTCACTGTTGACGAAGAGGGGGGCATCCCGGCCTCCACCTCGTGGTCGTGCAAGGTAATAACCGAGTCACCGATGTCGGAGGTCGAGCCCATTCTTGGTCTTCATGGTCGTTGCGCGGTGAATTGGCTAAATCACCCCAAGGATACAAATGATGCCAGGAAAACCGCGAAGAGAAAGCCGTACGCACACATAGGATATGGTCATAACGAAGGGACAACGAATACTAATCAGGGACATCGGAAACGTTGGGGCACTAAAGAAGAAGAATACTAAAGGAAACACACATACATACGATTGTGCGATCGACGAGTAGAGCCAAAGGTACTACAGAAAATTAGAGGTTAAACACATAGGGTAATAACAGAAATTAGAAGTTAAACGCATAAGGATAGTACAAGAAATTAGAGTTTAAACACATAGGTTAAATTCATAAGGAGTACACGAAATTAGAGGTTAAACACATAGGATAATATACGGAATTAGAAGTTAAACACATAGGGTTGTACATGAACTTAGAGGTTAAGACCATAGGTAAGATAGGGAATAAATCTACACGTATGAGACCAGGAACTAACTCAAAAACGTAAATGGAAATCAAGAGGAAACAAAAGGGTAAGAAATGACAAAGGGAGAGGTTAAACCCATAGGTAAGATGGGGACCCAAGACACGGAATAAAGTCCACGCATAATCAGGAGTAATGAAAAAAATTAAATAAACAGAGAAACAGATGAGATATTGCCGAACGAATTAGGAAGGGCTTAAGGAAACATTGCCGAAAGAATTAGGAAGGACTTAAGGAGACAACACCATTTAGATTTTTTATTAAGTTAACTCTGTAGGCTGTAGCACGGGAAATCGACAGATAGGTTACAAACGAGAGAATTTAAGATGCAAAGACGCATCCCGGATAGAAGAAGGGAAATGCTCTCGGAATCAGGATCTCACGAGGGAATGATATACGGAATTCAGGTTACATAATCGTACTAAGTAGTATTTACATCTTAAAGCCCTAGCGATTTATGTGTAGGCGAGCACACTCGATCGAACACAGGACTCTATAGAGGGAAAGGCAAAATTTAAATTTTAAACAAGCAATGGAAAAATTTTGAAAACAAGCGGTAAAATACGGTAAGATACTGGAAAATTTTTTAATCCCGTGAAACCTGAATTGCAATAAGGGCGTAAATGATTCATGAGAAATCATATTACCAAAAACATAAGAGCATTTCTTTTTTGCAACTTGAGGCTAGCTATAAGGGACAAATAGGAACATGGGTGCACAAACCTAAACGATGCAATCTAAAGCCAGGACGTCTAATATGCAAGATTCGGAACATAGTATCGGAGATAAGATGGCTGAAAATGAAGCCTCTAAGCAATGAAGTAAATTAAACTGACCATTTTATGACAAGGAGTGATAAAAAAGATGCGGACCCATGTAGTACGGGATAGCACCAAACCCATAATCGATGTTTAAAGTTATCCTCCCAAGTTTTAACAAATGCCATAAGATTGCAGCTTCACGCCTGGACCTGCGGCCACCACCACGACACTTCATGATGGGAGCAAGATTAAGAGGGCCAGACGCACGGCGCACCCTGTACATCTGAGGACGAGAACCGCAGCATACCACTGCCAGGAGCAAACGCACCCTGTACATCTGAGGACGAGAGCGCAGCTGCCCGGATCAACTACACATCTCGTGACGGAGCATAAGATGGGTGAATGTCCAGACTCGCAACCAGCTAAGGCAAACACCTCACTAGCAGTAAAGAACAAACCCAGGCAATTATAAAAAAAATAATAATAACTATCTCCAACGCCAACCTTGGCCTAACCTCCTTCGTCCCAAATTTTTTCCTATAGATGAGTCAAGAAAACAAACTCCACGTCAAGATTAATTCCTATCAAACCCTTCACAAGTTCTCCTTGGACCTAACTGGGTTTTGTTTAAAGACATTTTGTTTAAAGGCATAACCAAATCAAAGGCCTACCTGGACCAACGGCAATGAGAATGAACAACGAACTCGAGCATTAGAACATCGCATCCTCCATCGCGGCAAGCGGACACGAACCCTGACCTCGAAGCTAGCCACAGCAGACACCACAGTTCTGATAGTTTTTAACAGTGATCCGGTTCACGAAATAGAACCGTCGAAGTGAATAACAAAAAAGAAACGAAATGTTGTTAAGTGCGTCGGATATGAATAACAGTGAAAGTGCATCGTTTCAAAATAAACCACAAGAAGGTTTAAACAAGGAAGAAGAACGAAGACGAGAAGAATTTTTAGTGAAAATATTTTATAGTCGATATTTTTTTTTGTTTCCAGCAATAAACATTTTTTTTGTGGAACCATGCACAGACATATTGTGTTAGAGCCGCGAAGGCATGCTATATTGTGATTTTTGTTTTTTTAGAAGTATAGTGTTCTCACTAAGTAAACAGATCTTACCGATATTACGACACAATTAAAGGTATCCGGGGCAATTAGCAAGATAAAGACGATCTAACCTCTTAGGATGAGAACAAAATACTTCCAGGACAGATGAAATCGCCAATTGATGACGTCAGTTCCACTCCCACTTAAAGTCAAGTTAATAAGATACATGTCAGGACAAACCCCCCGGAGGTGAGAGATATCCTATAAGGAAAAAAAAAAGACTTTCGGTTTTTCAACCCTACAGTCTTATTTAGGGGGGGAATTGTTATGGCAACACTAGGGCCTAACTGCAATAATAATAAAATACTATAAAAAGCCGATAAAGGATAGACACATATACATGTGTGTTATATCAAAAAAATAGGGCATAAATATTCACCCTTTAAATGCGGATTGAAGTCTAAATCAAAATATACATAAGTGCTTTATAGATAAAAAAACTAGGGAAAAAATTATTATAAAATGACTATTTCACATCAATATATTTGTCAAACAATGAAGACACACTTACGAAATCTTATATAATATCAAAAACAACTTATTAGTTTCAACCAAATAGGAAATTCTTACGAAAACTTATATAACCCAAACACATTAGGAAGAAGTTAAAAACAACTTATATAACATGGCCATGACATACTAGGAATATTACTACAGATGGGGCAAGAAATTAGGGTGTCCATTAGCTTTAGGGGATGGTAAGGTAAAGATAATCATATAAAAGCCGGGATTTTCAGTGGAGAAAAGGGAGAACAGCAGCGGGACCGTTTGCGGTCCCCCAGCAGGGGTGGCAGCTACATTGGTAATATGAAACCTTTTTATCATTCTTTGGTCATTTTCAGACTTAGAATTAAATAAGGGACCAAATGGTCCAAGGAACTTAGAATAACGAACAAAGTTGAATATTTTAAAATGATTGTTTTCTCTCTCTCTGAATTTTAACACTTTAATATTTTGAATATTTTTAAGTTTGACAATGTGGCGATTTCAGCTGACTTTAATAAATTGTGTTATATGTTGTTGATCTAATATTTCTTTATATTTGGTTTTATTTTAATAAATAATGTTATTTTTCGTTTACTGTGTTTTTAACATGTTTAAATATGGAACTCATCCTCCAAAACCAAGGCCAACCGCTCGGGCCAAAGACCACTTAAACAATAGTGGTCTTCACGCTATCAATACGCTGGGGCTTAACAGACCGCCCCGCGTAATATTGTATATTTATTATCATTGCGATTATGCCCTGTTGTAGTAGCAATAAACACACACTAAAAATAATATAATTATAGGTTTACTAATAAAATAAAACACAACTATTTAAACTTGTTAATTATAGAATTAGAAACTTTACATTAAATTTGAATGTGACATGTAAAATGACAAACTTTCAGCACAAAGAGTAAACACACACACAATTTAAAGGCTATAAATAATCTGAACTTGAGAAATGTGGATTGGGGGAGTAGATATTTATGATATGCTGACTGCATCATTATCATTCGGTAGGAATGCTGCTATAAACTATTGGTTTTATCTGAAAGTGATGTCTTGTAAAAATATCATTTCGTCATATTTTGCAAGGTACAATAAAGTATACTGAATATCAAGTTGTTAAGTTCTTTTAAGATTGATATTGTTAATTTAATATATAAAAATTAATGTTTGTTTTTTGTTTGTTCATACTTTATGTGTAGCCATACCATTGATCCGATTGTGATGGGGCTTTTTGCAAAATGTTCAGGAGATTACCGGGATGAACATAGGCTATGAGGGAGTTGTGATACTCAACTCCTACATCCTTGAAAATCACTCTTTGTAGTGGAAAATGTGAAAAAAGTAGCTCTTTGTATGCTTAAATGGTTTATGCTGCCTAAATCATAACAAATGCACAAAATTAATGTACACAGAATTGAATATCTCAAAAAGCTCTACAAAAAAGTCTGCGACAGCATATGTTTATCTCTTACGGATAACTCACAATAACCATTTTTGTCTCTCATTGATGCCAAGAAGATTGAGATAAGTACGTAGATTCCTGTGCAAGCATAGCAGCACATGGCAGGTATTCTTTTATGGATAACTCACAATAATGAATTTTGTCTTTTAGCTCATTTATGCCAAGAAGATCGAGATAAGTAGATTCCCGGGCAACACCGGGTAATCAGAATGGGGAGTCTTAAAATAATTACGATATAAATTTTTCCTATCACTTATTTAACTAAACATAAAACACATTAATTTTCATATTTCAGCTCATTTATGTCAAGAAGATCGGGCAAGTAGATTACCGGGCAATGCCGAATAATCAGCATGGGGTATCCTAAAAAATATAAATTTATAATTATTTTTCCTTTTACTTATTCAACTAAACATAAAAGCACATTAATTTTCTTCTCCTTCTTCTTCTTCTTCATGGAATTAGGCCTTTTGACCTGTTTTCACATCAAGTGGGATTTAATGAATCCTCCTATCTAGTAAATGGGCGTTAATTTATTTAATCATAGCAGCGCATGCCAGGCATTAGCTATTTGTAACATAAAATCATTATTCAATTAATAATGTAAAAGATTTAATCAATGTTGCAATTGACTTGTAATGAAAATGTTTGTAACAAAATAGTTTATTTAATAATCCATAGTAATTGCAAGTAACAGAGTGGCTCACTTCTCACTTCAGCAGTTAAACTCCATAAATAAAAATTTTAACAACAAAATATCTACTGAGTAAGAATTAAAGTATCACCACAGCTATAAATTAATGGTACTGTTCCATTAAGCACAAGGGCAAAATATCCAAGAGATAGGTACTTTATAAAGAAGTGTATTAATTATTGTCGCTACATATTACAGTTATTTTTGTTTTGTGTGTAGAACAAAATAAGGATTACTTCTACAAAAAGGTGTTTTTTTTTTACTGCACACACATTTAATTAAGGACATCACATATTTAAAAAAAGATAATACATTATGAAACTGTTTCCAGAAGATAATTGTAGAAAATGCAACTAAGCATTGTTTAAATGTAATCAGTCACTTACTGCAAGACAGACAACCCTCACTTCAAATCTGATAAGAATGATTTTTTATATAAGTAGCAAGAAAAATACTTCGTTCATATAAGCACAAACATAAAACTTTTCTAATGGTTTAAATGATCTATTATTATTATTATTATTATTATTATTATTATTATTATTATTATTATTATTATTATTATTATTATTATTATTGTTATTATTATTATTAAATTAATGAAAAAGGCATTGGTGATTTTGTTTGTGAAGTGAGTCAGCTAATTTCATGAGAGCTGGAACAGCTAAGCGTGACATTGGTTGTGAAGTGAATAGCTGTGTTGTTGATCCTCCAGATTTGAACAAAAGCAGAATAAATAAATATTTATATTGTCTGAACTCCAGATTTTAACAAGAGCAGAGTAAATAAATATTTATATTTAATTTTTTTATTATCCATTTCATACATCTCAATGATAGATAATTATATTGGTTGAACTTTTCATCCGATCAAAAATCCATTGCTGGGAATTATTCCTCATTATGTGAAGAATATCTTGTACTTGTTTTATTTTCATTAGAGGTTATAGACTGCAGTTATCCCTCATAAAAATAAAATTGACACTGAAAATAAAAATATGTTAATTTTAATAAAAATATCCTTAAAGTACATGATATCACCTACATAAATCTGTCCAAATCAAATTCCTGCTCGTTCAGAACTATAAGTTAGTAATCATTTTAGTTTTACAAACTTACAATAACTTTACATTACTTATTTTAGGAATTCACACTATGAGGTATATTCATTTAGGTAAAATTTGATCACTCACCTCATATTGTTCTTCTTATTTTACTATAAACTAGTTTGAGAACTTAGTTTCTGTTCCATCTTCAGTATCATCATGGCCGTTGTTCTGTTGTCTTGAAGAGCTGTCCTTCACTCCTTCCATTGGCAGACTGAAAAACCTCGAAACCAGGTCATTCTCACCGGGAATTTCAAAGTTCATCAATTTCAAAGGAGAGAAAAGGAGAAATTGATGAACTTTGAAATTCCCGGGAAGAATGACCTGGTTTTTGAGGTTTTTCAGTCTGCCAATAGAAGGAGCGAAGGACAGCTCTTCAAGACGACAGAACAACAGTCGTGATGATACTGAAGATAGAACGGAAACTAAGTTCCAAAACTAGTTTATAGTAAAATAAGGAGAATAATATGAGGTGAGTGATCAAATTTTACCTAACCTTTAGATTGTGATAACTATGAACCTATAAAAGACAAAAATGAATATATGGTATTCATGCTTTTATAAATGTATTCACTATATTTAGGCATATATGAAATTAAAAATAATAAATTGCAAGAATTTTACTGTCCGATTTCATATGGAATGTCCCAGATCCATTATTGTAATTTTTATTCATGTTGAACTTTTGAAAATAGAAAGAAAAAAAAAAACATTTAAAGCAGCATTGCTTTTCAGGATTCAGAATGAGATATAAAGCTGAAGCAAACATATTATTACAAAGTCACATTTTAATATAAAAATGTAAATAAACATAATATAAAAAACAATTACTTTAGAAAAGTAGAAATAAAACAAATTTACACAAGTGAAAAGTAAATTACACATTTTAGGAAATTACCTGCAGAAGAAAAGGAAATATGGTGCTGTGGTGAGCATGATGACAACAGCAACCACATCTTCCATCTCTGTGAGACAAGAGAGTCTGAGGAATGGGATGAACAGCATGAGAACACATGAGAACAGAAACATCACACGTGAAGGTGCTGTCATCTGCAAACAAATACCAGTACCATATTTACACTAGTGAAACATTTATATGGGACTATTTAACTCATGCCCCAAATGGGAGTCAATGACGAATCGCATTTCAATGAATTTTGATTTACAACCAATCACAGTCTTTTTCACCTCGATTTTATCAATTTAATTTTATCTCATTAAAATCAAGCTCCTCCTTTTTAACATTCTGAATAGGTCAGAACATTATTTTGCAGTGACTGACTCGCTAAGAAATATATTGAATATAACAATTTATATATTAAGATGTAAGAATCCGTGGCTCCCAAATTGTATAATAGTGAACAAATATAACCAGATTCTGCTTGCGGGATATAATATAAAAATATTTGTAGCAATTGATTATACCACAAAAATAAAAGAAACCACTGTTTGCACTTCCTTAAACATATTATTTCCCAGGTTTATTGACATATTTACATCATAGGACATCAGAAATTAATTAATAACCTATAATGTTGGTTATAAACAGTTTGATATGTTTATTTTTTCCAAATTCTCACTTCGTGAGTTGTGAATTTATCAATAATTTGGAAATCACTCGTGGCATTACTTATGATAAAAAGTAAAACTACTATATTTACAACATTTTGGGGGATGTCATCTTAAAGAAATGCAATTTTTATGTACAAAATTAATCTAGATCTATTGGGTGGATTTCTCAACCGAAGTCTAAACCATGACTGCAGTTTTCCGATTATTTATTGTTTCTACAACACCTATACAAATGACTGAAAATTCACAGAAATTGTTATGAAACCATAGACATGATTCAGACATTTATTTTAGGAATTAACAACTGTAGATTTTCAGTTTTTATGGTTGTTATGGAAACAATAAAAAATCGGAAAACCGCGGTCGTGGTTTAGACTTTGGTTGAGAAATCCACCCATAAGTTTCTACTCTAGGATCATGATGATTGATCTCCATTTGTCCCACTGCAGCAACATGGGTGCTTCCCTAGTTGGATGATTTTAGTTATGCTTATTTTCCTACTACATGTGGTTAGCATATCACTCAATGAAACATCTAGACGGCAACTAAGGTATTAAGTGGATGATGAAGGTCGGTAAATTTTGTTTAGAGGCCTCTTTTTCTGGGTTAAAGTTCTTTTATGAGCCTCAAAATATCCATATTCAGGACCCATGGTTTTAAAGTTCCTCCTAGAGGACTAGTTCTCTGAATTTTTCCATTCTAAAAAAAATCCATTGATCTTGGCCAGGTTTGTATCCACGACTCTTGGGACTAGAGGCAAGGAACATAACCACTAGACCACCAAGGCTGGCTCCACACTATGGTTTTCACTTAAAAATCTTATTCTACTCACTCCATGAAAATTAAAAATTTTATTTTTATTCAAAATCGGTGCATAATGATCACATTTTGACATTGTTTAATGTATTAAATAAATTTTGAAAATTAGTTGTCTGTATCACTTTGTCCTTCTGGCTGTCTTCTAATGAGGAAAGTTTTATATAATAAAATATTTACTCAATACAGATACATTAAAAAACATCAGGAGCTCTGGAGACGGATCTTTGTTAGCTCCAATAGCACAACTAATTCTCTACTAATAAAATCAAATTTTTTGTTCAATGAAGCAGCTATTCCCACTCTCTGAGATTTGTAATGATGCTTTAATTGTCCTTTGTTTCATTTTACAATCAAGTTCTAGTGTTACATAAATTATATGTTTTTCTTGTCATAGAAGTCTAATTTAATTTCTTCATATAGCGCTTATTTATTACATTTAAAATTTATACTTTTTAATATAGTAAACCTCACAAATATTAAAATTGTTCCTGGTGATGAGCTTATTGTTTCTGAATAAAAACATTAACAATTTCTCAAAAAATAAAATCATAAAATACAACTTTTTAATGGACAAGAAAAAACCCAGGATTTATGTTATAAATCAGCTGTCTTTTGTAAAAGCCAGACATTTTTTTTTTGTGGAAATAATAATTTCAGATTTTATAGTTAATTATGGGAAAACTATTGTGACTCAGCAAGCCCTATTACTTATTTTTATATTTATTATAATTATATTCATAATGTCTACCATATCTTCTTCATCCAACCAAGTCTTAGGTCTATAGGCCTGTTACAATCTCACTGATGATTTGTGTATCCAGCGTTTCCTTGGACGGTCCAGAGATCTCTTCCCTGGTGGACAATAATGAAGCATGGCCTTGGGAACTCTATCTGAACTCATTCGTCACAAATGATTCATCGAGTTGTTCTGGTATCTATGTATGTATTCAATGACCAGTTCTAAACATAATTCTTTCAAGATATTGTCATTGTGTTTGTGATCCCATTTGGTATATCCTGCTGTATACCTCATGAATCTCATTTCACTAGAAGTTATCCTGCTCTCTTGTCCTTTACTCAAAGTCCATGCCTCACTGCCGTAGCAAAGTGCAGGTCCTGCTAAGGTTTTGTATAACCATACTCTGGTATCTCTCTGGACTAGCAAAGGTTTCATTACTGAATTTATCGTTCCCATGGTTTTATTAAAATTAATAATTTAATTTGCTATGTCTACTTCATCCAAATATGTTAATGTGTCTCCAAGGTAGGTAAATGAATTTACTCTTTCCAGTATTTTTGTCTACCACATACAGTATAAAAATATTTGAATTTTAGTTTCTGCACCACAAAATAATACAAATCAACCATAGAAATGAAAATTAAGTAAGAACTTATAAATAATCTACCTTATAAGCATAGTTAACAAAAAAAAAGTGGAACTACAAGATTTTTTACATATCGTTTCATACTTCCTCTATCATTCTCTAATATCAGATTCTCGGTTCTTAATGTAATGCTATGTGTCTGGTGGAATTTTCAAGGTGTGATTCAGTGGAGTTTGTTTCAAACGAACATGCAGTCAATGCAGATCTTTATTCTCAACAACTGGAATGAGCTCATGAAAATTTTGAGTTGGAGATACCCAGCATTAGTTAATTGAAATAGAGTTCTGTTGCAGGACAATATGAGACCTCATACTGCATAAACAACCATGACAAAAATTCAGGAAATGGGTGGAATTGAACTGCTACTGCACCCAGGTTATAGCCTGCTTTTGTGCCTTCAGATTTACATCTGTTACGATCCATCATCAATTTCTTGCATGAAATTTTGAAAACATTGAAGCTGTGCAAGTGAGTCTCAACAAATTATTTGCATAAAAAACCAGAGATTGGTCTCATCATGGGATAATAAATCTCGTTGGTTGTAAGATGGCTCAAGATCATAAAATCTGATGGTCTCTTCTTTGAAGAATAATTGAATTTTTTTCAGAAAATATACCAAATAAAAATTTTTGTTTAAAAAAACAAGATTACTTACAAGAGAGTTTTATACAATTAGAGGTGAAATGATGTTAATTTCTTACCAAGTTTTCAATAAACATGTTCAGTCCAAGAAAGCGAGCTTCACGCAAAGCTGCTAAGATGTAGAGTATAGAACCAGTCTCCATGCAGAGTTCACAGGTTACACGGATTTTTGCCTTCATGCTTCCAAATTGCATCAGTCTGCATTCTTCTTGAAGGTCATCCCACCAGTCATCGAAATCATCTTCATCATCATCATCATTCTGTACATTAAGAAGCTCAGAAAACATTAGAAAATAAATCTGTGGCCACAGGGTAAACATACACAAGTCCGAAAACATAACTTTTCATGAGAACTTTTAATATTCATATAACTTATTAATGATCAGAGATTTGCATTATTTCTGATCAAGATGTATCTACCCTTATGATAGTGGAACAGAAATTCTGTATTTCTGACATATTATTCATTCATTCATTTTGAGAATTTTCCTTATCATTGAGGGTTTTCTCCAACCAATCTTAGTAATTAACATGAATTAATATATATATATATATATATATATATTAATATGAAAATCAAATAAAACTACGTTTTATTTTTATTTAATTAATAAATATGGATTTTCATCAAGTAAACACCAACTCAATTGATCATTTCATCATTAATAATCTTTTTACATTTAATTAAATTTAATGTTCAGTGAATTTTCATAAGACATGTGAATGCACAAAACAATAGACATAGATATATGCAATCTACATGAATACATCTATAGATCCTAAACTTGATTGATATGATCAAAATTAACACAACTAATGAGAAAATTTTCTGCTAGAGCCAAGATTTGCACCCAAGACCTCCAGCTTTATGCATTGATGCTGTATCATGACCTATTTAGACAACTCCCAGACCAAGCACAATTTTCTCTTTCTTTAACTCCTGCATCTCCATAGCAGTGAAACTTCAATACTACAAGGTTGATAAACATTATGATGAGATTATATTTGAAGAGAAAAATTTTCGCCTAGACCGAGACTCGAACCCAGGATGACGATTATGAGATTTGCACTGTGCTATAAGGTGTGTGTTAATTATTGCTTACAGATGGCTTGTCTGTGTACAGTGAATTTTTTCCAAAGACCACTCCTTTAAACCAACAACCCCTCTTCCTGACCACTTTTACTCAGCACAGAATATTATTTTTTTTAATCAAAATTATAGTAGGAGATAACACTATGAGGTATTTATATTAATAAATGAGTTGGAGAAAATGCTTTAACATCTCACCTCATAAAGTTGCAGTCTTCACGATACCGGTTTCAAAGTATAGTTTTATTTCCATCTTCAGTCAAACTCCAACTGTCGTAATTTCGCTGTTAACACCTTCTTCTGAACTGCCAGCTGGTGTCGATTTTATGAATGTTACAAATTACAAATTATCGTAGGTCACAAGGTAGCGTAAAAAATGGTTCAATATTTTTAATTGACTTTGGCCCGAGTGTTTGGCTTTCGGTCGTAACGGATAAAATGCCATAATCACAACTAAAGGAAGCATCACATTGTACACAGAAACATATAAAACCATAAAACAAAACACATTTATTATAAAAGCCAACATTACATAAAATATAATCAAGAATAAAACGTTATAAACATCTTGAGCAAGGAAGCTAAAATCACCATATTGGATCGCGCCGAAATTGATTTAAACTTTAATATATATAATGTACGGTATGTATGAGAAAGTTCAACTACGTCAACTGTAGATTATTAATTTTTAACTTATTTATTTAATTCGACCATTTGGTCTTCTTATTTGATAATACATGGTTATTCACAGTAAACCAAATTACTCTAATGTTTTTAATGGTTCTTAGAACCTTTTAGTTTTGAAGTTAAAATGATCCACCATGGTGAAGATTATTATGAGCTTATACTTACCCATGTAGAGGGTCCATGGCCCGTCCTAAAGGGAACCTGTCACGAATACTTTCGGTCCCCGCCTCCAGTCCAATTTTCGTCTAAAAAATCGCAAGTATATATTTGATATTTTTTTTCCTTCTCTATTCCAAAATCTGTGTGAACCTTAGTTCTATTATTCTTCGGAAATAATTCTGGTTCTGTCAGGACCAAATTGTATAAGATGTTTGCTTACTTATATAATTGTGATAGTCAAAAGGTATAATTGTTTACTTGGTTATATAAGCTTTCGTAAGTGTGTCTCCATAGTTTTGAAAAACATGTTGACACACTTGGTATGGTTTCGACAGCCCATACTATAACATGATTCTAGGATGATTTTATTATAAAATTCTACTCGTTTTTTATATCCTAAAAAGCCTTTGGAGAACTTGAGTATGACTATTTAGTATTTAAAGGGTGATTATTTATCTCCTATCTTCCGGTATATTTTATATATAGTTTTATAGTTTTTTGATATAAATAATGGTCCTATTTTTATTATCACTGCGATTATGCCCTGTTGCAATAATGAACTTGGAGATCAAATTATTCTCATCGGGAATATAAAAATCCATGGCTTTATATTTATTCTTCTGAATTTATATCTTTTTCCAAACTGTTCATTCCAAAGGTTCTCCAAATGTTTCAAAAATTTAGTTTCTCTTCCAATTTTGTGATTCTCTAGCAAACTATGAGCTGCAATTACCAATTTTTTCAATTTCACGATTTTTAATATTTCTATTAGTTGCGATAACTGCAAGAAAGTATATATAGGAAAAACTAAAAGGAATTTAGAAACTTGTACGGAAGAACACTTTAGAGATATTAAAAATGGTGAAATTGAAAAATCAGCAATTGCAGCTCATAGATTGCTAGAGAATCACAGAATTGGAAGAGAAACTAAACTTTTGAAACATTTGGAGAAACGTTTGGAATTGACAGTTGGAAAAAGATATACATTCAGAAGAATAAAATATAAAGTCATGAATATTGATATTCCCGACGAGAATAATTTGATCTCCAAGTTTATAAAATCGACACCAGATGGCAGTTCAGAAGATGGTGTTAACGGCAAAATTTCGACAGTTTGACTGAAGATGGAAGTAAAACTATACTTTTGAAACCGGTATCGTGAAGACATACAACTTTATGAGGTGAGATGTTAAAACATTTTCTCAAATTCATTCATTAACAGAATATTATTTCCATAAGACTAATATATTTTGACTCTGTATAAGATAACCATCACTCTTTGCGACCAATGATCAAGCTTTTGATGAGTTTATAAATGTAATGTTTCATTCTCTTTAAGATAACCACTTGATAATATGTACTAAGTCTAATGAAGGTTATATTCTCATCATTGTGTGCCGAAGGGAGAGAGAACATTTATTTAATTTATATAGCTTTTACATCGTTGTAATATAATAGTGCAATTTTTTTTATTTATTCAATGCCTGAGGTCATTTCGGCATTTCTGGTGTTCTCTCCTGTCTTTGGCTTAATTGTAACCCACTTCTGAAATTGGGGCACCCAGAAGGCAGAGTTATGTTACCCCAATGATATGTGGAGTGATAAATGATAATGAAGTACCAGGAGAGTTTTTAACCTAAATTCCAGACCATGGGCATCCACAGGAATAATTCCCTTTAAGGAAAAATTGTTATGGTTTGACCGGGAATCGAACCCAAGACCTCATTAACAGTAGTCAGAAATGCTGACCACTAGGCCATAAGGGTGGTCTATAATAATACAATAATCATGCATAAAAACAATAAACTGTTTTCTTAATTAATTTTGAGTTGTTTTTTGACTCACCTCATATTTCTTGACTTCTATGCAGACCCAGGGTTTTGTCACTGCATTTGTGACATTCCCGATGCAATGCCATGATCACGACTGCTGTCCAGCAGTTTTCTCTCCTGTAGATTGATTTCTGCACTCTCTGATGGCTGACTGATGAACTTCCAAATCAATCCCCTCTCGTTTTCACCGGGTATTTAAAAATTCATAGTTTTCTTTTTATTCTTGCATATGTAAACTTTCTGCCAAATTGTGAGTTCCTTTGGTTTTTCTAACTGTTTAAGTAATTTTGCCTTGGTTTCAATTCTGTGTTTTTCTGACCAAACATGTGCAGCTATTGCATATTTTTCTGTTCTCTATTTTTATCATTTCTAAGGTGTTCTTTCAATCTTGCATTTAAATTCCTTTTTATTTTTCCTATGTATATCTTATCACAATCTTTACAAACAATTTGATAAATTCCTGATTTGTTGCAGACTTCAATCTCTTCATTTTTGTTGGTTTTGATTAAATTATTCAAACTGTAATCATTTTTTGGTGCTAATTTAATGTTGAATTTGTTGAAGATTTTTTGAAACTAGTTAAATACCAAGGGATGGTATGTAAATTTATTGCATTTCTAACCAATTTCTTTATCTGTCTGAAGAGTACTTTCATTTATGATTTTTTGTTTCTTGACTTTATTTATTTTCTTGTGAAACATATTTTCTTGAAATCCATTATCTTTTGCAACTTTTATAAAGGGGTTGTTCAAGGGAACGTTCACAAGTCTGTGTGTTAAACTATTAAATACTGCTTGTATGTGCGAAATATGGTTTCATGTTCAGACAGATAAAGAAATTGATAAAAAATTCAAGAAATTTACATACCACCCCTCAGTATTTAATAAGTTTCAAAACATTTTCAACAAATTCAACAGGGTCGTATGCAAATACATTAGTCTCTACTCAAATTACTTCCAATCACTGGTGAGCTGAGATCGAATTAACGGCCGCCTTAACTGGTCATGCATGAATGTTGACGTTTTCGTAATATTGGCAACAAATTACCCAGAATTCTCAGTGATTAAACCACTTCCGTTATTTTCGTCTGCTATAGAGGAATGCATTTATGCTTGCATCCCGCAAATAATACCGTATACAAACACGTCTGCGACGCGCAATATTACGCCGATTCTCCTGTTCTTCCAGTTGAATTCTTTGGTAGACTCTATCAAATTCCTCTTCTCCGCATATACCGAAAACATGATCGAAGTCTTCAAGGTCCGACATCTTGGATAAGTTTCAAACTACATCGGTTACCATCGGTTCCCTTCGGGATTTTCACATAAGTTTATATCTTGAGCTACGATCTTAAGGTACCTTGTCAGGTAGCTTTACAATTATTACCGCGTGAATAGATTTTCTGAGTAAGAAAAATGTGTTTGAATAAAACTTTATCAGCAGAGAACGCCTTTTAGTGTCTAATGCGTTCAAACATTTGACCCTAAATTAGCACCAAAAAATGATTACAGTTTGAATAATTTAATCAAAACCAACAAAAATGAAAAGGTTGAAGACTGCAACAAATCAGGAATTTATCAAATTGATTGTAAAGATTGTGAAAAGATATACATAGGGAAAACAAAAAGGAATTTAAATACAAGATCGAAAGAACACCTTAGAAATGTTAAAAATAGAGAAACAGAAAAATATGCAATAACTGCACATGTTTGGTCAGAAAAAACACAGAATTGAAACCAAGGCAAAATTATTTAAACAGTTAGAAAAACCAAAGGAACTCACAATTTGGCAGAAAATTTACATATGCAAGAATAAAAAGAAAACTATGAATTTTGAAATACCCAGTGAAAATGAGAGGGGATTGATTTGGCAGTTCATCAGTCAGCCATCAGAGAGCGCAGAAATCAATCTACAGGAGAGAAAACTGCTGGACAGCAGTTGTGATCGTGGTGTTGCATAGAGAATGTCACAAATGCAGTGACAAAACCCTGGGTCTGCATAGAAGTCAAGAAATATGAGGTGAGTCAAAAAACAACACAAAATTAATTAAAATAAACCTCATAGTGTTATTTCCTACCTACAAAACTTAACTGTTTTATTATTTAAAAATGTAACAGACATTTGTTTTCTAATAAAAATCAAATGAATCATGAATTCTTCTTTCCTCATACATCTATAAAAATTCCCAAGTTTACTATATGAATTTGTTTTCTAAATTCAAGATCTTTTACAATAGGTAATTATAATTAACCATTGTTAAATGATACCGGTATGCAAAGACATGATAGATAGTGAGATGCAAGTCCAGCACTCGTATTATTTCCCTCATTATTATGTTAACATTCGGGTTGACAAATGTGAGCTTCCTACTCATATTATTCTCCCAATCAGTACGGTATATTAACATTCCGTTTGAAAAATGTGTGCAGTTTATCTCTATTATGGCTCACAGTCAGCAATCAGCATTCTTTAAGAAATGACACTAGAATCTTATTCATTGACTTTCTTAAAATTTAAGATTGCCATTACAGACAAAGGCTTCACGGTCCTAAACAATAATCAGTTAAATAATCTACAAGATGAGATACTGGATTGAAGTTTTATAAAACATTGGCAGTTCCTGCATTACTTTATGGGAGTGAAACTTGGGTAATGACCAAAAAATTACAAAGTGGAATACAAAGCATAGCAATAAATTTCCTTAGAAGAACAAAAAGGCTGCACAAGTTTGGATTGGATCATGAATTCTGAATAAAAGAATGAAGATATAAGAACGGAGTTAAATATATATCCCCACTGAATGATCTTCTTCTTCATTATGTGTATCCAGCCATAGCTGATGACACAAATCCACTGCATACTTATGCTATAAGTTGCAATGGAGCTGCATTTGAACATGCAGCTTATGTGGGCATTCAAGGTGAGTGTCCATGAGGTTAAATGAAAGAGATATAGGAAAGACAGAAATGAACCCTTCGGCCTCGATACTCTAATACCATCAGGTCGAAGAAAACAAGAGGTCAGGCAAGGCAGACTGGATAGGAAAGTAAAAAGAGGGATCTGGTACTAGAAAAGGAAGAAATACCAGATCGGTTAAAGATAAAAGTCAGGAGCAAAACACAAGTAATTGGAACCAATGTTTTACTCAGCTTAGGCACCTTGTGGTCCCCATCCAAATATTCCCTAGAAGGGGACCCCTGTGGGTCCCATTGAATGATAAAATCAAAGAATATAGAGATAAATGGTTTAGACATGTAGAAAGAATGAATGTAACAAGGTTACCAAAAGCAGCATTTAACCACAAGCCAAGAGGTTCAAGGAATGTAGGAAGGCCAGTGAAAATATGGACAGAACAACTGTGAGGCAGAACAGACAATTTGCCTAGCCCGTGAAGTGAAGAAGAAGAACTTAAACTGCAATGAGCAAAAAAGAAATATTCAAAATGTAAACTAATTATTACATCATGTAATAATTTCCCACCTGCAATCTTGAAGACCAGTAGACTCGAGAAACAATTATATAATGCTGACTGTTATGGCAAGAGCATCTAATAGGCTAAAAAAAAAATCTCAGAAGTAGAAAGAGAATGTAAAAATGAAATTCTTAATCAATGAGTGGAGTCGTCAATTTGAAGGATACCGTAGTTAAATTGATATGTACAATCTGTCCTCATTTTAATTGTTATTTATTAATTACCTTACCTGAATATATCCATAATAATATGTTACCTTACCTGAATATATCCATAATAATATGTGTTTTACTTACATTCAGATGTTAATTATTATGGTAGAAAGGTGAGCTTGTATTCAAGATGATATTTAGTCAATCCCCTCTAGAAGAACACTTTTAGAGGAAATTTTTGGTGGTTGGCTTAAAGAGATTTTACTGTATATTAATTTTCATATTACATTCATAATGATCAAGGATGTTAAAGCTTCCCAAATAAATTTGAAACAAAAAAAGAGTAATTCTGTTCATTTTGAAAATAAAGTAAATAGAAAGACAACTTGGCAACATTGTGATGCGACTTCTTTAAAAAAATGTACTACCTGTAGTCACATAATCAAATTGCAAAAAAAAAATACAAAAGAAAACCATGTTTAGTTTTTTATACTTGTCACCAAAACAATAAAAATGTAAGTTTGAAAAATTATATAATAAAAGTAAAGGCATAGAAAAACTAAAGTATTTCCATGGAATCTGCGGAGAAAGTTGTTTGAAATAAGCTATCTGTGCAAGAGATAGGCAAAAATGTACAGCCAATGAGGCTGCAGTATGAAGTGCTGGAGGGAGAGCAAATCACATGACATTACTCACTTAGCTCTAGAGTTTCAAGCGAGAAAGATGTTAATCGGAAAACTGCCACAGTCTTGCATTCTGGAGAATGCAAGATATGTCCTCAATGTTCTTTTTTTGGGGGGGGGGTCACAATCTTGTTCATACAACCATTTAAAAAATCTAACAGCAAAACAAGTGAAGCAATTTTCTCAAAATCTATACAAACAGTATAAAACTCAGTTCATGTGTTTTTGCGTTTCACAGAAATTATAATTTTATAGTATATTGAAAATTAAAAAAAAAATTCTTAGTATGAGGCATTACAAAAACGTATATTAAAATAATTTTTAGTAACTGAAAATTTTATCAAAATTGGTTTGATCTGGTTTGAAAAATAAATTTGCAAAAAGTGAACGTTTTCAAGATGTGTTTTCATTTTTTAAGTGTGAATTTTCGTGGTTTAATTTTATTTTCTCCATCAGATGAAAACCGATTTGATTACATTTTCAGGCACTATAGAAATAAAAATAATAAAACTCTTAAATTCAATTAATTAGACTGAGTGCCATGAATAGTTCTTAGGATGGCTCAGTGGCAGAGCATTGGTGCATTAAACCAAAGTTTTCGACTTCAATTTCCGGTCCCAGTACATTTTTTTCACCTATAATCATGAATTTGATTTAATGTTTGTAATAGCTGAAGAAGTTTCAAAATTGGTGTGATTTTCAAGACACTATAAAATAAATAAAAGTTTCTAATACACGTGAATGGAATTGTAGTTTGTTTCACCTGATTACAAATTCTGATAATATAAACAAGACTGTGATACAGTTTCATTGATCCATATACATATATTTATTTTCAGAGAATAATGCAATATATTATAATCATTACCATCATTATTATGTGGGAACATTGTTTAATTTCATTTAAGAACACTAAGTAAGAAGATAAGTAACCACCAAACCTTCTGCTTCGTTAAAAATTAGACAAGACATAATATGAAACACATTTAAAAAGTAATATTGAAACTGTAAAAAAATGCAAAGTATTATTATTATTATTATTCACATTAAAAATAAAAATTATTTGTGCTCATAATACGTAATTTAATATTTAACAGTTTTTGTTCTAAATAATTTCTCATTTTTCTTTCTTCGAATATTATTAGTACTCGTACTTATATTATTTTGAGTCTGTGACATCTTACCTCAATATTAATATTGATTTATTCTTGAACATGTTTCAATTAGTCTTCTAATCATCTTCAGCATCATGGCCAGACTGGTTGGATTTATGTTGTAAGCTGTGGATGTCGATGTCAGCTCCAGACTCAAATAATTTAATTAAAAGAACCTCAAAATATTACTTCCTAAAATAAAACATTATTAGTACTGTATTAGCCAATTTTTTTTTCAAAATTGAAGTTTCAAGTTTTCAAGATCTTGCATGAAAAAATCCTAACAGTTTTGACATTTCTAGTTTTTATTATTTTATTGTGTTAATCCCATATGAAAATAAAACATTTTGTATTGAAATTTAACATAATAGTATATTAATTTTACCAATATTTCTAAGCACTGGTAAGCTTTAAGATTTTTTAAGCACCATGTGATCATTATTTTCATCACTATCATCACACTCGCCTCATTTAGGATTAATATCTCTCCTGGCACATCACTACCATTATCATCACCTTTCATATATCATTGGGCAGCATAACCCTATCTTCCAGGTGCCCCAACCTCATGCTAATGCCATGAGAAAATACCGGAAATGTCATAATGACAACCTGGTGACATTAATAAAAAAAATTATATATATTGCTAAAGAGATTTTAGTCTTCACATTTTTAAGGAACAATGAGTTGAAGTCCACATATCTCAGTTTTCTTTATCATGTACATACAAAAGTGCATTCATTACCTGTGCATCTCTTTTGACCCTCGATTTTTTCCTTTTTATATTAGATTCAAGTTGAGAAGATGAATTACTTCCATTGATGCTTCTTTCACTTGAATATCTCACAGTTCCATAGTATGAATTAGCATTAACCAATTCATGTGATTCATTTGAAGACAAAAATGGTTCATCAATTTGATCTGGATAATCAGCTGCTGATAACATTCTGTATGGCAGAGGTACATTACTGACAGATGTACGACTCAGCTCAGATGTGTTTATATCAGCAAGTCGTAGTTGTGAAGACATCTTAGGGATAAATGATGAATTGACAAGTGGTACAGGTGTAGTGCTGTTAATGGCAGTAGAGTTCTGGGGTTGAGCAGAGGAAGTGGATGGTTTTGGAGGGGGTCCAGGTCTCAATGTAAAACAAACTAAGGAAAAAAGAAAATAGAAAAGAAACAGAAAAAATTGTCTGTAAAACCTGAAAGAGAAAGGAGAAAAAATTATTTTTCATAATTAAATCAGAGATATTACATTTAAAAGAGTCATATAAAGTTGTTGCAAAATGATTCCTGATATAGGACATGCAGAAGAAAAATGAATAGAGTAGAATATAGCAAGTGTTCTATGGGAGTTTTTCTCTTATTGTGAATTAAAGGAATTTAAGTTAATCATGTTGAAAAAAAATATTGATTAAGTGATGATAGGCCATTATATAATGAGCAGTAAATAAATTATTATTTTTAATATTAATGTAAACATTAGTTTGTCTTGTGGTTAATTGGTATTTTATTTACAATTAAAGTAATTAGTGTTACAATTCAAATCCTGGTATCAAAGCACAGGCAAATTTTCCTCAGAGGCCTCTTTTTCAGACTTGAGGTTCTTTTAGTGCTGTAAATCTACAACAAGGGACCCATGGCCTTACTTCCCTTCCAAAGGATCCCATACTCAGGATTTTTATCCTTTGAAAAGTTCATTGTCCCAGGCATGGTTTGAACCTGCAAACCTCAAAACAAGAGGCAAGCCTAGGATAGTTAGCATGTCTAAGTATCGTCTCAAATAAAATTTTAAATGTGTAGAGGTTCTGTAATGGCAATGATGTCCACTCAGACTTGTGAGGACTACTGAGTAGCTATCTGATTTGAGATGTAACAAAATCCAGTTAAAATAACAGAAATTAAGTTTAAGGGTTTGTGCCCTGTACTGTCTATTTGTCAGTTACAGAAACCGATCAATTGACTTCAGCTAATTACAGAATTTTTATTATTATGAAGAAGGATTTAATATTAATTTAACCTTATACTGGCAGGATGATAAATTACCTCTGTGATTAACACATATGGACGTGAGGTCAGCAGCCATCTGTTAGGTCAAGGGCCTTCAAGGCCTATTGCACCATGGAATTCATTATTGTATAGTAAATAATTACAGAATAGTAATAATTTGATTATGGCTCTAAAAACTATCAGATAGGCAGAAGCTAAAAAATTCAGACCATTTGCAACAAGTTGCAATGCCTTATTTGGTAGTAGCAAAAAGGTGAGTGAAGAATTGAGTTCTTCTTATATGATGACCCAATGCAGCTAATTGAAGGAAGGGAGTTCAAAAAAAGAGACCTTATGGAAATATAAGGATATATTTTTTTTGTTGCATGGAGTGCACATGCAGTCAACTTACCTGAATTTGACAAATGTATTCCATTTTGCATTCAGAAGATCTACAAGCATACCATCCATCAGTTCTAAATGTTCATCTTTATCCTGAAACATAAATACATCTTGTTTCACTCTCTTTTATTAAAGCAAATAAAACTAAATAAATAAGTCAATCTGCGAACAACAGAATCAAAGAGTTAAGCCAACTGAATTAGTTCCTTTCACTGCCTAGTAGATCACAGTATAAAGGTCCCATAGCTTGATAGTTTCTATCAAGTTTAGTTTCAATTTTCTTAATTAGATTTTGCTACTTTTCATATCAAATAGTTACTCATCTGTCCTCATGAGGATGAGAGGATCATTCCAGACTCTCCATTCAAAGAAAAAATTATTTTGTACAGTTTGAAACATTAACCTGATTCTTGGAATGTTACACATACTAACTATCAAACCTAAGATGCAATCATTACTTCAACTGAAAACAACAAAGCATCTTGTTTTCACGTAGACTTCCACGGCCTGAGTTGCTATGATGATCTTGAAGAAGATTTTCGGGCTGTAGGCCATGGTCGTGAGGCTTGTATTTCCCCGACGTTTCGCCAGAGACTGCATCTGGCATCCTCAAGAGGCTTGTAGTTCCGCGACGTTTCGCCAGAGACTGCATCTGGCATCCCCCAAAAAAAAGAACATTGAGGATGCCAGATGCAGTCTCTGGCGAAACGTCGGGGAACTACAAGCCTCACGACCACGGCCTACAGCCCGAAAATCTTCTTCAAGATCATCATAACAAAGCATTTTGTAAATTGATTATCATGGTTAGCATTATTGCTATAAAATTTTCCCAGGATTAAATGCTATGATTTATTTTAGTTAATTTTTCATTTCTCAACATTTTGTTCCAGCATGTTCTCAGCAGTGAACTAATTTTTGTAAACTATTTGTTTGTTAACAGTAGTAACCATGCCATAGCAATGGCTATAATGTAAATCCACAAATATACTGCATTACAGAGACTCTTCCTTTATGCTGCAGCTGCACTCTGAGCACACACACTGGAACCTGGAAGAGGGTGAACTATGCTTAGAATGAAATCAAGTGCAGTGATACTGAGATGCAAATTGATTGTCAGAGCTAGGTATAGTAGCAAAAGATTAATCTTCCTTCATGCTGAGTGTTGTGGAATGTGATAAACCCTGTGTCATGTAGAGACATATATTCTTCTACATCATAGTTCTAATATATAAGCAAGACTTTCTATTTTTGGAATGTCTATTTGTGATATTCCATCTGTATGTGTGCTGAAATACCTCCCAAAACACTTTTGTGCTTAGGTTATGCCTAGGCAGACAGATGGAATTAAAATGTCTATCTGATATCTATGCAGCACTTTGGTAGACCATATTACATAGATGTTGAAGACTTTCATTGTGTATAGAGAGGAGTGTAGGATGAGTGTGTAGTGTAAGTGTGTTATACAAAAGATGAAGTAGAAGAGAAGGGAGAAGATGAAACAGTACTGCATGCCTTCTGAACATTTGTACTGCAGACCAGTTTGAAATTTAATCCAGGCATCAGGTGTAGAATATAATGATTAAAAATTGTATACCACCAACCTTCCTAGTTCTGAAATTGAACATTTTACAATTAAAGTTTTCCAACTATGTTGGGTATCAAACATAGTCCTGCTAATCAGGAAGAACTATCACTTGACCTTGCATGTTGGGCAAAAAATAAAAGTACAACATTCAATCTTGTGAGTTTATTCAGAATGCTATTCTTCAAAAGTCTTCATCTGAAAAAAATCTTCCCACCCACAATCTCTGAGAAAATTTAAAATTACGTTGGTTTAAGCAAATCATTTCATAAAACAATATATAAGCGAGGTTGCACAATAGGTATGCTCTTTTCTAAATAAATGTATAAATTGCAGCAGAAATATTCCCACAACAAATGTAGGTTGTGAGTTGTTGTTTATTCAGACAATGTTAGGATCCTATTAACTAAGCTAATTGCAAGTTTGTTTTCAATTTTAAAATAAGTCATTAGAGTCACACAATAAATAGTTAATGTTTTAAATAAAATGTTACATCTGATTACATGGGGCAAAACAAATTTCATTTTACATGTTTTGTCTCTATACTGGCAACCTTTGTTTATTCAAGACAATTAACGTAAGTCTGCATATTTTTAAGAATGAATAACATAATTTGCTCATGATTTTCTTCTTTCTTATTACACTTTTTCTTGAGTTTAAATATTTCAATGGATTCCCGTTTGGTCAATGGAAAAGTAAAAAGAAAAAAAAAGACAGTTGACTATATATGCACAGGAATAAAACCTGTCACATTCAATCCAACTGCTTGATAACCTATAATATTCGTAATAATTAGGGTTAGGATTTTTAAGTGCAAATTTCATACAAAAAAGGTAAGGGAAAAGGTGCTAATATAAGGTAAAAAAGGGACAAAAAGGTGCTGTTTTACTCAACTAATTCAACAAATCCTTTCTCCTATTCTAGTTCATCCAGTTACAAACAAGTAAATCAAATCATCACTCATAAGAAGAAATAAAAAACATGAAACTGTTGTACTTCAATATATTAAGCCTCTCTGCAATTTTTTATAAATAAGATTGTTTCTATGTTTTTATTATTCAGTTCATACATCTCAATGATGGATAAATCATATTTGAAGAGAAAAATTATATGCCTAGAGTGAGACTCTCTTCAAATATGATTTATCCATTTTGAAATGTATGAAGTGAATAATTAAAACATCGAAAGAAGCCATACTGGCTTATAATGTAATATAAAAATTCCCAAATAAATGTCTTCTTAATAAAAAAGCCACCATTTACAAAGATAGGAATAAAGGTTTCATAGCTTTTAGTGCACAGGAATTTACATCGTATATAAGAGAAAAATTTGCATTTAGATTGTAACTCGCCCTGGTAGCTCAGTCAGTAGAGCATTGGCCCGGAAAGCCAAAGGTCCTGGTTTCGAGTCTCGGTCTGGGCGTATAATTTTTCTCTTCAAATATACAGTTTATTTCTATTAGCAGATAGAACATCTTTGTAGATGCTAAAGCTTCTTTTGACATCCACAGAAGCAAAGCAATGGAGCAAACTTCGTATTCACTCAGAAAGGCAAATCTACATATGTGCAAATTCCTCAACATCTGGATTCATCTGAAGACTAGAATCAAGTTTGTCTTTGCAAAGTCATCATCATCATCATCTTCAAGGTATGGGCTTGTTGGCCCGTTCCACTCCCCAGTGAACTATATGATGCAGCTGCAAAGTCATCTAACTGTTTCCTCACAGAAGTAAAAATATCCCATTGTTTTTCCTTTTCAAGACCTTGTTCTTCCAATCGTTTAATAGCTGCAGGTAGGTACTTGTAACCATGGAAACAAAATAGATCAGTCTGCAGATTATGCATTTTCTCTGGTAGCAGAAGTTGCTGCGCCTTGGAAATTGCTCTGCATCGGCTAGATCCAAAGAAAGCCAAACTCCTTAATCTTGTCAAAATTGTCACACAACATAGCAGCACACTCAATCCATGATTCCCAGCAAGTAATGACTGGGAATCTTGAAGAAGATTTCTGGGCTGTAGGCCGTGGTCTCGGGGCTTGAAGTTCCCCGACGTTTTGCCAGAGACTGCATCCTTGAGGAACTTCAAGCCTCAAGACCACGGCATACAGCCCGGAAATCTTCTTCAAGATCACCATAGCAACTTTGGCCATGAAAGCCTAAGTCAATACAATGACTGGGAAGTTTGGAAGGGATAGGCCAGTGATTTTCCCTGTAGGCAACAACATGACTCAGAGCTTTCAGTAGTGATTTGTGAAGGGAATGGGCCAAGCATGTTACATGCTTTAACTTAGGGAACAAAAAGATTTCAATTGATTAATTGCTGAAACCATGTATGGAGCTTGGTTCGTAACCACCAAAATAAATTTTTCAAGCTCGATACCACTAGGCCACAACTTTTGACAGAAGTCCATGATTGATTGCATTACTGTGCTGGCATTGGCTTTCTGTGGCTCACACATTTCGAACAAAATGGGCTTAACTTTCTCCCTTGCTAAGGGAAAAACTAAAATGTTAAAAAAATATTGTTCCATTGAGTCTGTGGTTTTATCCAGCATAATTCTCACATCACAATCCACATTTTTATTTGATTCTTTGTATGGTTTTGTTGGTAAACAGGCTCCATGTAGTTTTTTCTTAAAGAACTCTCATCGGGGACTGACATCTTTGTGTATTTTTCAAGAAATCCTTTGAAGGGTAGTTGGTTTACCTTATTGAGTGGAATTCTTGCTTGTGTAAATGCTGCACACAAATCAATATTGAATTTCTTTAAATTTTGAATTTTTGAAGAACACTGTTCAAATGAATTTTGTAATAGATGTTGTCGTGATTTGTTTCAAGAGTCTTATTCTTTTTATGTTTAGAACTGTAAATATGTTGTTTGATGCGGTCTCGCTTGTGTTTTTTCATATAACAAAATTCCAGAATCTCAAATAGTGCATCTTATAAGAGTTCCATCAGTTTCTATGGAATCTTCTTTGAATTCCAGAGCTAGAACAGAAAATCGGGCACTGGACACCTTCGATATGGTAAATCTAGTAACAAACTTACATTCAGGAACGGTAGGCTACTGATTCTGGTAAAATTAAAACAATACAATGAAATACATTTTCATTTTTGCAGGATATTTATTTCGGTACAGTGAGAGAAAGAGGATTTGCCAAACACACAATTATTTTCCATTGTTGCAAGTGCTATTTCAGTGCAGCATTTACTATTTGCATGTTCACTGAAAACTGAGAAGGTGTTAATTTAAAATTACTTAAATATTTTTTTATTCATTCAAAATCATACAGAAATGGAATGTAACTCACAAGTCATATCTCTTATAAATAATAAAATGTGCTCTAGAAGTTTGTTGAAAAGCAAATAAAAAGAGGGATTGTGGACATAGTTGGGGAAAAAGGGGATAAAGCTCCCAAAAAAGGAAAACAGGTGATAGAATAAATGGCTCTTTTTTCAACTAGAGATAAAATTTCATACTGTGGAATCTTTCCAAAGAGCTTTAATTTACCCTGAGAAAAAAGGTGTGCACCTAAAAATTCTAACCCTAGTAATAATAGAATATGGTTGCAATAATATTTTAAAAAGTCACAGAAAATAGTAAATTTTGGTGCATAATAAATCAATTGGATAAAAATAGAACCAAGAACATCAATTTATTTTAACCAGGGTTTACAACTTTTAAATTATATGAAAATGTATTATTTCCTCTGCTTTTAATTATTAACATATCTAATTGGTATTCATGGGTCTGGATTCAATTTCTGGCTAAACCACAGACATTTTTCTTTGGATATAGGATCTGGAACAAGGTCCACACAGGTTCTTTAAGGACGAATGAGTAGCTATGTGATATGAAAAGTAGCAAAATTATATTTAAAAAACCTAAAATAATGTCGAGGGTCTGTACTATGTACTCTCATCTGCTACCCATTGAGAGCAATCATTTTAATCAACCTTGGCTTTTTTGATTCAGTCATGCTATGGATAATTTATATTAAATTTGTATATTTAAAAATTCATATCTTAAAATGCCACAAATTTTTAGATCAGAATATGTTAGTTTGACTCGTAATATAAAAGCAGAAAAAGTAGCTTACCCCAAACACAACAAGATTAAGAGCAGAATTCTTACTAATGTTGCCAGTTTCTATGTCGATGGTATCTATCTGTTCCAGTGGATATGCAGCACAAGTAATACTTCCTGTAATTCACAATTTCATTTTATCATGTTAATACGTTAGTTGCTATCTAAAATCAAGTAATTGGCAATGTCAAGCATTATTAAGAAGGAAGTTAATAAATGATTGAAGGATCAACATAGTTTGTTAAAGATCAACCAAGATTGTCCCACACCATAGCCATTATGCCTTGCTATAGATCTACAGAATATATAAAGTCTTCTTAACAAAGAAACTGCCATTTGCAAGATAGAAGCAAAGGTTTCATAGCATTTTGTGCGCGGGAATTAACAGCGTATATAAGAGAAGAACTTGCATTTAAATTGGAAATTGCTCAGATAGCTCAGTCAATAGAGTCCTTGGCCTAGAAAGCCAAAGGTCCTGGGTTCAAGCCCCAGTCTGAGCATATAATTTTTCTCTTCAAATATGATTTATTCATCATTGAGATGTATGAAATGAATAATAAAAACATCGTACAGAATATATGCTGGTTCAAGTCCTCATGGGGAAGAACTTTGTCATGAGACTTCGGTCGGTATGGGAATTTTGGTCCACTTAGCATCGTGAAGAATTTGAATAGCTACAATAAAGAGCGTCTTCAGGTTGAGAAAACCAGATATAACATCTGAGAAATCTGAAATGCTGACAACATGTCAACCTTGTACTGGCTGGATTGTCATACACCTCTTTAAATGGCACAGGAGAACGTGAGGCCGGCAGCTAGCTGGTAGGCCAAGGGCCTTCTAAGTCTTTAGTGCCATGGATCATTTGTTTTATTCCAGACCACTAAGATAAAATCAACAGAAAATTCAAACTGAATGTAATGAAACAGGATATAACTGTGAGCCAGTTCCACGAGTTACTGTTATGCGTATTTTTATGTAAGCTGCTTCATTTTTTTATTTTATTATGAACAATTTACAATTCACCAAGTACCTTGGCTCAAGCAGTAGCAGTTGAGACTAGTATTTTGGAAGTTCTGAGTTTAAATCCTGGTGCCAACCAACCTGACAGGTTTTTTTCCTGGTTTCCCTTAGCCATCAATATAAATACTAGTAACTAGCGCTCATTAAATCTTAACCATCATTTAATACAGAGTAAAACCCCAATTAGTGCCGTCAGAATGCTATACTGGAATTTCTGCAATCCACACCTCAGTTATTTGTAGCATGTTGCATTATAGTAGAACATGTGTAAAGTTTCCTACAATAGATAATAATTTAGGAGAGGCTTCTGTGACATAAATAGTAATAATAATAACAACAACACTACCAACATGATTTTTACCTGCAAAGTGAAATTAACTGATTGTAATAGGAAACGATGTGATGATTCCAAAAATGACTTTGGATTTTTCCTATCACCCTTAGTTCAAAAGATATCTAAGAAAAATAATCCAGATAATTTTGTTATAATTTTGTTTGTGGGTAATTTACTTCCAGAAATCAAAGAAAAACATTTGTAACATTACTAAATGTGCATATTCTTTATATCTCGGGTGTCAAATTGGTGACCAGGATAAAGTGTGGTCAACTCATCAATGTTGTATCACTTGTATGACAAATCTTAAACAATGGTTACATGGCAAACTCAAAGAGTTACCATTTGCTATGGTGTGGCGAGAACCAACAAATCATATTAATGATTATTACTTTCACATGTCCCGCGCCATAGCCGAGCGGTTAAGGCAGGAAGCCTTGGCGCAGAGCTACAGGACTTGCGCTGGTTCGAGTCTCCATGGGGGAAGAAATTTTCTCATGGTATTTCGGCCAGTATGGGACTGGTGCCCACCCAGCATCGTGAGGCAATTGGGTAGCTACAATAAGTAGCGGCTCCAGGTTGAGGAACCAGCTATAACGGCTGGGGGACTCGACATGCTAACCACATGTCACCCCTACACTGGCTGTTGATCATCTACCTCTGTGATTGACACATGTAGATGTGAAGGGCCAGCAGCCGGCTGGTAAAAGGGCAACCGCTGAAAAGTGGAAAGACCCTCAATCAATCGGAACTTTCACATGAAAAATACATCTGGAATGTCTAGGGAAAGTAAACACATTATCCAGGCATATGACCTGCTCCATATAGCGACGAATTCATGTGCCTGTACCACCTAACACATGAATAGTAATGGTGAAGAAAATAGCGATTCCCAATCTAAGTTGTCCCCGGAGTCAGAGACCTCTAGTTCAAAACATCCTGACTTTCAACCAGATAATTCTGAATGTGAAAGACATTTTGTAGAGCAAATTTTTTTTTTATGATTGTGGGACAGCCGTGCTACAGAAAAACATTATGTGGTAGAACAGTGGGACAAGCAGCAAGAATATGTTCTGGGGGAAAGTAACATAAAACAAGTGAATCTATAAACAATCGCCAGTCATCTAGATTATGCTCAACCCCTAATTCACTCATTAAACTATTAACGTCTACACAGAAACACATATCCTCCTCCATAGCAAAATATTTTGCAAATGCCTGATGTCTATTTTGAAACACTGTAATTTTTGTATCCTTTACATGTAAGTTCCATTGTTTTACATTACATTATAAAGCCAATACGGCTTCTCTTAATGTTTTTTTATTATTCATTTTATACATCTCAATGATGAATAAATTATATTTGAAGAGAAAAATTATACGCTCAGACTGGGGTTTGAACCCAGGACCTTTCGCACTCTAAGTGAATGCTCTACCAACTGAGCTATTTGAGAAACTCCAATCTAAACACAAATTTTTCTCTTATATACGCTGTTAATTCCTGCGCACCAAATGCTATGAAACTGTTGCTTCTATCTTGCAAATGGTGGCTTGTTTATTAAGAAGACCTTTAATTGGAAATTTTACATTACATTATCACCGATATCTTAAAAGAATTAAAGACTACGCCAATTTTTGAATATATTAAACAGTACCAACTAAATTGGAAACGCCATCTTGAAAGAATGAGTTCAAATCGGATCCTCAAAGCTGTTTATAATTATATACCAAGAGGACAAAGATCACTGGGCCGTCCTATGAAACGCTGGAGGGAAAATTTTCTATAGGATCGTAACAGGCCTTGGCCTAATACTTGGAAGGAAGAAGAAAAAGAAGACATTACATTATAAAGCCAGTACAGCTTCTTTTGATGTTTCTATTATTCATTTCATACATCTCAATGATAGATAAATTATATTTTAAATGTAAAATTCCCAATTAAAGGTTTTCTTAATTAAGAAGCCACCATTTGCAAGATGGAAGCAACGGCTTCATAGCATTTGGTGCATGGGAATTACACTCATCCCACACTCCTCTCTGTACACAGTACAAGAATACATCATCTATTGGGAATTGGTAATGTATAGGAGGAAAACTTGCATTTAGATTGGAGTGCTCAGGTAGCTCAGTAGGTAGAGCATTGGCATAGAATGAAAAATGTCCTGGGTTCAAACTCCAGTCTAGGCATATATTTTTCTTAACCTTTAAGCGCCTAAGTTTAAATGGCCAGGTAGCGGCAGTCTGCCCGGGTTTAAATGTCCACCTAGCTTTTAAACTCCTTGGCTTTTGACTATAACTTTGCTGATTTTATTAACTCATATTTTAAAATCTGTGGGGGTCACAAACATCAAACAACGTTTAAAGTGTTAAATATTATTTTAAAATTGGTGGTATTCACGGCAAAAATCCATAGTGATATTTTTTTCCATAGAGATAATTTTAAATTCACGATAGTTACCAAATAACTTTAGGGACTTTAGAGTGTTGTGAATCAGGTTAGAAGTGAAAAACTATATTCCAACCCTCGCTCATTCTTTTGTTTAGAATTCATCTTATGTTGCATCCGGTCAGTTTTCCCCCAAAGTAGAAAAGGTTTGAAAAAAAAAAAGCAGGTCACATTCCACCCACAGCCCATATTCATTCACAGTTTTGTGAAGTTTACGATATGTCTGGTACAAAATCACTAAGTTCCGCTGAAATACAAGACATTCTCGGACTATGACAATGACGAAGATGGCAACAATGGTAATCACAAGCTACAATCAACTGATACTTGTAGCTGTGAGACACATGACTTTTGTCAGGTGTTGGGTTCGTGAAACTGGAATTGACAGTGAAGAAAACTGTACTCTTCCCCTGACATGACAGAATCAGAAATGTACCTATTTCTTGGCCTAATTATTCTAATGGGATATGACGTGTTGTGGGATAGTAAGACCTAAGAGAAAAGGGATGCTTAATAATCTGAGAATAATAATAATTCCATGGTGCGACAGGCCTAGAAGGCCCTTAGCCTACCAGCCAGCTGCTGGCCTCACACCCACATGTGTCACACACGTGTAGATGATCATCTAGCTAGTGCATGGGTGACATGTGGCCAGCATGTTGAGTCCCCCAGCCGTTATAGCTTGTTTACTCAACCAAGAAATTATTTTTTTATTTGTTAGACTTGACCATTCTATACAGTTTTCTTCTTCTGACTACATTGGTGCCAAAACAACACATAGAGACTTCTGACTTAGACTTGTCACAGACTTTTTGCAACAGGCTGATTGAACACCCTGTAGACGACTCCCTGGTACACCTAGTATATTGAGTACAGACATTTCATGATTTGAAGTCAACTTTAGTCAACATTGGGCCAAAACAACACATAGAGACCTCCAACTTAGACTTGTCAGAGACTTTTTGGAACAGGCTGGTAGAACATCCTATAGATGACTCCCTGGTTGTAGACCTAGTATATTGAGTACAGACATTTCGTGACTTGAAGTTAACTTTGGTCAACATTGGCCGCTAGCTTTACAAAGACTAATTTGTCGTGTGTGTTCGGCACGGGGAATCAGAAAACGTGTGCAAGTGAAGTGTAAAAGGTGTGATGTCGCTTTGTGTATTGATGATTGTTTTTTACACAAAAACAAACCTTTAATAAACAAATGCTATCTTCACATCACGTTGCGAAGCATCTGATAACCCCTGTTTGTAACAAAAGTAGTATATTCCAGTATAATTTCAAGCAACCAAACAGGTCCGCCTGCTCAGAACCCATATGCTGGGTCTGCGTGCAGACTGGACGTACAATTTAAACCCAGCATATGGGCCCTTGGGCGTTTAAAGGTTAAATTAATGAGTAATTTTTTACATCTTACCTCATATTTCATTTTTTCTTTAAACATGGGAACTAGTTTTCAAGAGAAAAATCTCTCTCATTTTCAACCGACATTATGACTACCGGCTTTTCATTAGAATCTCCATCAATAACGTTGCCATCTGGTGTTGATTTGATGCACTTCGAGATGAGGTCACGTTCATCAGGAATCTCGAAATTCATGGATCTAAATTTGTTGTTCTGAATATATATCTTCTCCCAAATTGTCAATTCTAAAGGTTTTTCCAAATATTTTAAAAGTTGGGCCTCTTTTTTAATTTTATGATTCTCCAACAAACTATGTGCTGCAATGTGGATGATATTTTCTCTGTGATAAATGCTAAATATATTGAATATGCATTGAAATTACTCAACCTTCAGGATGAATCTGTAAAATGTACTATAGAATTGGGAAAAAATAACAAAACCCATTTTTGGACCTTTACATGATAAGGAATGAACTACAAGGAAAAATTGAATTCAATGTATATAGGAAAGATACTCATACAGACAATTATATAGTCTTCAGGTTTTAATCATGTTGCGCATAAACATGCAATTTCAACAGTTTGATATATAGATTATTAAATGTTCCACTAAATCAAGAAGATTTTAAGAAAGAATACAATCACATTTTGAACATAGCCAATTTAAATGGTTTTGGAAAAGAAACGATCATAAATAAATTAATGAAATTCAGACAACAAAAAAGATTTAAAGGATACACTACCCTGCAATCAGATTCAAAGAAAGGAAAACAATTTAAGAAAATTACTTATCATCCTGAAATACATAACAAATTAAAAAAAAAATTCAAGAATATTACATTGTCACCGATAAATAAATTTAGCCTTGGTAATCTATTAAAAACAAATAAGACATTGAACACCCCAGATAGCAAAAAATATGGAATTTATCAAATTAATTGTGAAGACTGTAGTATAAATAGGAAAAACAAAATGAATTTGGACACTTGCACAAAGGAACATTTTAGAAATATTAAAAATAGTGAAATTGAAAAATCAGCTATTGTAGCACATAGTTTGTTGGAGAATCATAAAATTGAAAAGAGGCCCAACTTTTAAAACATTTGGAAAAACCTTTAGAATTGACAATTTGGGAGAAGATATATATTCAGAACAACAAATTTAGATCCATGAATTTTGAGGTTTCTGATGAATGTGACCTCATCTCGAAGTTCATAAAATCAACACCAGATGGCAACGTTATTGATGGAGATTCTAATGAAAAGCCGGTAGTCATAATGTCGGTTGAAAATGAGAGAGATTTTTCTCTTGAAAACTAGTTCCCGTGTTTACAGAAAACCTGAAATATGAGGTAAGATATAAAAAATGACTCATTAATGTATGAATTAAGAACCTCATAATGTTATTTCCTATATTTAACTATCAATATATTTTTCTCTTCAAATATACATCATGTACATAAAGTGAGCACATTTGCCTTCTATCTGCCCAGTGCAAAACCCAAAGCATGTGAAGTGCAGTGGGTGGCATTAGAACCACACACACATGCAGAATTTATGAAATCCAGGAAGGAGAAACTTGTTGCCCCTACCTGCTCTCTCATTATACAGCAGACACAATATTTGGGGAGTTTCAATAAAATATAATGCAATCCTATGCAGTACATGAGGAGTTTGTTTCTATGTCAAAAATCTGCCATAAGTTATTTATGGCCATAAAAAGTAAAACAGTTTGCAAACCTTAAAATGCAATATGTTTCAATTATAACCAAGAATTAAAAATATATCTCAAATGTTGTTGTTCAAATGAGAAACAAATGAATGCACTTACCTATTTGCCAATATATTTCTCTCTCGATATTGAGGATATGGAAAAACAACTGAATTCTTGCAAGTTTTGCTGCCAGTGTTAGAGGTGTCAGATTTAGATTATTTCTTATAGAGAGGGAGGCTCCTACTTCATAAGCCATGTCAAATGTTCCCTTCAAACAAAAGTACAAAAGAATAGTTTAACCAAGTAAGTAAATTCAGACAGTGGCATTTGAAACTCAAAACCCAAATTCAAACTCTGGCATTGATCAATCTGACTGTGGTTTTCTCTTAGTTTTTCTAAACTGTAAAGGCAAATTCTAGGTTCAAATTTCATTGATATTTTTAGGAAGTAACACTATGAGGTGTTACAGATTCCATTACCAGGACTCATTTCAACATAATCACTGTTTCATAGAATTAAAATTAAGTCAATGAACGTCTACAGAAAAGTATGTCAACACAACAGAAATGTAGAGCCTACTGAATAAAATCAGGATCCTTTATGACCTTAGACATGAAAAAACTACACAAAGGATGAAATAAAAATAAAAATAAATAAAATCAGTTCAGTTTTTAAAACTATCCACACATAACAATCAAAATTATTTTATTTTTTAAACATTATATCACTATGTACCATTCTGGCTCAGATGGGAGCACATCGGCCTTTCGACCAGTGGGTTATGTTTCAATAGCAAAAAAAAAATCACCATCATTCTGACAGGTATTAATTCTATCTACAAGAACTATTACAGCCTGATAAAATTGCCTTAAGGAACCTGGGTAAGTGCATTCATGCGATATGTGCTTTCCAATTATACTGACGTAGTTGAGAACTGGTGACATGTTGCAAGAAGAATTTGAAATTTTAATTTGTAAATTTTCAATACCAGGACTAGGTGATGTACCTGTGCTCAATTGATAAGATTAAGCACAAAATTCTTGGATTAATAGTGTTTTTGTCATATTAACCATGTGGTTCCTGTTGTCAGTGACAGCAATTTATTGTTTCAGTAGACCTTAGCCCTGTATAATTACAATGTTTACATACATGATCAATTTCAGCATTTTTAATCCAATCATTGTATTGTCCTGTATGTAGGATCGTAAGAATTTTTTTTCACTCCTAATTTTTAATAATTAGATTCTTGCGATTATTTACACTTTAATTTAGTAAAAACTGTCAACTCTCAAGTAATATGTTATGAATATTTATTGTAGAATCTTAATATGTAGTCTACTACATTCATTGTACACTGTAACACAGGGCTGATAAACTGAAGTAAAAAAAAAAAAAGTGAAATGTTCATAGCATACGCTGACTATTGATAATTTTAATAAAACTAAAAAAGCTTATTACAATGTCAAATTCCATACTTTAGCTTGCTTCTCATTTGAATTTTATTCTTAAATAAATAGTTAATTGTCATAAACTGATTTACTAATTGAGGAGTCCAGTGAGGGAGGGAGCTATGCCACTTTGAGAAGAAATGGTAAAAATCAGTGCTATTTATATTAAAATTTATATTTTTCCTGTTTCATAGTTTACATAACAGTAAGTTAAAGAAGAAACAAATTTACTCCTTTATTCAAGAAATAATTTCGTAATACAATGCTTTGTGAAACCCAATTTATTTCCATTTGTTCTCAAAATGGCATAGCTCTGTCTCTCACTAGACTCCTCAATTGATTTTACAATTGAAATTATTACATAATTGTAATATTATTAGGTCACATTTTTTATGTTAGTGCATATTTTTGTCATAAGTGCATATGTATACAGTAGCAGCTCTTTATTTGCGGTTCCTTTATTTGTGGTTTTATTATTTGCAGATTTAAAAAATGCGATCACAGTTCCTGTATTCGCGACTAAATTTTTTTTTATTCACATATTCAGTCGATATATTAGAAGGATTAGTGTCCTTTATTAACCATCAGCAGCTTTTTTTTTAATGCTGCAGGCAGGTGCCAAGGCAGCTTTTACAAATAGTGATTCAAACCAAATGGACAAATAAATATTAAAAAAAACAAACCTTATTGTCATTAACCCTAAAGTTCATTGTTAAAAGCTGTTGTCACATTTCATGTGCCAATATGTACTTTGATTAATGCCTCCATTGCCACGATTTTGTATATCATTGTTTCAATTTGTCATTCGTTGCAATAATTTTTATTGAATAACACATCTCTTGTGCTTTGTTCCCAGTTTATAATGTCGAGTAAAAGGAGAGAAAAATTAGTACCGAAGAGAAAAAAAAATTAGTGTTGCCACTTAAAATCCCTCCATGGTATCTTGTCGTGGTGGAGTGGCTTGCGTGCTTAAATGATCCTGAGAGCTATGCCGGCGGTAGCATTGCTGCCAATAGGGTTACCCATGCCAGACTGGTCGAAGGTGATAAGCCAGACAAAAAAAGTACCTTGGTCGAAAGAGTGACGATCTTTCACCGTAAAAATACAACCATCAAGAAATGCGGACATGGGTTCAACTGGGGTAAAATACTCATGCCAAAGGCTCAAACACTTAAAATAAAAATGCTTGACGGTTTACACGCGTTGGCAAGTTATTTGCGTGTATATCACGCTGTTTCAATGCTAATGAATCAAGAAATCTGAAGACAAAATTCATAATTGAATATCAATCTTAATTGAAAGACCTTTTAAAAGCGGCAAAACAGGAAAAAATTACTAAGTTCTTTAAGTCCTTGCCTAAACCTGACAGTAATAATTAATAGAAATTGTTCAAAATCTCTCATTATTTTATTTTATTTTGATAATTTTTATTTTATTCTGTAACCTTGGAACGTATCCCCTATATACTCATACAAATTACCATTCCATATTCGTAGTTTCTGTATTTGAAGCATATTTGCGGAACATATCCTCCGTGAATAAGGAGCTTTTACTGTATACTTAAAACTTCCACCTCTGACAGTTTGTTAAATGTTTCTGAAAAATAAAAAAAACAACAATCACAACTAAAATGACTTCAAGGGAGACATCAAATACGCATAATGCTATTTTTCGAAAGTAATTTTCAAGATATGAAGGTCAGATATTATGTTTTAAATAGGTACCAACTAGGTTTTGTGTCGCAAATTTTGAGTTAGTACAGTAATTGATATTAACATTTTGAATGCAATTTTAATTTATTCTGACCATAATTTCTAGGCATTTGAAATGATTTTCACAAATGATTGATATGCTATTAATTTACGGGGAATGTTTCCAAACAAGCAGAACAGCAGTATGCTCAACGTTTCCTGGAGAGACATCATCCAACCCATCCTACCTTCACTAATATTGTTAGTAGACTTCGAGAGACTGGAAGCTTGGACCCACGAAAGTGGATTCGAAACAAAACTGTGACAAACGAAGCAGCCAAAGTAGCTGTTTTTGCAGCTGTTGCAATAAACCCTCATGCCAGTTCTCACGAAATATAAAGAGAGATTGGAATTAGTCGCACAAGCATGCTACGCATTCTTCATTGGCATGAGTTCCATCCATTCCACACCTCTCTACATCAAACACTTGATGACATTGACTTTCAAATTCATCTGGAATACAGCCAGTGGGTTCTGCATCAAGGACATGACTTCATGAGTAGGACATTGTTTACCGATGAAACCACTTTTACAAATCATGGGAATGTGAATGTACACAACATGCACTTCTGAGCAGTAGAAAACCCACATTGACTTCACCAGGTACAACATCAACGTCAGTGGAGTGTTAATGTATGGTGTGGTATTGTGGACATCACATCATAGGCCCGTATTTTATTGATGGGAGACTTAATGGGCGAAAGTACAGGCGAAAGTACGTCTGTACCTTACCTGTACTGATGGAGGATTACTGCTGAATTTGCATCAAATGATGTGGTATCAGCATGATGAATGCCCTGCTCATGATGCTATAGTGGCAAGAAATGAACTAAATCAACAATTTCCAAATCGATGGATACGACGTGGTAGTCCTGTTCAGAGATTTCCAGCGCGATAACCTGACCTCACACCTTTAGATTTTTTCTCTGGGGACATGTGAAAAATGTGGTGTACCAGCAGGTTCTAACAACAGTGGAAAACATGTAAGAGCATATTACCATAGCATCCACTGCACTAACACAAGAAACACTGACAGAATTTGGTCGATCAGTGATGATGTATGCACAAAGGTGTTCTGAAGCTAATGGTCATCTCTTCGAATATGAATTGTAAAGTTTCTGTTTTGAGGAATCTGATTGCAAATACGAGATACGTAATGTTGTGTAGCATGTTGTTTTTATTTTTGACACTGACATTTATTTTTGAGATTAATCGTGTTTATTTTTTATTGTACAGTACACTACTTTCATGTGACCAGTTGTACTGTACATTGTATGTATAGCACAGTATGTGTGCATGTACATATAGGATTTCCACAGTCTTAAAATGTACATTTTATTTTTTGCAACACAAAACCTAATTGGTTCCCAAAAAAAAATAAAATAAAAGTTGACTTTAATATCATGAAAATTATTTACATTAAAAAAAAGTATTATGCATATTTGATGTCTCCCTCGATGTCATTTAAGTTGTGATTGTTGTTTTTTATTTTTCAGAAACATTTAACAAACTATCAGAGGTGAAAGTTTTAAGTGGGCCACCCTGTATATACATATATATATATATATATATATATATATATATATTTGTATATTTTGGATATTTTTAGGTCGTAAATATCCTAGCCCTAATTATTACAAGTAGCCCCAAGTAAAAAAAATATGTTAGAGCAAGTCATTACCACACACACACACACACACACACACACACACAAAATTTTACTCACTACTTTCTCATATATAACAAGCATGTGCAGAACTGTGTTTCCATTGGTATCTTGATTATCAGGGTTTGCTCCTCTTGCTAGAATTAATCTGTAACACTCCTCCTGTCCTAGACATGCAGCGAATGACAAGGGGTACTCTCCCCAGTATACATATCTGCCAAATGTAAAAAATTATAATATTACTGATACATAAAGCCCATTATAATTTGTTATTTCTTTGTATTAAATATAATTGTTTATTGTGAAAACAATTGGATAGTTCAAAATATGAAATATTTATAAAAATTACTTATGTCATTATTAAGTATGTGTATGTGAGAGAAAATATTGAAACAGTTAAAGTTTTGAATTTTTCTGGAAACATTTAGTTTGAATGTCTTGATTCTTATTGGCTAAAAGGCATGATGATATAATTTAAAATAAACGGTTATGCTGGACTTTTATTTGACATATATTAAATTTTAAATTAAGGACAAATCAATATAAAGGTTCAAGACACATCACATCTAAAATATATGTAATGATGACAATTAATTTGAGTCAGTCGCTATTTGTAAGTAAATCAGTAAACAAGTTCTCTATGGTGATGCTAGGTGCCAATCTTAATTCAATGAATGAAGGAGTCATTTCTTATCTAACCTTATAGTTTGTTTTCTCAATGATTGAAGAAATAATTTCTTATCTAACCTTATAATTTGTTTTCTTAAACATGGGAACTGCAGTTTTCAAGAGGAACATTCCTCCCATTTTTAGCCAATATTATGACTACCAGATTTACGTTGGAATCTCCTTCTATAATGTTGCCATCTGGTGTTGATTTGATTAACCTTGAGATCAAGTCCTGTTCATTGGGAATTTCAAAATTCATGGATCTAAATTTGTTCTTCTGAATATATATCTTTTCCCAAACTGTCAATTCCAAAGGTTTCTCCAAATGTTTTAAAAGTTTAGCCTCTTTTTCAATTTTATGACTCTCCAGCAAACTATGTGCTGCAATAGCTGATTTTTCAATTTCACCATTTTTAATATTTCTAAAGTGTTCCTTTGTGCGAGTGTCCAAATTCCTTTTTGTTTTTCCTATGTATACTTTATTGCAGTCTTTATAACTAATTTGATACATTTCAGAGTTTTTACTACCTGGAGTGTTCAATTTCTTATTGGTTATTAATAGATTACCAAGGCTAAATTTATTTATCAGTGCCAATGTAATATTGAATTTCTTGATTTTTTTTAAAAATTTGTTATGTATTTCAGTGTTGTGCCTACACTAGGGCCTAACTGCCATAATAATAAAATAATATAAAAAACCGATAAAACATATACACAATATACTTGTTTATTATACCAGAAGATAGGGAATAAATAATCACCTTTAATATGCTGATTGAAGTCACACTCAAAGTTCATACAAGGGTTTTATCAATAAATAACGAGGGTAAAAATTATAATAAAATAGAATATCTTAGACTAGAAGTGATTTCACATCAATATATTTTTCAAATTATGAGCACACACTTACGAAAGCTTATATAATTACACAAACAACCTTGATTTTGAATAACACTAGTTTCAAACTAATGGGACACTCTTACGAAAACTTATATAACCCAGTAAACATTAGATAAGTAGAAAACATCTTACACAACTTGGCCCTGACAGACCCAGGAAGATTGCTATACAGGGTGATTACAAATGATTGGAGCGATTTCATGATTTTATGGTAGCTGTAGTATTCGACATATTTTCACGAACTTTTACAGATACATAGAGCAACTTCCCAGGTTTTTTTTGAGATGTTACAGGTGCTCCATATGCTCCCCCTTGGTGATTCTGCAGATATCAAGTCTGTAATCAAGTTCGTCCCATACTCGACGTAACATGTCCCTATTAATTTGTTCAAAGGCATTGATTATGCGAGCTCGCAGTTCTGGTAAGTCTACTGGTAAAGGAGGCACAAACACTGAATCTTTCACATACCCCCAAACAAAAAAATCGCACGGCGTCAAATCGGGGGAGCGTGGAGGCCATGACAACAATTTCTGATCATTCTCTCCACTGCGACCGATCCATCGGTTTGGCAATCTCATGTTTAAAAATTCACGAACATCGTGATGGAAGTGTGGTGGAGCACCATCCTGCTGGTAGATGAAGGTCTCACTGTCGGTCGTCAGCTGCGGCATGAGCCAATTTTCCAGCATGTCCAGGTACACGTGTCCTGTAACGTTCTGCTCGCAGAAGAAAAAAGGGCCATAAACTTTGAACTGAGAAACCGCACAGAACACACTAACTTTTGGGGAGTCGCGAATGTGCTGCACAATAACGCGGGGATTTTCTGTGCCCCAGATTCGCACATTGTGTTTGTTCACTTTGCCATTCACAAAGAATGTTGCTTCGTCACTGAAGACAAGTTTCTCACAAAAACCATCCTCATCCATAAACTGCTGCATTTGTGTACAAAATTCAAACCGACTCACTTTGTCAATGGGCGTAAGGGCTTGTAGAAATTGCAAGTGGTAAGGTTTATGCTTCAATCTTTTCCGCAAGATCTTCCAAACGGTCGGTTGTGGAATGTTCAGCTCTCTGCTCGCTTTTCGTGTTGATTTCTGTGGGCTACGTGTGAAACTCATCCGCACACTCTCAACCTTTTCTTCACTCACTGAAGGACGACCCGTTGATTTCCTTTTACAGAGGCATCCTGTAGCTTTAAATTGCGCATACCATCGCCGAATGGAGTTGGCACTCGGTGCATCTTTCTCGAACTTCGTTCTGAAGTGTCGTTGCACAGTTATCACAGATTGAGTTGAATGAAATTCAAGCACAGCATATGCTTTCTCCTCGCCTGTCGCCATCTTTGATAACTGCTGCGCTCTCTCGGTTTAAAGCTGAAACACGGCTGCGAGAGAAAACAAAAAAAACCTTATGAGTTTTTATACATAACTTTAAAGTTCTGTGAAGATATGTCAAATAAGATCGCTACAATAAAATCATGAAATCGCTCCAATCATTTGTAATCACCGTGTAGGTTGGGAAATAGATAAGGGTATCCACAAATTTGGAGGGAGAGAAAGGTAAAAATGATCGTATAAAAACCCTGGGGTTTTGGGAGAGATGGCAGGACGGTGTGGGGGACCGAAAGTTCCTCCTGGGGAGGACTGCAGCCTCTACATGGGTAAGATGCCTTATATACTATTATCCCTCTAAAAGGTTCATATTTTTTAAAATGGTCATAGATTCTAACAAAATAACTTGGAATAATTTTGGATAAATATTAAGAATGTACTTTATCATTTGGAAGACCTAAGGGTCAAATAACTTAGAATAATTTTGTTAATTATTAAGAACATGCTTTATGATAGGAAGACCTAAGGGTCAAGCAAAAATGAATAATAACCTAAAGTTGATTTTTAAATGGTTCTATCTCTGAGTATTATCAAAGTTTAATTGTTCGGCTCAATTCAATGGCGATTTTTAACTATAACTGTTATTTTTGTATGATGATTTTTAATATGTCTCTTTATTGTTTTGTTTTATTTAAATAAATACAGTTAATATTTGTTTAATGTGTTTATATGTGAAGTTACCCACCAAAAACCAAGGCCAACCGCTCGGACCAAAGACCACTTAAACTATAGAGATCCTTTTTACGCTACGTAATGACCGGGGTTAACTTCCATTGTAACATTCTGGATGATAAGTAATTTTCTTGAATTGTTTTCCTTTCTTTGAATCTGATTGCAGTGTGGTGTATTCTTTAAATCTTTTTTGTTGTCTGAATTTCTTTAATTTATTTATAATTATTTCCTTTCCAAAACCATTTACATTAGCTATGTTCAAAATGTGATTGTATTCTTTCTTAAAATCTTCTTCATTTAATGGGACATTTAATAATCTATATATCAAACTGTTGAAAATTGCATGTTTATGTGGAATATGATTGAAACCTGAAGACTTCATATAATTATCTGTATGAGTATCCTTTTTGTATACTGAATATTGAATTCTATTCTTTGTTATTGTTCATTCCTTATTATGCAGAGGTCCAAAAATGGTATTTGGTTATTCTTATCTAATTCCATAGCAAATTTTACAGATTCAGATTGAAGATTGAGTAATTTCAATGCACTTCAATATGTTTAGAATTTATTACAGAGAAAATATCATCCACACATCTATATCAATATTTAAACATCCAGGGATAAGCATTGGTGATATGAATCTCAGACCTAATACAGAGAAAAAAAAACATATAAAAAAGTGCATTGTGTAGAAACTGCATAAACTAGGCAAATTCCTCAGTAAGTCAAATTTATAGTCCATTTATATGGTTTATGGAATACTCATTTCTTTTGTTAAATTAAAAAAAAACAATTTCTGATGCCAGCTTATTTAAAAGTGTAAGATTACAGTGAAAACAAAGATTTTTTTTTTAAATTTGGGATTCAGGTAACCCCCCTCTCCCTTTTCTAATATTCAGATTTTGCTATATTTTAAGAATATCTTCCTGATTTTATTTTAATATCATATACTGAGTTTCATTACAAAACACTGAAAATTAAAACCACTAGACTGATTTTAAAATTTTTATTTAAGGTGAACTCCTACACCTAATGGTCTGATTTTGCTGGTTAACAAACTTGACCACAGTGTTTGTGACAAGTTTGGTTCTCATTAAAAACATTGTCATTTTCGGTGTCTACCAGATAACATTGGTAAAATATTTTCTGTGAGAACAACCTCAACAGCATCATTCCTTCATAATTAGCTAAAATACTGATGTAATTAAAAATTAGGATCAGATTAATAAATCCACACATAAAAAACTATTTAATACTTCTCTACTAAATAGTTTCTCTGCCTTATCACGCAGTTGGCCCGGGTTCGATTTCTGGTCCGGACAGTTTCCTGGGTGAGGTTTTATCGGGGTTTTTCCTCACCTGTAACACAAATGTCAGGAAACTTTAAGGTCCAAATGGTCCCTGAACATCATATGGTCATCGCAATCATCTTCATTCATATTCATCTTAGATTAAGCTTAGGATTAGGGACTCTCCTGGCGCACCACTATCATCATCATCACATCATCATCATCAACCATCATATCATCAGGGCAATGTAACTCTGCCTTCCAGGCGGCCCAACCTCAGAAGTAGGTTACAATTTTGCCAGTGCCAGGAGAGAACACCAGAAATGTCCAAAAGGACAACCTGGAGCATACATTTTTTTTTCTATTTAGTATATTACTGATACTGACTGCTTGTCACTGAATGTTTAGTTCTGAATCTAACAGCTGACTAGAACAGAATGAAAACATAATCATGGACAGAGGATAGAGGAAGAAGGGATGGCAATGTCTGCACATTAGGGAGCATATATTTTTTGTGGCTAAATAATCAAATTATGGAGTCTTAACAGTACGTATTATTGTACTAACCCTTCATAGGTAGTTTCTGGACAGAGGTTGACATATTCATGGTCAAGGGAATCAGTTCTAGAGCCTTTCTGATCCTCAGGGCACATGAAGTTTCCCACGCATCTCTCATGGAAGTCTGCACCAGAATCCAGGAGGAACTTCACCATAGATGGGTCTTCATTTACAATAGCCACATGCAACACGCTCTCACCTATATATCAATGTATTTATATTAATAATACAAATAAAATATTGGAAAAACTTTAGTTTGATTTCCATCATAAATTTTCTAAGTCCTACAGAATAATAGTGCACATGCACAAATGTTGAGGCTAGGTGGAACCACATATCTATGAAATCCTACAAAAAGTTTATAGAGTTGTAGCAAGATGGCACCACGTACCTGTGAAATTGATATGACCAACCTTTGCAATAAATTCCCAAATGTTTTTTAGAAATGGATGTACACTAACTTCTCCCTTCCTAACCTAACAAAATAAATTACACACATATTATTTAATGTACACTAATCTAATATACACTAACACCAAACTAGCAAAATTAAGTTAATTTCTTGAAATGTGGTGCGGAATTAATTGAGAATGTTCCTAACACCGATTTCACTGATACCTTGTGGAAGTTACAATAAGAATTCGTGCATCTCGTGCATGCACACTGTGGTTCGGGTAGAACTTTGAAGAAATCATTGCATACATACTACTACAGTCATTAAGTTCTGAGATTTTATGCCTGGAGGGTAGGCACCCACAAGAATCTGAATGTCTCACAAGATGCCAATAACTAGGCGTATACTTAAACAGAACCACATCCTCCCTCAAAATAGTCGCATTTGGCCCTTATGCAGTTTGCAAATGGTGGTATAGCTGCTGGAAGCACCGCTGAAAGATGTTGGCAGGACAGTCCCGTATGGCTTCTCTTGTAGCAGTCATAACCTCTTTGGAAGAATAAAATCTATGCCCTCATAGGATTGTTTTCATGCAAGGAAAGAGAAAAAAATGGTTTGTGGCTGACCAGTATGCACATCATCTTCCAAACTGGCTCTTCCTTGCAAAAACCGTTGGTGCCACCTAAACACACAGTGCAACTCAATGCGGTTGAAACTTGCTGCATCATTTGAAACGTTTTGGCAGTGGTCTTGCCTAATTTCTGACAGAATTTGATGTTTGTCCATTGTTCAAACTGTGACATCTTGAGTTCCGATGTGCGCATTCAAATCACCGTCACAACAAAGACTTTGTTCTGCTTGCAGTGCATGCACTCAACTGTCTCTTGCTGGGATGAGAGACTAACTGACAAGGTACCAAACCACGGCGCCACCTATGCGCTATAGTGCAATACAGCGCCACTATGCACTCAGTCTCAAAACTTAATGACTGTACCACATAGATTATACAGGATTTAATAATTATAAAAAAAGTGTTATAAGTATTGTTGAAGAATATTTAAAATAGTACAAAATGTTAGTAAAGGCAGAAGCAGTACATTGAGCAACAGAATTACAAGAATATAGCATGGAAAATCAAGTGGAAATTAATCTAAATTAAAATAAAACTTAAATCCTATATTTTATACCTTGATGTAAGATATCATTCACAGCTATAAAAAATAACATAAAAATGACTAATAATAATAATAATAAGTTACAATAGGAAGCAACATTATGAAGTTCTTATTAATAACTAAGGTGAGTCTGTTACACCTTACCTTATTTATTTTGATGACTTATATATTAAAAGTAAGAAAGAATCTGTGGAATTAATAAAGTACAGTGTGATTCAGAAATATGGCTATACGTTTGATTGCATTTTGTGACGAAAATATTATTATTAAAGGAAATACGACGTTATCATTGGAAAGGGAATCCTTCAAATTACAACAATGGAACAAAACAAAACAAATCACTTACAACAACACTAAGCCAGTTACTTTATTGCTTCAAACTGTTCGCCGTTTACATCCAAGCATAATTGGCAACGCTTTGGGAAGTCATTCATTGCGTTATGATATATGTTTAGAGGAAATAGGTCTAATATCTTCCTCAATCACTAATTTCAGTATGTCGACTTCTTTAGGTTTCCGCACATAAACCTTCTCCTTCAAATAACCCCACAACCAATAGTCACATGCTATGAGGTCAGAGGAACGGGCTGGCCCATCCAACTGTTTTGCAAATGAACATCCAAAATTTCCCTCACCGCAATTGTATAGTGAAGAGGCGCACCATCCTGCTGGATTAAACATTGTTCATGTTCAGCACTTTGCATTACCGGCAGGACAATTTGTCTAAGGATATCACTATACCGATCACCATTAACAGTCTCGTCCAAAATTCGCATTCCTAACAGCCCTTCCCATCCGATCATAGCCCAAACAGTGATTTTTCCGTATCTTAAACGTGTCTCTTCAAAAACATTAGGATTCTCTTTACCATAATAATGACAATTGTGTCGATTAACACGTCCTTTCACATGGAAAACAGCTTCATCAGAAAAGTGCAATTTTCTGTACCAATGTTCGTCGTTTTTGCTGATTCCCTTACAACAAATTCACAAAATTCCATCCACCTGTCAGGGTCGTCTTCATTAAGTTCGTGGACACGAATCGGTTTGGAGGGGTGGTACTTCTCACGCTTCAAAACACGACACACACTCGATTGACGGATACGAAGCTCACGCGCAGCTTGGCGGGTTGATTATTGTGGGCTAGCGTCGAACGCCTCCACAATTCTCTTCGTTGTTTCTGCATCCGTGCTAATGCGAGGCCATCCAGGAGGTTTCATTTTCTGCATCCTTCCCGTTTCCAGCAGTCGTTTTCTCCACAGTCGACGGCTGAAATGCTATGTTAAACTCACACCTTGCCCGTCTTGCGGCCTCACGATCATTAGCATACGTTATTATCCATGCAGCAATTGTAATTTGCTGTTGCATATTCAACACCATTTTCACTAATGACGTATGTCCTACACTGTTTTGTTTTATTCCATTGTTCTAATTTGAACAATTGCCTTTCCAAAGGTAATTTCATATTTCCTGTAATGGTAACATTTTCATCACACAATGCGATCAAACGTATAGCCATATTTATGATTCACCCCATATAGTAACAGAGACAAAACATGCACTTATATATCAGCCACAATTGAATAGCAAGGTTGTAACCCTCAATCTTTTCCAAATTTTTTTTTCATGGATAAAAGTCGCATATGTCATTAACAACCTTTTCCTATGTAAAATTAAATTAGAGAGAGAAAAAAAACAAAAGTTTTAACCTCCTCCTACCCCAAGGGCCTCCTAAGACCTGGTGGAACCACTTCACATTTTTATTAAAAACAATTTTTTTAATATGATGTTAAGTTCCTTCTTGAACAATATTCTATCATCATCATTTATAATTAATAATATAATTAAGATATAATAATAATAATAATAATAATAATAATAATAATAATAATAATAATAATAAAATTAAAAATCAGATGAATCGAGGAAAGAATCAGGTAAGTCACTTTTTTGTCGAAAAGAAGTTCGAGGTTTCATTAAATTATCCATGGAAAACTATAGTTTAGAACTAAATATAAATATCCTCAACTCATGTCCAACTCAGGGTCAGGTTGAGGGATGAGATGAGATGAACCCATATATATATATATATATATATATATATATAGAGAGAGAGAGAGAGAGAGAGAGAGAGAGAGAGAGAGAGAGAGGTCTGTAAATGACTAGGATGCCAGCCGATCATGCCTGATGCACCATCACAAGGATAGCCTACCAATAGGCTGCTGGCCTCACATCCACATGTGTTTATCATATAGGTGGACAATCATTCAGCCAGTATAGGGGCGATATGTGGTCATCATGTCATGTTTCCCAGCTGTTATAGCTAGTTTTCTCAAATTCCTCACGATACTGGGTGGGTTCCAGTCCTATACTGGCTGAAGTTACATGAGAAAATGTCTTTCTCACGAGGACTCGAGCTCTGCAAATCACATAGCTCTGTAGCAAGGCATCGGATACAGAATGGGACAGTTGGGTACATTAATGAACTAGTGAAATGCTTACCATAATATTCATCACACATATAAATGTCATTGATGAGTTTGGGATAGAATCTGAGAAGTCTCTTGGCAAGATCTGCATGTAAGGATGTAGCGTTGAGCAGACAGAGATGCAAGATTGTCTCACCCACAGCACCTCGCTCCTTCAAGTCCCAACACACTTCACGACACTTGCTCGGATCTGAATTTCATATACATTAAAGTAAGACATCTAATCATGAAATGTACAGCTCAGATTCAGTACTAAGTAACAAGGAATGGGTAATTTATTCTCCTGGGTCTCACTCAGCCCCTTTAACAATGATTGGTTGGCATCTAATGTCAACCATTTGGTGATAATGCTTTTCACTATCTTGAACCCAATATTTGGAATAAAAATTTGAAAACTGAATGAATGTTGGACAGAAAAAAATATGATCTCAATCCATATCTTCTTTAAGATTACAGAAAGGGTGAGTAGGAGATTCAGCATATATATATATATATATATAAGTATGAATAAGAAAGTTTTCTTGGGTTTTCCGCGTCTTGGATTCAAGTTTGGCCCCTGGCCACTGACTCCGACGTTTCAGCATGATCCCACATGCCATTATCAAGGAATGATTCCTTGATAATGACATGTGGGATCATGCCGAAACGTCGGAGTCAGTGGCCAGGGGCCGAACTTGAATCCAAGACGCGGAAAACCCAATAGAACTTTCTTATTCATACTTATATCCGCGAAAATCTGCAATATAACATATATATATATATATTATAATTAAATGTTTAACATTGAGCAATGCAAGCTTAATATGGAATGATAAAAAAATAAATGCCTGGACGGGATTCGAACCCGGATCTCTGAGTATGTACCTCAGCGTGATATCCATTACACCACCAGGCGAATCCAATTCAAACACTTATTTTTCTTATATATGTATTATACTCTCCATTATTACTAGATGTCGCGAGAACTCGGTCTTCACTGCCATCTAGTAGCTGACTATAACAAGTAAGCAAATTAAAGAGAATATTTTTACCTTATAGCAGTGACGCTTTATAGATGTTATAATTCAATGTTTAACATTGAGCAATGCAAGCTTAATATGGAATGATAAGAAAAATAAACAGAGATCCGGGTTCGAATCCTGTCCAGGCATTTATTTTTCGTATCATTCCACACACACACACACAACACACACACATATATATATATATATATCAATTCAGATTTTGTGCTGATACAACATGGTACCTACATTAAAAATAAGAACTATCAGGTAATATCCTAAGTTGACTAGAGTATAGCCACCTTGTCTTTTGTTTTTTTCTATTTTCTGGGATGGATAGATTATACATTGTTAGCAGGATACTAAATCTTTATTTGAAAAAAATAACAATAAAATTTACCTTATATCTAAAAAATACAGAAAATTTATACTGATTTCAGTAGTTAAAATTTATACAATTTGAAAAAAGTTCTTAACAATTTACCAATAACAAATGTTTAGAGCAACTATTTAGGCAATTGAGGACATAAGCTGCATACTTCAAATATGTTGGATGGAAATAAGAATTAAAATATTAAATATTTGTTTAAATTATTTAACTATCACAGGGAAAGAAACACTATGAGGTTTAATTTAAGAATTAAATTAATATTTTTAATACCTCACCTCATATCCTTTATCCTACTAGACTGCAGTTTCGGAGCTATATCTCCATCATCAGTAGCCTCTCTTGGACATAACACCGGTCAAAGAGAGGATACTGATGATGGAGATATAGATCCGAAACTGCAGTCTAGTAGGATAAAGGATATGAGGTGAGGTATTAAAAATATTAATTTAATTTGTTTAAATATTTGGAACAGAAAGTACTAATTTGAAATGTTAATGTTGGCAACAATGATATATTTGAATATGAGAGGCAGGCCACCCAGAAGAAGACCAATAACATTCTGTTTCAAATTACACTTATGTAACCCCATTTTATTTGATATGAGTGTACTACTTGGATATGAAACATGTGCCACAGATCACTTTCCCATCCTGTGCTGATTGGTAGTAGTAAGGGGTTAGTTGTGCTCTACTAGTACTGTGTTGTATTATATTGCCTTGATTCAGTTGGAATGTACTTAGAGTGTGACTGGTGTAACAGATCAGCACCAGGTAACTTTGTCACACTGCCTACTATAGTCATGTGAATAAGTCTTCAAATTTCTAGGATTCCTTTCCAAAGTGTGGATCTACAGCCTACCACTTTATTCAAAATATTTAAATTTTGAATTAGGGAATATTTATTTTTTAAACTTCATATACAGGGCTATCCAGAACAGACTTCAAACATTTATTTATTCCAAACTACAAAAAATAGAAACACAATTCCAACGTTCCTGGAAAGAGATAACTTTCAAGTTCCGATCACGGCCACATTGGCTCTATTCCTTGTCATGTTGATTGTTTGTATTAAAATAACGACACAACAGGGCACTGAATTTGAAGAGGATGAGCATAAGATCAACTTTATCGTCGGTGACCTCCCAGGTCACCAGACCTAACACCGTGTGATTTTTATCTGTGGGGTTACGTAAAAGATCGTGTTTTTATCCCCCATATTCCTGACACTCTTGAAAATCTGCGACATTGAATTGTTGAAGCTGTGAATTCAATAACTAGAGACCACCTGATTTGTGTGTGGCAAGAAATAAGCCACTGTTTTGATATTTGTCGTGTAACACATGATGCTCATATTGAATGCATAAAATAGTGAAATTTGAACTTTTCTCTTCCCAGGAAAATTGGAATTGTAATTCTATTTTTTGTAGTTTGGAAGGAATAAATGTTTGAAGTGTGTTCCTTCTTTCTGAATAGCCCTGTATAACATTAACTATTGTAATATAGTAATAAAAGATATGTAATATTGCATATTTATTGGGGTATGCTAAATATTTATAATAAATAAAAAAAAGCACATTTTCATTTCAGTCTAAACCAGATGATTTTAATTTTTTTAGACCCAAAAAATATAAACAATATCATGCGAAAGACCAAATTACAATATAACTATTAAGAGTTAAATCAATTTTACATAAATATAATTTAAACATGACCAAATATTGATGGTGCAAATTTTACAGAAACACAAGAAATATTTGTACCAGTACTTGTTCCAAGTAAAGTGAAACTACTATCCCTGTCAGAAAATGATAGAGAATAAAATAGATGAACTAACTAACTCACTGCCACTATCAAACTCATAGATTCATTGCCGCACAGACATAAGCTCTCCATACATCACTATCCTCAGCATTTTTCAATTATCCCCTTACAATCCACCTACCTCACATCATGGTTAATGTTATTCTCCCACCTCGTTCTTGGTCTAGCAATTGAGCATTTTCCCTCTGGTTTTCCTACAAGAAGCTTCCATTCACCTCTTTCCCTATTTGTGCCACATGCCCTGCCCATAGCGGTATAAGAGACTTAACTGTTCTTATTATATCTGACTTCCTACAAAAACTATGTAGCTCACTATTATGTAGTCTTCTCCATTCACCTGCCTGTTCATCTTTCTTTGATCCAAAAATTTTCCTAAGAACTTTATACTCGTAATCTCTTTCCTTCCTTAAAGTTAGAGTCCATGTTTTGCATCCATATAATATATAACTGGGAAAATAACAGTTTAACGTTTTTTGAAAGGAGTTGGGGTGACAAGAGTCCCTGTAATGCATAAAAGCATGCAATTCCAGAATTGAGCCTATGTTTAATTTCTGTGTGCATCTCATTCCTATTTATATTTAATGTCCCTAAGTATTTGAATTCAGCCACTTCAAAAGTTCCATTACTTGTCATTAGCTGCCCATTTCCATTATGTAATTAATGTATTTCTATGTGTGAACATATATTTAGTTTTATTGATATTTACTTCCAGCCCCAATTCTTTAGTGCTATTCAATAGAATGTGGGTGTTGGCCTTTAGTATCTAATTGCTTACACCTAATAATACTATATCATCAGCATAATCTAAGAACTTATTAATACCATTTAGTTGTAGGGCTTCTTCATCCTCTAAAGATTTGAATGCATGCTTTAGTACAAAATTGAATAGTAGAGGAGATAGTGCATCTCATTTCTTTAACTCATTGTGAATTACAAAAGTATCAGAAAACTGTTTGCCTACAAGCACTCTATTCGTTGTTCCATTTAGACACATTCGTATAAGTCTAACCAACTTTTTAGGAATTCTGAACTCTAGCAGGGTAATATATAATTTTTTCCTCTTAATTGAATCATATGCCTTTTTGAAGTCTAAAAAAATTAATGTGCAGTGCCATTATACCCCATTTCTTTCCTAAAAATCTTCTTATACTAAAAATCTGATCTGTTGAAGACCTATTTCTTCTACATCCACATTTATCCACATCATAAATCCCAGAATATTATCAATATAGAAAGTAAGTCTGCTTACTAATTTATTTATTAGAATTTTGTACGAAGGTAACTTTTCCATCCATATAATATATTCCTGGAATCTGCAATCATATCCCCATTTTCATTCGTAATAATGTTTGTTCTAGCCTGGAAACCCTTCCCTCTCTATCCTAATTGTCTGATATAATTCTCTGATGCTCGTATTTTTTTTACATTCATTTCAGTATCATAAATCTTTTGTTTCAAATGTTTCTTCTTTTTACTTTTAATAACCTGGTCGTTTCCCATCTAATACTATCCAATTGTTCTAAATTTACGTAATTTGGTTTGTGTAACCAATTCATTTTTCCTATATAAAATAGTTGAACTAGCAATAAAATAAATCCTGTCTTAGACAGATGAATGTCTTCATAACTACATGGTCTTTATAGGAAGTCAGATATAATAAGAACAGTTAAGTCTCGTAGACTGCAATGGGCAGGACATGTTGCACAAATGGAGAATGAAAGATGTGCATGGATGCTTCTTGCAGGAAAACCAGAGGGAAAACGCCCAGTTGGTAGATCAAGAATGAGATGGGATAATAACATTAACTTTGATTTGAGGGAAGTAGATTATACAGGGATTGGAAAGCATTAGCTCAGGATAGGGATGTATGGAGAGCTTATGTCCATGTGGCCATGAACATAAGGGTTTGATAGAGCCAGTGAGTAACTTAAATTAATTAATTCATTGATTTTAATTTAATTATGATGTAAAAAAAATTATGACTTTAAAAACCCTGTATGCTAATGAAAAAAAAAACAATATTTTTTATAGGAATATACCTACATGGAAAAACAGTAAGTGGTAGATTTTCACTGGCATAAAAAATCATAAAATGTCATTCATTACGGTTCATACACTTACCTTTCGTATCTCCCTCAATGAAGAGTGGTCCAAGATCCATGTCTATGTCATAATCATCAGGATTTTCCATGGCTCTCAATACTGGCAGCTGCATGGAACAAACAGGTGCAAACTTTTGTTTATGGTTTCAGAATATAAAAAACTTTTAACATCAATAAAGTGTTGGAACAACTTTAGAATACTATGTTGTTTTAGTTAGGCTATTTTTCAGAACATTTTAATACTACCCTGGTAACCCTGTTTTTAACCAGAACTAAAAAACGGCTTAAGGAATATGCAGATATCTGAAGTTCAGCCAAAATGTTTATTTTGTTTTTATTTCATTGTCATTAGATATACTAAAAATTTCAGGCCATTTATCACACATAAGATATTTTAGAATATACAATAATGCTTCGTATTTTTATTTTTTTGTATGGTTTAATTTATAAACCACAAAGTAAATTTCACTAAAAATTTAAAAAAATGTACTAATATGTATGTTTATACCCTACACATCCCTCCTGGAGACATGAGTGCTCTCCTAGTGAAACATTTTTATCTAGTTAATATCCATCCATCCATAGTAATTCCGCCCGAGGGCAGGTCTTTCACTGCAATCATAGCATTTTAATGCTATGCTTTGCTGTTTTACTAGGGAATTATAGGTGTGGTAGCTTCCCATTGCTTTCCACACCAGTGAAGGATGATGATGATAATGATGGCCGGATGATTTTTGGGGACCCTTGGGCCCTAAGCTTCCGGACATTTTTCTTACAGGTTCAGAAAAACCCCAAATGAAACCTCACCCAGGAGCCTGTCCTGACCAGGAATGGAACCCAGGCCTGCTACCTCAATACTACAGCATGGACCTAGTGTCATGTTTATTTCCACACATATGTCAAAGAGTGACATGAGGTCAGTACATCACCTCAATGAGACATCTAGTACTCAACTAAGGTATTACTTGGATGGGGAAGGTCAGTTAAATTTTGCTCAGAGGCACTAATTTAGGCTTGTGGTATTTTAACGAGCCCAAAAATTTTCATACTCAGTCTCTCTTGGAGGACTTGTCCCAAGGATTTTTCCATCCTAAAAAATCTACCAACCCAGGACAGGTTTTAATCTGTAACCTTGAGGACTAGAGGCAAGGAACATAACCACTAGACAATCGTGGCCGACTTTCATTAAGATAACACAATACTCCTTTCAACTAAAGAATAAATAAGGAACTTACCATTTTATGCCTGGCTCTCTCTTTGTTTCTGAGCAGAACTAATCTAGAAATAGGAATGAGACGGCCTTGTCCTTTATTATACAGATAAGGTTCAACTTTTGTTTTTATGGCATGATCAAGTTCAGCATACTGTTTGGTTTGTGTTGCTCTCTTCATCATGTCTACAAGCAGACCTCCTCCTGCCAACAATCAAATTCAGTATCATATAATCTTGTCTAAAGAGTATTCTAAAACAATTTCCATTATTTAAGAAAAACAAAATTCTTATAAACATCCACTCAAATCAGAAGACAAGTTATGTTACATTTACTCTAATGATCGTCATCTTGAAAAATAAGATAAGCTTACTATTTTAAGCTCCTATATAATTTGAAACAATTTTATTATGTTATTTTGATAGATTGGTAAAATTATTTATTAGTAAGATAAATATGCTTTGAATAAAATATATATTTCAAAAACTTTGTTCATAAAAAGATCAAAATAAATGTGATGAAACATCTTAATATGCATAAAGACGATCATCATTCCATGTTATTATTTAGAGCTGATATGTCACACAATTATTCATCATAAAATATAACTGTCAAAATATGTAGACATGTGTTCCATAAGGGTAAAATTTTCTGAAGGTAAAGTAGTCCCCTATTCGGATATCCAGGTGGGAACTAATTCAGGGAATCCATGACAAAGGTTTAAACATAGGGACATGTTCCTAGGAATATGAAATGTTAGGACATTATATAGTAATGAGGCACTACAAATATTAACATGAGAATTAGATAAATTTCCCCTGGATATATCACTATACCGGAAGTAAGATCGCCAGGAGAATGCAGTCAGGAATCGGAAAGTTTTACATTATACTGTGGAGGTGCAGTAGGACCAGAATTCTAAAAGGGTTTATTAGTCTAAAGGAGGATCCTCTCAGCCATCTGAGATGTGAAGTAGTAAACAACATGATTTTGTAATCATAAACATACATGTCCCACAGAAGATAAGGATGATAAGATCAAGGATGGGTTCTATGAAGAATTAGAATGTGCAATTGATGTGTTTTCATGATATCATATGAAAATGGAGATTTGAATGCAAAAGAGGGATGCAAAGATATATTCAGTTCCTATAGTATATGTGTAATTATTATAATATTTATAAAGGTTCCGGTTGGCCTCAAATTTCTTTAAAAGTTTTATCTTTAAGGGGGGTAGAATTTAAGTTGGAATATATAGACAAATTCATTCTTCATGAAGATAGTAGCAACAATGAGGTTAGATTAGTCATCTTTGCCACATCAAAGAATCTTATTGTTAAGAGCACAACATTCCAGCATAAGGATATTCATAAATACACCTGGTTGTCTCCAGATTGTGAAATGAAAAATTAGATAGATCATGTATTAGTACTCGTAGATAAATGCAGAGGGAGAGAGATTGCAATTCAAATCATAATCTGGTCAGAGTGAAAATCAGAAGATGGTTATTGTTTATGAGAGAAACAAACATTAAAGATGACTGAAAAATTTGAATTAAGAAACTTGAGAAATAACGAACTACAGAAAGAACATCAGATAAAAATTGCTAATTGATTTGAAATATTGAAATGTTTAGATGAAGATATGGCAACTGATGAAAAAACTGATATAAACAGAGAATGGTACTATTATATTGTCAACATCAGAATGCATAGGTTATTTACAAAGAAACAAAATAATAAATGGTTTGTTAGGGAATCTGCAGACATTGTAAAGAAAAGAATGTTAACAAACATGTAGAGCCAAATGAAGTAAATTAAGGATTATTGGGTAACATCAGATGGGAAACCAGTAGGTTTTTAAAGAATAAAGAGAGGGAATATTTGAGAGAGAAAATCATCTGTAATGAATATATAATATAATCAATAAATTGAAAGATATGGTATGAAATTAATGTTTGTTTTAATTATGCAAGGATAATTGGTACCATTGAAGACCAAGGTATTACAAAATTTTACTGCAAAATACTGAAGGAAAATTTTGCTTCACTTGACAATTGCTATGAACTGTGTGAAAATCAGACCAATGTGATAAGGTAATGAACAAATAAACGGGTGAAAAAAAAAATCCAAGAAAACTGTTTATTTAACACCTAAATTGTATCACATATTTTTATTATATTTATCCAAAGTAATTGATATTTAGAAATCTGTGTTCTTACAAACTTCCACTCTATAAATACAAGGGTGATTTGTAAAGTATCTAGTATTTTTTCAGAAAAAAGCTTTATTGTGGCAAAAATTTCTTACATACCAATGAAAAGTAACCTTTCAATTATTTTTTAATATAATTTCCATTCACATTTAAACATTTGCCATAACACTTCACAAGCTTCAAAATTCCTTCTGCATAAAACTCCACCACCTGTGACTAGCCATCCATTGATACTCTCTTTGAGTTCCTCATCCTTTTGAAAGTGCTTACAATGCAACCCATTTCTTCATGTTTGGGAAAAAGTGGAAGTTGCTTGGAATTAATATATTTGTTCAGAATTTCTCTCCTCAGTTTGGTAGTGTCTCACAGCACATGCCCCGATTTAATGTTGTGTCTCATTCCATGAAATCTATCACAATACACCTTTCTTGTCCCAAATATAGTTGCTATGAGCTTTTTGGTGGAAAATGTTTCGAGACATTTTTGTCATTTCATAGGGAAGTGGGTGTGATCTCATGTCATGGTTTGTCATTTTGTTTCAGAATTCACATATGAAATCCACAGCTCATCTCCAGTGAGAATCTGATTGAGAAATGTCCCAACTTCACTCTCATAGCACTGAAGGAACGATATTGCTGCTCCTATCCTCATGGTTTTTGGTTTTTTGGACTTCACACAGAATTTTTGGGACCCAATAAACACAAAATTTGCAATAGTGTAACCTTTTGTGTCACTACTTCCTACAGAATAGTCCAACTGATTTGCAGAAATTTATCTGGGAGTTCAGAAACTGTCAAATGCTGATTCTCTCTATTACAACAAGTTCATCAATCACAACAGGCACTTGTTGTTCATCCGTCTCCAACTTCACGACACCAAAGTTGAACAACACCGCCACTCATACACTGCAGTAATGTCATGATCAATTGCAACTGCTGTCATTTTTTTTGCCTACAGAAACAGTATTACTCCACTTACCTCGCACTTGGCAGGAACTTCTATTGTTACAGAGATTTTAAACACCTGTTTAAATTAAAGAAATGGCCGAATGCAACCACACAATTATACTGCCAGGAGCATACTGAATCAGGTACTAAACATACAGTTCTGAACCAAGCTATACAGTGGAACGAAGATTGTTCACATGGTGGACGAGACTGGAACTTACTTTCCGATTCACCCTCATATATTTATTAAATTTAATCTGCATTTAATAAATAATTCAATACCATGCATCCATAGTAATTCTGCCCAAGGGCAGGTCTTTCACTGGAATCATAGCATTTTCATGCTATGCTTTGCAGCTTTACTAGGGAATTATAGGTGTGATAGCTTTCTGTTGCTTTCCACACTGATGAAGGATGATGATAATGATAAGGATGATGATGATGGCCAGATGATTTTTGGGGACCATTGGGCCCTAAGCTTCCTGACATTTGACTTACAGGTGAGGAAAAACCCTGAAAAAACCTCACCCAGGAGCCTGTCCCGACCGGGAATCGACAAGGCACCTGCATGACACAAGGCAGCACACTACCTCGCCCACAGCGGTGGACTTAATTCAATACAATCTCCTAAATTTAGAATAAATAGTTATTTTAATGTGTCATACATGAACCTAAAATTTAATTGAAAAAGTTGGAAACAGAAATAAGCTGCTAGAAAATCTATCTATAATTCTGGAACTACCATGAAAATCTGCAGTTGCTATACTGAGGCTTACTGAAGGACATGATTGCTTAGGAAAACATCTTCATAGAATTGAGTGTACTATATTGTGTCCACAGAGAACATTTAACAAACTGTGTAGCTCTTCAAGATGTGTCATCCAAGTATTGGGAAGCAAGAAGGAGAATAACTCTGTTGTTAACTCCAGAGCATTAGCTACACACATACATCTAAAATCATTTTGATATAAAATATACAAATTATATTATTCTTTGTAATTGAGGACAATATTAAGTAAAATTTAGGATTGAGCAAGAAAATTACCATACATAATAAATAAGTTGAGCCTATATTTCATCTTACCTTATATTGGTAATTTCTTGTAGGACATGTTTCAAAGTTTCATCTTCTCTATCATTGGGTTATACAGACTGATGATCTTTAGGTTGTCGGCACTGTATGTCGATTTCTGCTCCCTCTCTATGTGGTCCAAAGAACTTGCCTATTCAATTTCTCCCTCCGGGAATTAAAAAATGTATTATTCTCTCCTTGTTCTTCTGAATGTAAATTTTTTTCCCAATTTGTGAGTTCATTTGTTTTTCAACTGTTTTAATAATTTGGTGTTTACATTGATTTTATATTTTTCTGACCAAACGTGAGCAGCTACTGCCAATTTTTCTACTTTTTCATTTTTTACATTTCTCTTATGTGTTCCTTAATTCTAATGGTTAAATATCTCTTTGTTTTCCCTATGTATATCTTAACACAATCTACACATTTTATTTGGTATATTCCTGATATCTTCATCAATCTTTCAATTTTTGTTGGTTTTTATTAGTAATCATTTTTTGGTGTTAATCTGATATTAACTTTTTTTCAAAAACCTTGGTGCTAATCTGACATTATATTTTTAAAAAATCTTTTGGAACTTATTGTGTGCCCATGGATGACATGTGAATTTCCTGTATTTCTTTTGGTTTTTCTGTCTGAAGAGTACTTTCATTTCTCAATTTTTGTTTTTTGTACTTATCAATCTTTTTTGTGTATAATTTTCTCCTTAAAACCATTTTCTTTTACCGCTTTAATTATGTGTTTCTTTCTCTAACTCATAATTTTCTCTGCTCAAGAGTATATTTACTAATCTATGTGCTAGGCTGTTGAAGACTGCCATTTTATGTGAAATATTGTTGAATCCTATTGATTTGATATAGTTATCTGTGTGTTTCTTTTCTATGAATGTCGAATTCTATTTTCTTTTTTATATAACTTGAGATGTAAAAATGGTAATTGTTTGTTCTCTTCGGTTTATTGGTTTATAAAGTGAATTTGGTTGTTTTCTTCTGTATATTCAAGAGTTTTAAAGCATCTTCTATATGTTTTTGCTGAACTATAAAAATAACGACCACATATCTGCATCAAAATTTGAACATAAGAGGATGTGCTTTAGTTTATTTTGCATTCAAAATTACTCATGAATAAATTTGCCAAAAATGTGTTACCCATTGACAGTCCTGACTTTTGTCTATAGAAATTCCTTTGTATGTGAAAAATATTTCATTAATGAATTGTTCTGTTAATTTTAAATATTCTTCTCTACTCTTTTTGTCAATATTGTTTCTGCTTTATAAAATGAAAATTGGGGAAAATATATGGGTTGTTGGACATTTTTTTTACATATTTTACATTAATTTTGCATTTTGAATGCTTATTTTACATATCGTATAGAAAACATTTGTTTATGTATCAAGTCCTAACCCTGGTAAAAGTGCTTGTAATAATTTAAAAACTAATCCATTATAAAAATAATTATTAAAGGAATAATTCTGGTTTTCTTCAACTTTTTTTTAATCATCACTATTATAATATTGTGAGAAATTCTTCTCAGTTTATGGATCATAATCAAGAAGTTTCAAGTTCACCAATATTTTGCCGGAGACTACATTTGATATTCTCAAGGGTTGGTTCAGGCCAGACGTAGTCTCTGCCCTGGAAGAATTTTTCTCAACACTGTGACTCTGGCCATGACAATGTGAATAACTCTCAGAATTATAATTTTTCTTAATAAAATAATGTTATATGTATTTTATATATGAGGGACATTTTATAAATAATGCACACTAATTTTTTTCTTAACTTTTTTTTTGTGCCATACCCAAAATAATATCAAAATTTGGACGTCTCGTACAGTAAATTAGTTAGATGTGTATTGTGCAGTGGTTAAAAAAATCATTCAAAGACACTATTTACTAGTTTCTTTAGTGATGGTCCACAGATGATCTTTGTGTTTACATCTGTGGTGATCCTAAGATTCATTTTAATACCAAAATTACATCGAAATGGAGATGTCTCGTGCAGTGAAATGTGTATTTTGTAGTGCTTATAAAATGTTATTTTACAGCTTTGTTTCTGGATGGTCCGCATTTTTTTTTATGTTTAGTGGTCCTACGCTTCTTTTTAAAACCAAAATTACATCAAAATTCGGATGTCCACTTTTTGCGCTGCAACCTTTTTTTTTTAATATCTCTTCACAGTCCTTCAATATAGTTATCCTGCTTCTCTATGACTGAATCCCAAAGTCTCGGAAGCTTTATTATTCCATCCAGGACATCACTTCTGTCCACCTGTCGAATGGCTCAAATAATGGTGGTAGAAATCTATTCCAGAGAAGAATAACAACGTCTATGCATAGATCTTTCAACTTCCGGAACAAGTTGAATTATGGTGGACTCATGTCCGGGCTGTAGCGAGGTTGCAGCAATACTTCCCATCCGTATTCGCGCAGTTTTTGGGCTACAACATTACCATTATGCGAGCGAGCACTGTCGTGGCCCAGTCTCGATCAAATGAGGTCGGGTTTTTTTTTTCTGCGCAGGTTTTGCATGAAGTTACGATAATACACTGCTATGACACTTTTTCTACATGGGACTCTTCTGTCATGATGGTTCCTTGGTGATCATAAGCAAAAATCATCATTTGCTTTACCTTTTATTGAGCGTGTCAACATTTTTTTGGACGTGGATAATCTAAAGCTCTCCACTCATTGAACCGTGATTTCAAATCTGGTTAAAAGTCTCTAATCCACGTTTCATCAATAACGACAATTCGACACAAGAATCCTTGACCTTCACAGTCGAATCGTTGTTTGTGCAAGGTTGCAATGTCCAGGCGTTTCTGCTGTTGTTCAGCAGTCAAACAGTGTGGGACTCATCTTGCACAAATGTTTCTCTTCTTCAAATCATTTGTCAGAATACGGAATATTGATGTTGGAAAAATTCCCGTGGCTTCATACAGTTCCTCACAAGTCGCATGATTTTTTAATCTTTTTTTCAAGAGCATCTGCCACAAGCTTCACACTTCGTTCATCTGTTAATGTTTTTGGCTTCCAGGTTTTCAATTATCGTCTATGCTCATATGATCACCACAAAAACAAATAACCCAACGTGAAACTGTACTTTGGTCCACTGTAAACACACCACAAACTTCAGTTAACGCGCTTGGACTTCTGCTGCATAGAATTTTGATCCCAAGTGGTCTTCAACAGTCACAATACCCGAGACCCCTTGCAGGGTCCATTTCTGCTCTCGCCAATTTTATGTTACAGTACACAGAAAAAACAAAAACACATGTTTCATCCTCAAGCTCCCAACTACACCTGACGTAATTTTCATTGTTGTTGCATCATCCCAGGGATTATCCTCTATTCTATGACATCATCCAACATAGAGAACTGATCATCCAATCCACAGTAATACCAACCTGTGCGTTATTCATTAAATGTCCCTCGTAATTTGAACTTACCCTTAAGATCAACAAGTCTGTACATGCTTTGTGCACATGTTCCAGCCTGCTTCTTCACTCCACTAGTAACATTGCTCTCTGCATTACCCATGGCAAGTTATTTCAATATACACTAAACTTTTTTTTTTCAAATTTAATGCAATAAAACAATGTTCACTTCATCAAGTCGTTTACTTCCATGTTCAAATGTACCTAGAATATAAATAAATGAAATACCATATACCAATATGCTTTACTAGTTGTGATTACTATAGTTATATAGGCCTACTGTACCACAATTACTTCATAACCCGATACTAAATAAAACAAATTTTAAAATAATGGGAAAGTCACTATAGTAGTATTACAAACAATATTCTGTTTTTCTAGAACAATGATTATGAAACATTTTCTCAACATGGAACCTTCATACCACCTGATTTTTGCAACACTTTAAACAGCTATATTAATTAAAATATATATACAGTCAATATGCCCATTTCACCAATAAATGTTTAAAATGGTCAACAAGTTTCTACAGCCAAGCTGTCATTCTCAAGACCAGATATTGACTGAAGACAATATAGATAAAAAATAAAGATACAAATTCAGTTAAAAACAAACTACGTCACATGACGCAATCATTCACAAGTGAAAGTAAAACATAATAAAACTAATCCTCTTTTTTTATCAATTAGAGAAAAGAGGGGGCTGTACGGAATAGGGCCTTTGTCTTTGTTCATTATTTTATCCTTATTTTTATAAATTTCCAAACTTTCAAGGACGTTAAGGAATTTGAAATCCCTGACCGAACGAACCAGCCTAAGATTACTTTTTGTTGATAGCGTGACCGTACTCAGAAATATGCTGGGCAACTCCAGATTTTTCAATTCTGTTAAGTCTGAAATGGGCAATATGTTCATTAAATCTAGTTAAAATGGATCTTCTGGTTTGCCCAACATATTTCAAGTCACAGTCATTGCATGCAATTTCATAAATCCCGGATTTCTCTATACAATCGACTTTATCTTTAGGGTTTCCAAGTAAACTATTTAATGTCAAAGTGGAAGTGAAAATCAATTTAGTATCTAGTCCTTTGAATATCTTGTTCAAACCTCTAGTTAAAGAGGGAACGTACGGCATAATAGCAAAATTAGCTTTATTAATAGGAGAATGGAAAGCTGTAGAATCCATAACAAGTTTCTAAATTCAAATTTACGAATCAACTTATCAATAATATTTCCATTGAAACCATTACACTTAGCTATATCTTTAATGGTTTGTAATTCCTTATTATATCTATTTTTACTTAACGGAAAAGTGATAAGACGGTGAACTAAAAAATTGAAACTGGCCATTTTATGTTGATTACAATGGTGAGAATCTGCCGGGATATATCTAAATGTACTGGTATCTTTTCTATAAATATCAAATTCCAATCTATAATTGTTTCTAATTATTATCATATCTAAAAAAGGCAGCCTTCCATTCTCTTCCTCTTCATACGTAAAATTTATGCTGGGAGTTCGGTCATTTAATATTTCAACAAATTCCTGTACATTGCATTTTTTGGTATCAAAAATAGCAAAAATGTCGTCAACATATCTGAGCCAGACCTTTGGAAAGTAATCTAATTCCTTCCCAAGCTCCGTCTCAAATCTGCTCATAAAAAGATCAGCTAGGAAAGGAGACAATGAATTACCCATTGCCGTTCCCTCCTTTTGTTCATAAAACTTATTGTTAAATTGAAAAATGTTCTGATTCATGCAAAGTTCCGTTAACAATAAGTTTTATGAACAAAAGGAGGGAACGGCAATGGGTAATTCATTGTCTCCTTTCCTAGCTGATCTTTTTATGAGCAGATTTGAGACGGAGCTTGGGAAGGAATTAGATTACTTTCCAAGGGTCTGGCTCAGATATGTTGACGACATTTTTGCTATTTTTGATACCAAAAAATGCAATGTACAGGAATTTGTTGAAATATTAAATGACCGAACTCCCAGCATAAATTTTACGTATGAAGAGGAAGAGAATGGAAGGCTGCCTTTTTTAGATATGATAATAATTAGAAACAATTATAGATTGGAATTTGATATTTATAGAAAAGATACCAGTACATTTAGATATATCCCGGCAGATTCTCACCATTGTAATCAACATAAAATGGCCAGTTTCAATTTTTTAGTTCACCGTCTTATCACTTTTCCGTTAAGTAAAAATAGATATAATAAGGAATTACAAACCATTAAAGATATAGCTAAGTGTAATGGTTTCAATGGAAATATTATTGATAGTTGATTCGTAAATTTGAATTTAGAAAAACTTGTTATGGATTTTACAGCTTTCCATTCTCCTATTAATAAAGCTAATTTTGCTATTATGCCGTACGTTCCCTCTTTAACTAGAGGTTTGAACAAGATATTCAAAGGACTAGATACTAAATTGATTTTCACTTCCACTTTGACATTAAATAGTTTACTTGGAAACCCTAAAGATAAAGTCGATTGTATAGAGAAATCCGGGATTATGAAATTGCATGCAATGACTGTGACTTGAAATATGTTGGGCAAACCAGAAGATCCATTTTAACTAGATTTAATGAACATATTGCCCATTTTAGACTTAACAGAATTGAAAAATCTGGAGTTGCCCAGCATATTTCTGAGTACGGTCACGCTATCAACAAAAGTAATCTTAGGCTGGTTCGTTCGGTCAGGGATTTCAAATTCCTTAACGTCCTTGAAAGTTTGGAAATTTATAAAAATAAGGATAAAATAATGAACAAAGACAAAGGCCCTATTCCGTACAGCCCCCTCTTTTCTCTAATTGATAAAAAAGAGGATTAGTTTTATTATGTTTTACTTTCACTTGTGAATGATTGCGTCATGTGACGTAGTTTGTTTTTAACTGAATTTGTATCTTTATTTTTTATCTATATTGTCTTCAGTCAATATCTGGTCTTGAGAATGACAGCTTGGCTGTAGAAACTTGTTGACCATTTTAAACATTTATTGGTGAAATGGGCATATTGACTGTATATATATTTTAATATTGTATCACCAAGAAGATCAATTGTGTATTAAATTATAAGCTATATTAATGATTAAAGAAACCAAATCATGACAAGAATCACAAACTAAATTTCAACTAGTTTAAAATAAAAGTGATAGTAATGGTTGATACTTATATTCGGGAGATCCAGGTTCAAATTCCAATCCTGATCAATTTGGTTGGCTTATCCTGTGTTATTGTGATAAGAGTTAGATTGAAATTTCATTATTACAATGAATTTCATCATTATATAATACTGTATCAATATACTGTTCATGTATTGGATAGTATCCCATAGTCTTGTGTTTGATTTCTAGCTATACCGTTAGAAATATATATATATATATATATATATTTGTAGGTAGGGTCTCAAATGTGTCCACTCAACTTCTTGAGGCCAATAGCATAGCACTTAGTACGAGAAGTAGGAAAATCTGATTTAAGAATATTGAAATTACAGTTGAGGGATTCCATCCAAACATTGTCATCCCATGTATTGTTATTATGCTTGCCAATAACAGCAACCAATAAATCAGTTGTCTTTGTTTCTTCAAAGTTGTCATGCAATGGATTTAATACAATTTAAAAATATAAAAATCAGTGAAGGTTTATGGAAAAATATGATTACTCAAGTATACAAATAATTTATTAGTAGATTCCTAGGCACAAATGTTTTATATGTTGAGGTATCTATAAATTAAGATTCCTAGGTACAACATGTTTTATGTTGAGGAATCTATAAATTAAGATTAATAAAAATAGTAATTTACATCTAGCCTAATTTAAAGAGATAAAATAAAATACTGTTGAAAACACATAACTGTGAAAATAGAAGTAGAACAATTATTTTAGAAATCTTCATTTACAACTCATGTTCCTAGTGTTTAAAATCTTGATATGCTTAGTAGTAACAAGAAAAAAGAACATGTAATGCCTTCTTTATTATTATTTTTCTTTATTTTTATTATTATTATTAATTGTTAAATGTTTTGAATCCAACAATGTAAACCATTTTTAAGTGATATAATAAAAAAATATAGTGAAGATTCTAAATTTTATTCCATTTCCAACCAATAAAAACATAGACAAAAATAAATTATTTTAAAATCACATTAAAAACATTTGTGCACTACAAGAGAAACTACAAATTTTTTAACTATGAATTCCATGGACTAATATCAAAATGTTTTTATATGTATGGAGTTCTGAAAAAAAATTGTACACAAGTTTATTCATGTAATACTTTATAGTAATGGTGACTATTGTTTGATATTCACATGGTATGCAGAGGAGATAAAATGAAACAAATTTTTACTATGAGATTATTTGATTCCATGATTGGATTAGCACAAATTAAACGAAAAGAGTCAAAATTAATTAAATGATTTTCATTAAGAAAATTGGTAACATTTCAACTACACATTATGTATTTTTATTGAAAAGTATTAATAAGAAGACCCACAATAGAAGAAGTTGAAAAATGTTTGAAACATCACAAACTAACAAATCTCCAGGTATTGACAATATATCGGTCAAAATATTAAGAGCAGGAGCACAAGAGATACTAATGAATATAAATAAAATTGTGAATACAATTTGGATAGAAGAAAAACCTCCTAGCTGATTGGAAAAGAAGTATAATCTGTAGTAGTAGTCCTGGGAAGCATAGGTCCTTGATAAAAGCTCGCCAATGCTTTAATTCCAACTCATCTCTGCCTAGGTCTTCCTCTTCACATTCTCAATCCTTGTGGGTTCCAATCAAATGCCGTTTTTGTGATGTTATCATTCTCTCTCCTTAACGCGCGACCAACCCATTTCTATTTTATAAATTTTATTTCTTTACAAATTTAATTTTGATTTGTTCTTCTCCAAAGTTCTTTATTTGTTATAATCTCAGGCCACAATATACCCAAGATATTTCTCAGATTTACAAAGATTTGCAATTTATTTCCAATTTGTTTTGTAGCCTTCTAACTTTCACAGCTGTATAGTAAAAATTATTTCACATTTGAATTAAATAATCTTAGTTTAAGGGTCGTATGCAAATACATTAGTCTCTACTCAAATTTCTTCCAATCACTGGTGAGCTGAGATCGAATTAACGGCCGCCTTAACCGGTCATGCATGAATGTTGACGTTTTCGTAATATTGGCAACGAATTATTCAGCATTCTCAGCGATAAAACCACTTCCGTTCTTTTCGTCTGCTATAGAGGAATGCATTTATGCTTGCATCCCGCAAATAATACCGTATACAAACACGTCTGCGACGCGCAATATTACGCCGATTCTCCTGTTCTTCCAGTTGAATTCTTTGGTAGACTCTATCAAATTCCTCTTCTCCGCGTATACCGAAAACATGATCGAAGTCTTCAAGGTCTGACATCTTGGATAAGTTTCAAACTACATCGGTTACCATCGGTTCCCTTCGGGATTTTCACATAAGTTTATATCTTGTGCTACGATCTTAAGGTACCTTGTCAGGTAGCTTACAATTATTACCGCGTGAATAGATTTCTAAGTAAGAAAAATGTGTTTGGATAAAACTTTATCAGCAGAGAACGCCTTTTACTGTCTAATGCGTTCAAACATTCGACCCTTAGTCTTAAGGAGATTTGTTTTGACCTCTGAATTGATTTCAATTGAATGTAAGCACATCTTGCTTTCTTTATTCTGGCATCAACATCTTCATCTGAGCCACCATTCACAGATAGGCCTATTATACTACCCAGATATGCAAATTCAATTGTAGTTTCTATTACTTCTCCTTCTGATATAAGAGTGAATCAATAGCATTATAAATTCTCATTTGTTTTGTTTTATTTTTATTTATTTGCAGTCAAACATTAGCTGCCAGTTTATAAAGATCTTGGAGATTTGCATCTACATCAGTAAATCTAGTAAACAAACATCATCTGCATATTCTAAACTTGCATTCAAACCCCATTGTATACCATAATGTCTTCTACTAATCAATTCATAAATTACACCATCCGTAACGAAAATAAACAATAGTGGCTACAATAACCATCCCTGTAACACTCCAATTTCAGTGTTAAAAGGCATACTTACTTACTCACTGGCACTATCGAACCTACCTATAGGTTCATGGCCATGCAGACATAAGCTCTCCATACATCCCTATTCTGAGCTAATGCTTTCCAGTCATTCCCTGTATAATCCACTTCCTTCAAATCATAGTTAATGTTATTCTCCCATCTCATTCTTGGTCTACCAACTGGGAGTTTTCCCTCTGGCTTTCCTACAAGAAGCTTCCATGCAAGTCTTTCATTCCCCATACGTGCAACATGTCCTGCCCATCGCAGTCTACGAGACTTAACTGTTCTTATTATATCTGGCTTCCTATAAAGACCATGTAGTTCATTGTTATGTAGTCTTCTCCATTCACCTGTCTGTTCATCTCTCTTTGGTCCAAAAATTTTCCTAAGTACTTTATTCTCAAATACTTGTAATCTCCTTTCCTCCCTTAAAGTAAGAGTCCATGTTTCGCACCCATATAATATAACTGGTAGAATAATAGTTTTATATATTTTCAGTTTAACGTTTTTTGAAAGGAGTTGGGACATCAAGAGTCTCTGCAATGCATAATAGCACGCATTTCCAGAATTGAGCCTATGTTTAATTTCTTTGTGCATCTCATTCCTATTTGTGATTATTGTTCCTCGGTATTTGAATTCAGCCACTTCCTCAAAATTTCCCTCATTTGTCATTAGCTGTCCATTTCCATTATATAATGTATTTCTACGTGTGACCATATATTTAGTTTTATTGATATTTACTTCCAGTCCTAATTTCTTAGTGTTACTCAATAGTGTGTGCGTGTGTGTTTTTCCTTTAGTATCTCCTCGCTATCGGCCAATAGTACTACATCATCAGCATAAACTAACAGCTTATTAATACCATTGAGTTGTAAGCCTTCCTCATTCTCTAAAGATTTAATGGCATGCTCTAGTACAAAATTAAATAGTAGAGGAGGTAGTGCATCTCCTTGCTTCAACCCATTCTGGATTTCAAAAGTGTCCGAAAACTGTTTGCCTACACGCACCCTACTCTTTGTGCCATTTAGACACATTCGTATAAGTCGAACTAACTTTTTGGGAATTCCGAACTCCAGCAGGATACTATGTAACTTCTCCCTCTTAATTGAATCATATGCTTTTTTGAAGTCTACATATAGTTGATGTATAGTACCATTATATTCCCATTTCTTTTCTAAAAGCTGTCTTATACTAAAATCTGATCTGTTGTAGACCTGTTTCTTCTAAATGCACATTGATGATCTCCTAGGATGTCATCAATATAGGGAGTAAGTCTGCTTACTAATATATTTGTAAGAATCTTGTACGAAGTTGAAAGTAATGAGATGCCCCTGTAGTTGTTGCAATCAGTTTTATCTCCTTTCTTATAAATTGGTACGATAATTGATTCCTTCCATTCATCTGGAAGAGCTTCTTTTTCCCATCATACTAAGCAACCAGCGTATCGTGTCCATCAATTTTTCTCCCCCTGATTTTATCAGTTCTGCTGGGATCTCATCTGAACCTGATGCTTTATACATCTTCAATTTTTCAATCGCCATTTCAATCTCTAATGCATTTGGTTCTGCGACTAGCATTTCTGCTGTCTGTAAATGATCCTCCTCAATGTCCTGTTCTGTATGTACATTTAATAGCTGATTAAAGTAACTTTTCCATCTATTTAATATACTCCTGGGATCTGCAATCATATCCCCGTTTTCATTCCGAATTATGTTTGTTCTAGCCTGAAACCCTTTCTTCTCTATACTAATTCCCTGCATAGAGAAGTATAATCTGTGCTATTTACAAAAAAGGAGACAAACTGCTATGTAATAACTGCAGGGCAATCTCTCTACTTCCTACATGTTATAAAATATTTACTGATTTTTGAAAGCAGAAAGTCTAATAGGGGAAGACCAAATAGGATTCTGACTGGGGAGATCTACTACAGATAACATTTTCATATCAAGATAGATAACTGAAAAGGTCCGGGCATTTAATGTTGACTTATATATGACTTTCATAGACTTCAAATAAGCATTTGAGTCAATTCTAACACATAATATACCACCTAAATTAGTAAGATTAATAAACATGACAATTGGAAGCTTCTTGTAGGAAAGCCAGAGGAAAAACGCCCAGTTGGTAGACCAGAATGAGGTGGGAGAATAACATTAACTATGATTTGAGGGAAGTAGATTATACAGGGAATGATTGGAAAGCATTAGCTCAGGATAGGGATGTATGGAGAGCTTATACCTACGGGTTCGATAGTGCCAGTGAGTAAGTAAGTAATAAACATGACAATGAAGAGAACTTAATTCAAGTTAAAATTGAAAATGAGTTAACAGAAATATTTAACACAAATCAAGGATTAAAACAAGGTGACTGATTGGCTCCACCCTTGTTCAATCTCTCATTGGAATATGTAATAAGATAAATTGATGTAGGTGTTAATAACACAATAGCATATAAATCAGTGAAGTTATGGCATATGCAGATGATTTAGTAATAATCTCAAGAACTTATTATCAGCTAAAGAAACCTATTAAGAAATTAAATCTATAGCTACAATAGTTGGTTTGGAAGTGAACAGACATAAAACATAAATTATGATACAATCTTGGAATCACTAAACACACCCCACAAATATAAATATAGATGAGGATAACGTAGAAGTCGTTGAAGAATTTGTCTACCTGGAATCCGTGATTCACAAAGATGAATGCCATGAATTTAAAAGGAGAATTAATACAGCAAACAATACTTACTTCTTATTAAATTATTTTGAGTCTGTTATATCTTACCTCAATATTAAAGTTGATTTGCTCTTGAACATGTTTCATCCTCAGCATCTTGGTCAGACTAGTTGGAATGATTAGAAGCTAATCAAAACTTGTTCAAGAGCAAATCAACATTAATATTGAGGTAAGATATAACAGACTCAAAATAATTTAATTAAAAGAACCTTCCTAAAATAAAACATCAGTACTTACTTCTCCCTGCTACCAGCTTTCAAATCAAAAGATGTACAATGAATAACCAAACTGAAGCTATATAAAACTATTATTAGACCAGTATTGTGTTATGGTTGTGAACACCGGACTCTTAATACATCACAAGAAAAAAAACCTTTGAAAGAAAAATTTTAAGACAAATTTAAGGGCTGATTAAGGAAGGTAGCATATGAAGAAGTAGATATAATTGTGTGAGCTATATGAGCTGAATAAGGAACCATGTGTTTCCATGATGGTTAAACCCAAAGTGGGCAGGGCATGTTCATTGCATGTATCTCAAAGAAAATTCTCTGTACAACTGTAAGGGAAAAGAGAAGAATGGAAAGACCAAAGAACAGATGGATTGATGTAAAGAAGATTCTGAGAGTGGGGAACTGGAAAAGGAAGACACTGGATAGGCAGATTTGGAGGAGCTTAATACAGGAAGCTAAGGCCCAACTCAGGCTGTAGTGCCATAGAAGAGGAATAAATAGAAAACTTTTACTAAGTATTACTTATTCCTAAAATGGAGTGATGCTTCATCAGGCATTGTGTCAAAATTTTGTAGACATTCATATAATTCTCCAGGACTTGTTCCAAAAGAAGTGATGGCACTATAGAATGTAGAGTGCCTGTCTACATAGTAATACTGAATTAGTATAAAGTCTTCTCTTTTCAAGTGCATGCAGTGTATATGGGTATTATGATAATTTACAATACCATCTCTAATAAACCCTGCCTCGCCAGTAAAGGAAACCTTCGTTGTGAAATGAATAACATCTTTTGAGAAACTACTGGCAGACTTGCAATCTGAGAGTCTGATCATTTGGCACTGAGTTTGGATTCACTGCAAATGGTATGAATGGAGCAATTATTGAGGACAGTTCAGACAACAAAATTAGTAACACTTTCAGCTGTAGATATTCTTTGTACACTTGTTCCAGGATTGTAATACCTGCTGCTCCATATTAGGTGTGCAAACTGTTCAATGTCACTTATAATGCAAGATATCCCTTTTCTGCAAATCTCTGGAATAGGATTTTCACAAATGGTATCCTGCTCAGCATACAAGTTATATGCCTGCAGGTTGGTTAGCCATGGCAGAAAAGCAAACCTGTTATTTCCTGAGTTGAATAATAGGTCTGTATTACATATTCATATGCTAAGTCAAGAGATCAACATTTAATTGTGAAACAGAAAATAAATTACCCGTGAGGAGTTACTAGTCTCCCATCGGGAGCCTCCCCAGGTGGCGGATAGGGGAATGACCGCCAATTAAGCGAGGTACCGGGGCGGACCAAAACTAGAAGGGCAGATTGGGCTCTTCAGCCGTAGAGAAGGCAACCTTTCTAGTGTGGGTACACGAACAAATACCCTGCAGGCTTGGAGGCGGAGAGATGGCGGCCAAGCTAGCCTTGCATTGCGCTTGTAACGCAAGCAGGGCAATTTCCATTAATAAAATGATCAAATACACATTAGTTGATGACAAAACTATAAGAGAAGAGTTAGGAGTAATATCAATTATACATCAAATCTATAATTTCAAGAAGCGATGATGGACTGAACACCTGCAACGAATGGATAGCAATAGACTTCCGAAGCAGGCTTGGACGTACAAACCACGAGGAAGAAGAGATCCTGGCAGACCAAGAAAGTGATGGAGTATTGAGCCGGAACCGACCATGGAGCCTATATCGTGAAGATGCTGATGAGAAAACAAATTACAGTATTGCACTGTTACTGTACAAACATATGCCAGTCTTAAAAAATAAAGCCATATCTCAGAAGGTATATAAATAGTTTGGAGTAGAAAAGATATACCGATCTTAAAAAACAAGATCATAACCAGAAGGCATATACAAGGTTTGGGGTAGAAAATATATGCCGGGTAAAAAAAAGACCATTTGTCAGAAGATATATATATATATATATATATATATATATATGCCCTAAAGGTCTTGGGGTTGAAAAGATATGCCAGTCTTAAAAAATAAGACCATAACTCAGAAGGTGGATAGCAGAAACAAAGCCTAAATCATGACTGCGGTTTTTCAATATTTTTATTATTTCCATAACTATAACAAATTTAATAACCATGATCGTGATTTTAATACTGTTTCTGGAATCCACTCATTAACAATGGCTAAAGAAACCAAAATCCATTATAAGGCATTTTGATTACCCCAAGAAATTCGTTTTAAATTTGCAACCTTACATTGCTTGTATCAAGATATAAAATTACTGGTTAATACTTACATCGACCAAATTAAAGTATAATTTAAATGACAATCAAAATTATGAAATTCGATATATTACATGTAGGTGTCCTGTGACGTACTTCTTGATGCAACCATTTAAAAGAGAACCAACAAGTGAGATCGCACTTTTATCGTAAGCTTTATATCGCGTTATCGAACCAACTGAGGCGTAACGTCCCCGACCCCTCGGCAGAGAGCAGGTACTGACTAGCACCTCAACAGGGATGGTAAAACTAATTGGTTTGTCCCTTTTACTTTTTTTTTTACACGCAATTATTATCTACGATAGTAAGATATTTTCTTATTTCGTTCTCGTTGATAAGCACATCAGAAGCAGTTATTTCAAATGTACGCCTATATAAACACATGCCTAAATATACACAATTTTAATTTTAAAGTAATTATAATTAAGAATTAATGACAATGCTATTACGCGAGCATGCGATCTATACTTTCATCGAATCGTCAACTTACTTTAATTTAAAAACTAAATATATGCATAATAAATCATTACATTATAGAAAGTATTCCATAGATAACACAAGTCATCATTCTTCAATAATCAATGATTAAATAGCCTATTAAAATGACTCTCTTATAATTACTGTCTCTAGACATGCATATTATATCGGCTTTTCGCTTGTTTGGTTTAGTGATAGGGCTTTCGCCTCTGAACCGGAGGCTTGAAATTTCAATCTCGCATAGGTTGAAGAAATTTTTAGGGCGAGGAGAACTTGGTGTGCTCTGGATTTAAAACCCGCTCATATGAACCGAGTTTGAAGGAGTGACCTTTGATTTAATTGTGAAATGCTCATTGGTACGATGGAAATAATAAAATTTAAACAACAATCAAGAATTTCTTTATTGACGCTATACAAACATAAAAACATATATTTTGCCACCATACGAATGTCTTCAAGCAGATCTGTAGCTTGAAGGTATTAATTAATAAATAATTTACGTGGATATAATGATTATTGAACTTGAAACTGAGCGTACTCATAAAATATTACTGATTATTATTATTTATCGACAAAAGACATTAAGTGGAATATTCATACGTGGGGATTGTAAGTTTTCGTAAATATATTTGAGAAAATATCAACAGATTTATAGAGAACCATTTTACAGTATCTGGTGTAATGTAGCAATGTGTATTCAACTATGTTTAAAAAGGACAAATGCAAATGTCGATAAGCACCTCCGGAAATATTAGTAAATATATTATGGAGCATTACTGAATATAATGACAAACACGATATTTCAATACAACATTATAAAAGTTTATATAATAGTATTTTTTGGTCGACTAACGCCGAAACTTTTAAAAATACAAATATTGACTTGAAACGATATTATTGAAGTACTATATATATATATATATATATAAATGCAAAGATAAAATATTTAGTGATCGCTTCAGTGGTATATGATAAGCATGTATAACTAGCAATCCCTCAGTTCCATAGTTAAATCCAGACTATACAAGAGAAATTCTTTGAGTATAAAGTCTACTCAGCCTCGTGAGAACAAATAATTACCCAAATGAAATCTGATTTAAAAACTAAAAAATAAATTTGAGGAATTGCGTCACAATAAAGACTTGATTCTCTGTAATTTCATTTGTTAGTCGGCCTTGTCTCTTCGGAATCAATTGTCACGGATTTTGTGTGTGTATATATATATATATATATATATATATATATATATATATATATATATATGTTATATTGCAGATTTTCGCGGATGTAAGTATGAATATGAAAGTTTTCTTGGGTTTTCCGCGTCTTGGATTCAAGTCCGGCCTCTGGCCACTGATTCCGATCGAGAATAAGTTGCCACAGGCCGGACTTGAATCCGATTCCGATTGAGGGTCTTTCCACTTTTCAGCGGTTGCCCTTTTACCAGCCGGCTGCTGGCCCTTCACATCCACATGTGTCAATCACAGAGATAGATGATCAACAGCCAGTGTAGGGGTGACATGTGGATAGCATGTCGAGTCCCCCAGCCGTTATAGCTGGTTCCTCAACCTGGAGCCGCTACTTATTGTAGCTACCCAATTGCCTCACGATGCTGGGTGGGCACCGGTCCCATACTGGCCGAAATACCATGAGAAAATTTCTTCCCCCATGGAGACTCGAACCAGCGCAAGTCTCGTAGCTCTGCGCTAAGGCTTCCTACCTTAACCGCTCGGCTACGGCGCGGGACTTGAATCCAAGACGCGAAAAACCCAAGAAAACTTTCATATTCATATATACATTGTATACTTTACAGATTACAAATAAAAAATGAAATTATTCACATGGTTTTTCTATATCCTAATGATTATCAGAGATTGTAGTGGTTTTGGATTTTCTGTACAAACATATTTCCATATTTTAACGGCTGTATTGGAACATTATAAAACATCATGTCTGATATTTCTTGTAAATGAAAAAACAGGTAAAAATATGCTTTAACTTTGGAATATCGAGTTACGTATGTACCAGCTTATTCATTGTTTAACTTTATTTATTACTGTTTATTACATTTTCAATGTCCATCGCTGTGGTCACGAGGTAGAGTGCTGCCTTGTTAGGCAGCGAGCTCGGGTTCGAACCCCCACCGGGATAGTTTCCTGGGCGATGTTTTGATCGGAGTTTTTCCTCACCTGTAAGACAAATGTCAGGAAACTTTAAGGCCCAAACGGTTCCCGAACATTATATGGCCATCGCAATCATCATCATCATCATCATCATTCATATTAGATTAAACTTAAGATTAAGGACTCCCCTGGCGGACCACTATCAGCATCATCATCAACCATTATATCATCGGGGCAACGTAACCCCGCCTTCCAGGCGCCCCAAGCTCAGAAGTGGGTTATAATTACGCCAAGCCAGGAGAGAACACCAGAAATATCCAAAAGGAAAACCTGGATCATTAAAATATATATATATATATATATATATATATATATTGTATTTTCAAATTATGTTAAATAATATGCCTCAGATTAATAGGCTGTATTTATCTTGTTTGCAAGTCCTTGTACGTTCCAACATCCAATATTCATCAACCTTTTACTGTTAGTTCGTTGTATGTAATTCCGTCCGGCATTCTTCTCTTTACATGTTTTAACATTGTATATTTTTAAGTAGAATGAGGAGTTGGCCCATTGCTACAACCCCCAACCTGGAGGACCAGGTAATTTGTAATCAAAGTTGTCTTCCTCTAGCCTTTAGTGAATCAACACAGAACTACAAGGCGGTAGCTGTTAGTTTTGGTTCGCCTAGTTATTTCATTTACCTTATACCACCCATAAAATAGAAGATAAACGTTTGAAATTGTATGGACACCTCATAAGAATGGAAGAAGAGAGAATACCAAAGAAGATCCTTAATTGGAAAGCTAATGGAAGAAGAGGAAGAGGCAGACCTAGAGAACGTTGTATGGATGGAGTAAGAAGTATGGAAGCTAGAGATTTGAGGGAAGAAGATACTTTAGACAGGAACCTCTGGCGTCAAATCACTTTGGGTTGAAGGAGAAACACTGTATTGTGGAATATATTCCTAAATAAAAATATATTATTATTATTATTATTGAGTATTTTATTAAGAGATACAAAAAAGTAGACAATAAATAAATAAAGAGATTCAACAGTTAATTATGTAAAATATAAGCAAATGGAGTGGACAATGGACAAGTAAAACGGATGGAGGATAAAATAACAATACCTCGTTTTAAAATGAATATCCTCGGTAAGGAGACGAAGAGATGGACATTAACACACATAATTGCAACAAGTGAAGAAGAAAATGGAATAAAAATAACCATATACAAGAGGGGGAATACAGCAAAATGTATATTAATCCTTGTATTGTTATCTGTAATAGTAACATCCGTCTTTGAATTGTAGCAAGCTTTTGAAGGATTGTTGTGAACCTTACAGTAATCTATGTAATTTCTATTGCAGATGTATTTATGCTCGCAAGACTTCAGAAGCAAATTAGTAATGAAAGTATATGTACACTCAACTTTGAGCAAATAGATGAGAAGGTAGTGAGACACCAGTGTCAAGAACACTTTCCACTGTCTGTTATCTTACAAGCTGATAACTCCACCCAGCATACATTGCAAGAGGTTAATATTTATATATTACATTTGGTATGCTATTTCAATATATAATTTTCTTTCAATTATATTTAAGTAAAAATGACTATTTAATATAATAATAATAATAATAATAATAATAATAATAATAATTAGTCATATAGCAATACTTAAAGTCCATGATCCAATATAATAATTGCTAATTTCAAGCATTTCTCAAATTAGCACTAAATGACTAAATGTTACAAAGAAATTTGTATGAGAAATACCTTATCGTCTGTTCTATACAAAGTGTTACGACACGGATCACCTATCCATTCTCTGAGAAAAACAAATATCTTTTAAAATGTAATTAATTATTACATAAAGGCCTAGTGGAAATAAACTTTACTGCAGAGATGTAGGCTGAGTGTTTTGAATTAAGGAACACGAGATCTCTATCTTATTAGTGTATTACAAAGTAATTCGATGCTGATTTTTCAGACATAAGATACATTTTTGCCAGCTATAGATCCAATATTACAAAGTCAGTGAAGAAATCGAATGAAATTTTATTTTTTCTAGGGCTTTTTTATTTGTGAATTAATCATATATGATAATTCAAAAAATGTCCCCCACAAATGTTGTTGTTTCTCAGTAAAAAAAAAAATATGTAATGAGTTCTAATGAGAATAAGGTAGTAATCTGTCACATGTATAACTGTAGGCTTTCACGGCCGGCGTCTTGATCCCTATTAGGTTCGTCTTCCGGGCATATAGGCCGTGGTCCAGTCGTTCTTCTACTCGACGTTTCGTCTACTGCTGCGGTAGACATCTTCAGGAGATACTGCGTGCTCTCTGTGAACTCCTCAACAGTCGGCTGCAGACTGGCTGGTCGTTGGAAACTCCCTCCCTATTTATAGGCACGCCCCTGGTGGAGAGGCGGTTTTCTGCGCGGTCCGTGTTGCGTGCTGTTTTGTCCAGGCTGTCGCTAGCAGAAGTCATAGGCTTCGTTGTCGTATTGTGCAGTGCCGGGATCCAGATTTTGTTTATCTTCATGGTTTCTTCTTTTTTGTTAAAGGAATTTTTGTGTTTATATATTTCAATGGCTTCTCTGTACAGTCTGGTGTAATAATGTGATGTTTGGGACAATACCTGTGTTTCTTCGAATCTTATTATATGTTCTTGGTTGTTCATCCAGTGTTCCGCTACGGCTGATTTTTCCATCGTGAATTTCAAAATTATCCAAAAAACTGTTTGCCTACATGCACCCTACACTTTGTGCAATTTAGACATATACAAATAAGTCTAACTAACTTTTTAGGAATTCCAAACTCCAGCAGGATACTATATAACTTCTCCCTCTTAATTGTATCGTATGCCTTTTTGACGTCTACGTATAGTTGAAGCACAGCGTCATTATATTCCCATTTATTTTCTAAAATCTGTTTCATACAAAAAATCTTATCTCCTGTAGATCTGTTTCTCCTAAATCCACATTGATGGCCTCAAATTATGCCACAAATATAGGAAATAAATCTCCTTACTAATATATATGTTAGAATCTTGTACGAAGTTGAAAGTAATGAGATGCTCCTGTAGTTATTGCAATCAGTTTTATCTCCTTTCTTATAGATTGATACGATAATAGATTCTTTCCATTCATTGGGAGAACCTGTTTTTTCCAAATCATACTAAGCAAATGATGTATCTTGTCCATCAATTTTTCTCCCCCTGAAAATATCAGTTCAGCTGGGATCCCATCTGAACCTGTTACTTTATACATTTTTTATTTTTCTATCGACATCTCAATCTCTAATGCACTTGGTTCTGTGACTAATATTTCTGCTGTCTGTAAATTATCCTCTTCAATATCCTGTTCTGCATGCGCATTTAATAGCTTATTAAAATAACTTTTCCTTTATTTAATATACTCCTGGAATCTGCAATCATATACCCATTCTCATTCCTAATTATGTTTGTTCTAGTTTGAAATCCTTAGCTCTCTATTTTAATTGATATAATTCTCTTTCATTCTTATTCTTTGTATTTATTTCAAGATCATTAATCTTCTCTCTCAAATGTTCCCTCTTTTTTACTCTTTAATGACCTGGTAGTTTCCCATCTAATGCTACCGAATAATTCTAATTTTACTTAATTCATTTCATTTTTGCTAGCTTTCTTTTCTTTATAATTTGGTACATTCTTTATCAAACCATTTCTTGTTTTGCCTCTTTTTTTTAAATATAACCTATGCTTCCTGATGCTGACAATTTAATCGTATCTCTTATAGCCTCCCATTATTTATTTATATCAGTTTCTTCATTTGCCACATTATCATCTGAAGATTCCAGTATTAAAAAAAATATGAATTTTGATCTGGTATTCTTGCTGAAATTCATCATTCCTCAAGTTTTTTAATTCAAATTTTTCAGAATCATCTTTAGTGTTTGTTCCTCTCATAAACACTATCCATTGTCTGATTTTCACTCTGACCTTATAATGATCATGAGTTGCAGTCTGTCCGTCTAACTGATCTAATATCGATGATGCTACTGTGCCAGCTTTTGTCCACTAATTTGGATCCGAGTTTCACCATCTGGAGACGACCAGGTGTATTTATGAATATCCTTATGCTGGAATGTTGTGCTCTTAACAGTAAGATTCTTTGATGTGGCAAAGGTGACTAATTTAACCCCACTGTCATTAATATCCTCTTGAAGACTGAATTTGCCTGTTGGCCTGAATACATCTTCCTGTCCCACTTTTGTATTAAAATCTCCTAAGAAAATGTTCATATGATATCATGAAAGACTATCAAATACATATTCTAAATCTTTATAGAACTCATACTTGATCTTATCATCCTCATCTTCTGTGGGATAAAGTATATTTACGATTACAAAATCATGTCATTTACCTTTAAGAATTATGTATGACATCCTATCACCGACAAACTTGATATCTCGGATTGTGCTAAAAACCATTCCACATTCAGGTTTCACTGCATCCCCATAGTACAGTGCAAAGTATCCTGATTCCTGACTACCTTCTCCTGGTCATCTAACTTCCTGTAAAGCAACTATATCTAAGGCTGATTTATCTATTTTCTTGCATTAATATATATATAGTGTCGTACTACTATATAATATCCTAACTTTCCATGTTCCTATGAACATTTCCCTGTGTTTGAGTCTTTGGCATGGATTTCCTCAAGTAGTTCTCATCTGGAGAATCAAATAGGGGGCTATTTTATCTCGGGATAATGTTACCCCAGTAGAATCCATGACCACAATTCTTGAAAGTTGCATTTTTACACTGTTTTGGCCAAGGTACATTTTTCATCTGACTTATCATCGCCTTTGACCTGTTCAGCATGGGTAACCTTTTTGGTAGAATGCTACCACTGGCATAGCTTTCAGGATTATTTAAGCATGCAAGCCATTCCTCAATGACAAGGTAAAGATACCATGGAGGGAATGTCAGTACAATTTTTTAAATTTATTTTACAAACATGAAAATCAATATTTTCTTGAAATATTTTTTTATTCCATATCAAGGTTTAATTTAAAAAAGCTAGATTAATATTTAAGTAACAACTTTCGTCTTTATACATATAAGAAATTAATTTTGGATATCTTTACTCTATGTTTTACAATAATATCTGCACAATTTTACTAATCTATTTATCTTTCAGGTTTCAACAAGATTTGCTTTATCTTCATGCAGATGGCTTTTATTTCTTGATAAACCTCTGACTCAGAATAACTTCATTTCAGTCAGAATTCCAGTGAACTGTGAGTTTCTAGTGGTACATCCTAACAGTGACTCTGAAATGACACTTACTGAACTCTATCACATAAACTCTACAGAGCCTCTATATGAAAATAACATTGCTTTTTGGAACAAACATTCTAAACTCAAGTTGTTTCGATCATATTCACTCCAACACAGACATTTTGGAGGGGCTGTACTCAGAGCTGCAAAATTGTTTGGGGTAACTAAATACATTCCAGTTACTTATAGTATAGACTCAATAAATGTAATTTGATAGAATTAAAGACATCTTTCATTTCAGGAAACTTGGATTATATAGAGAAACTATTCTACAGAATTTTTACAGCTTTACTTTTGTCCAGTCTTCCATGATCTCTAACTTTGTATGTATACAAAAGCAAATTTGATTTTAGTTTTACCGTTCATTCTCTTAATCAAACACTCTGATAACCCTTAGTATCTAAATTTATAAATAGGATCTTCTTGGTGATAATAAATTTGCATTAAACATTATCAATAAAACCAAAACCACCAAAGTAACACGTTTTGATAGCAAGGTTATCACTATCAATAACTAGTAATCAATATCTTACTTACTCACTGGCACTATCGAACCCGTAGGTTCATGGCCGCACGGACATAAGCTCTCCATACATCCCTATCCTGAGCTAATGCTTTCCAATCATTCCCTGTATAATCTACTTCCCTCAAATCATAGTTAATGTTGTTCTCCCACCTCATTCTTGGTCTACCAACTGGGCGTTTTCCTTCTGGCTTTCCTACAAGAAGTTTCCATGCACGTCTTTCATTCCCCATACGCGCAACATGTCCTGCCCATCGCAGTCTACGGGACTTAACTGTTCTTATTATATCTGGCTTCCTATAAAGACCATGTAGTTCATTGTTATGTAGTCTTCTCCATTCACCTGTCTGTTCATCTCTCTTTGGTCCAAAAATTTTCCTAAGAACTTTATTCTCAAATACTCGTAATGTCCTTTCCTCCCTTAAAGTAAGAGTCCATGTTTCGCACCCATATAGTATAACTGGTAGAACAATAGTTTTATATATTTTCAGCTTAACGTTTTTTGAAAGGAGTTGGGACATCAAAAGTCTCTGCAATGCATAATAGCATGCATTTCCAGAATTGAGCCTATGTTTAATTTCTTTGTGCATCTCATTCCTATTTGTGATTATTGTTCCTAGGTATTTGAATTCAGCCAATTCCTCAAAATTTCCCTCACTTGTCATTAGCTGTCCATTTCCATTATATAATGTATTTCTACGTGTGACCATATATTTAGTTTTACTGATATTTACTTCCAGTCCTAATTTCTTAGTGTTACTCAATAGTGTGTGCGTGCTGGCTTTTAGTATCTCCTCGCTATCGGCCAGTAGTACTACATCATCAGCATAAACTAACAGCTTATTAATACCATTGAGTTGTAAGCCTTCCTCATTCTCCAAAGATTTAATGGCATGCTCTAGTACAAAATTAAATAGTAGAGGAGATAGTGCATCTCCTTGCTTTAACCCATTCTGGATTTCAAAAGTGTCTGAAAACTGTTTGCCTACACGCACCCTACTCGTTGAGCCATTTAGACACATTCGTATAAGTCTAACTAACTTTTTAGGAATTCCAAACTCCAGCAGGATACTATATAACTTCTCCCTCTTAATTGAATCATATGCTTTTTTGAAGTCTACATATAGTTGATGTACAGTACCATTATATTCCCATTTCTTTTCTAAAATCTGTCTTATACTAAAAATCTGATCTGCTGTAGACCTGTTTCTTCTAAATGCACATTGATGATCTCCTAGAATGTCATCAATATAGGGAGTAAGTCTGCTTACTAATATATTTGTTAGAATTTTGTACGAAGTAATGAGATGCCCCTATAGTTGTTGCAATCAGTTTTATCTCCTTTCTTATAAATTGGTACGATAATTGATTCCTTCCATTCATCTGGAAGAGCTTCTTTTTCCCAAATCATACTAAGCAACCAGCGTATCTTGTCCATCAATTTTTCTCCCCTTGATTTTAGCAGTTCTGCTGGGATCTCATCTGAACCTGATGCTTTATACATCTTCAATTTTTCAATTGCCATTTCAACCTCTAATGCACTTGGCTCTGCGACTAGCATTTCTGCTGTCTGTAAGTTATTCTCCTCAATGTCCTGTTCTGTATGTACATTTAATAGCTGATTAAAATAACTTTTCCATCTATTTAATATACTCTTGGAATCTGCAATCATATCCCCATTTTCATTCCGAATTATGTTTGTTCTAGCCTGAAACCCTTTCTTCTCTATACTAATTCCCTGATATAATTCTCTAATGTTCCTATTTTTTGCATTCATTTCAAGATCATTAATCTTCTCTCTCAAATATTCCCTCTTTTTACTCTTTAGTAACTTGGTGGTTTCCCGTCTAACACTACCCAATTGCTCTAAATTTACCTCATTTGGCTCGTGTAACCATTCCATTTTTGCTAGCTTTCTTTTCTTTACAATGTCGGCACATTCCTCATCAAACCATTTCTTGTTTTGCCTCTTTTTAAACAACCAATGCTTTCTGATGCTGACAATTTAATAGTATCTCTTATAGCCTCCCATTCTTTATTTATATCAGTTTCTTCTTCGTTTGCCACATTGTCATCTGAAGATTCCAGTACTTCAAATCTATTAGCAATTTTGATTTGGTATTCTTGCCGCATTTCATCATTTTTCAAGTTTTTTAATTCATATTTTACAGAATCATCTTTAGCGTTTGTTCCTCTCATAAGCGATAGCCGTTGTCTGATTTTCACCCTGACCAGATGATGATCTGAATTGCAGTCTGTCCCTCTGACTGATCTAACATCAATGATGCTACTGTGCCAGCGTTTATCCACTAATACATGATCTATCTGGTTCCGAGTTTCTCCATCTGGGGACGTCCAGGTGTATTTATGAATATCCTTATGCTGAAATGTTGTGCTCTTAACAACGAGATTCTTTGATGTGGCAAATGTGACTAATCTAACCCCGTTGTCGTTACTATCTTCATGAAGACTGAATTTGCCTATTGTTGGTTTGAATATATCTTCCCGCCCCACTTTTGCATTAAAATCTCCTAAGACAATTTTCATATGATATCGTGAAAGGCTATCAAATAAGCATTCTAATTCTTCATAGAATTCATCCTTGATCTTGTCATCTTTATCTTCTGTGGGGGCATGTACATTTACAATTATAAAATCATGTTGTTTACCCTTTAGAATTATGTATGATATCCTATCACTAACAAACTTAATATCTCGGATAGCGGATAGGATCCTCCTCCTGACTAAAAAACCCGTTCCAAATGCAGGTCTTTCTGCACCCCCATAGTATAATGCAAAGCTTCCTGATTCCTGACTACCTTCTCCTGGCCACCTAACTTCCTGTAAAGCGACTATATCCAAGGGCGATTTATCCAATTCCCGCGTTAATATCTCTAGTGCCCCGCTATTGTATAAAGTCCTAACATTCCATGTTCCTAGGAACATGTCCCTGTGTTTGAGCCTTTGGCATGGGTTCCCTGAAGTAGTCCCCGCCCGGAGAACCGAATGGGGGGCTATTTGACCTCCGGAAAATTTTACCCCAGTAGAACCCATGTCCGCATTTCTTGACGGTTGTATTTTTACAGTGAAAGATCGTCACTCCTTCGACCAAGGTACTTATTTCGTCTGGCTTATCACCTTCGACCAGTCCGGCATGGGTAACCCTATCGGCAGCAATGCTACCGCCGGCATAGCTCTCAGGATCATTTAAGCACACAAGCCACTCCACCACGACAAGGTATAGATACCATGGAGGGGAGTAATCAATATAGGTAATCAATAACAAGTCTTTGGTAATTGAAATAAAAGGAAAATTAACAGAATAAATTAGAACTAACTGTGGTTAAAACAAGGGTGTAGCCTTTCTCCAACACTTTTTAATATTCATTTAGACAACATTCTTGATGAATGGAAACAATTGGTTCATAAGGAATTCAAAATTGGACAAAATAAAACATTGAAAGCATTATGTTTTGCAGATGAAATAGTATTAATTTTTGACAGAGAGGTCAGGCTGCAAAAAGCAGTCTATCAGTTAAATTATGTATGTAAGAAGTATAATATGATAATTTCAAAATCAAAAAATTAAGTAATGGCGTTCCATGGAAAGTACCCAGTAAAAACAAAAATAGTAATAGAAGATAAATTGTTGGAACAAGATTTCACACTTCCAGTATTTGGGCTGCGACATAACTTATAAAGAAGAACAAGATATAAATAAGAAAATACAGAGATTGCAACATATTTGTGTAACTATCAGATGAACACTGAGGAACAAAGTAAGAAAGGATACGCAGCTAAGATTTTACTCAACGATGCCACTACCAGTGGCGATGTATGGAAGTGAGGTCTGAGTCCTGAAGTAAAAAGAAAAAAAGTAAAATTCGGGCAGCGGAAATGAGATTCCTACGGGCTGTGAAAGATTGCACAAGAGAAGAACATATTAGAAATGAGAATATTAGAGAGGAACTAAAAGTACAACCACTTCTTCAACAAAAAGAACACAGGAACAATTGGATAGAACATCTGCAAAGAATGACAGAGGATAGGATACCAACGATGGCACTGATGTATAATCCTGTAGGACGAAGATCGGTAGGAAGACCAAGAAAGCGCTGGGCTGAACAGATATGATATCGGAACAGGTACAGATCTAATCCGTGAAGGATGATGATGATGAATAACAAGTCTTGATAATGATAGCCTCACTATTGAAATGCATTGACTATTTTAACACTTTGAGTCTGGAGGTGTGGTGGTGGCACAAGTACCACCTCATTTAAATGACACTGAAGCCAGGGAAAATTAAATCCCTCAACATGTCTTTGCCAGCGGATTTACAGGGGTTCAGAAAAAAATCATATTTGTTTCACCTGATGAGATATGATCATGAAATTTTCACAGAATATCGAAAAATGTCTAACATATATATATACATATATATATATATATATATATATAATATATATATATATATATATATGTGTGTGTGTGTGTGTGTGTGTGTGTGAATAAGTTTTGTGAATAAGTTTTTGTACTTACATTTATGTGTTGCTGCAGAGTTATCCGAAAAAAATATATCCAGGTTTTTGCACTTTCACATCACTAGATAATGATTTATGAGTCATTATAACTAATTTTCTTTAACACTAATTACTAATGAACATATATTTTTCAATTATCATGTTGAGTAATATAATGTACGGTTAAAAACTAAAATATAGTTACCTTATAGGTCCATCTCCTCAACTTAACTTCTTTTAAAACTCTGTAGGCCTTTCGGGACTACAGAGTTTTGAAAGAAATTAAGTTGAGGAGAAGGACCTACAAGGTAACTATATTGTAGTTTTTAACCGTACATTATATTACTGTGAACTAATACCTCAACGGAAAATCACCATGAATTTTACTAGTATCGATGTTGAGTAAATGCGGGAAAAAAAAAAACACTGAACACCCTATAGGGAAACTTTACTCTCAATATTTCATCTTTGTATGGAATGCCTCGAAATAATCTGCCAGGCAGAGACCGACATCACATTTGTGGCAATATATGGTCGGGTACATGTGTGTTGTCTTGCCGGTTTGATGCTTGTCTTTATCTGCACATATTTTACATTTTCTTTGGGATTTTTCTTGTGTCTTTCCCTGGGTTGCAGGGATTCTATATGGAAAGTGATCCCTTCCAGTCAGACGTCCTGCGGTACTTTGTTGTGACGGTTCTCTGCCATTTTTGTCCAGTTTCAGCCACAAGACCCTCTGAAATTTCTTCTATGAATTTATTAAGTCTTATTTTTTCTTGGCATTTCTTCCTATAAAAAATGTGTGCATTGACTATGACAAGATCGAAAAGATGTAAAAAAGTCTTTTCCCACCATTTCACCGACTTACGTTGGAATGAATAGGCCATTAATTGATCAGATTCATCCACACCAATTTTATTTTTGTTATAGTCAACAATGGCAAGTGGCTTTGTTTTCTCATGTGCCCCTCTTGATTGTGGCATTTCCACCATCTTGTCTTCATGAGATGTGGTGAGGATATGCACATCCCTGACATCACACCATTTTATCGCCAGGAGATTGTTTCTTTGGGCCGACACTTTTTCTCCTTTCTTCAATTTTGTGAGAATAATTCTTTAGGTATTTCTGTTCTATTTGCCATAACTGTACCTACACATTTTGTTTCACAAGACCACATATGGCCAAAAGGAGTCGGACTGGAAAAATAGCGCTCCATATATATATATATATATATATATATATATATATATATATATATATACAGTGTGTGCCACTTGTGTTTTACTGGTTCACACATCCTGCTAACAATGTTGTAGTCCTCTTCTATAGGGTGTGAACCTGCATATACCTCCACATTGCATACAAAACTGCTTTTCGCCTCGCATAATTCTTAAATTTTGTTGCTGTATTTATCTGGCTTTGCTTTCATATGCATTCGAAAAACAATATGGCCGTAAAATGCACAAATTGCCTCATCTACAGTGAGATTTTCTTGTGGAGAATATAGAGTCTGAAATTTTGTTGTCAAGTTGTCCAAAATTGGTTTCAGTTTGAGCATCGCATCGTAACCGGGTTGACCTCTAGGGATGCGAGTGTTTTACCATTGATATGGAACATGGTTAGAATTGCTAAGAATCTGTCGCGAGACATCCCTACTGATCTTGTATAGACTGTATGTAAGATTGGTCGGGTGCTCCAATAATCTCGAATTGGCGGTTTCTTTACAAGAGACATATGTAATATTATCAATAAAAATATTTTAATTTCATTTACGGTCACATCTTTCCAAAGGGCATAAACTGACTTAGGTTTCAAAGGCCCTTCTTTTTTTCTTATTGTTAATTTGTTGTTATGTGTTATCCCTATGGTAGCTATTTTAGGGCATAAAGGACCTTCGGGACTTGGAAAATCTGGTAGCGTTTATCTAGCCGAGCGTTAGTATGAGGATGTACAGTTATACATGTGTTGAAATAAACAAATGAAGTCTTATTTTAAACTATTTTATTACTAAGGTATAAATAATTAGAAACCGTAAGTATTCTAGCCCTAAATCTAATCTAAGCCTATAATAAAAACTACAGTATTTTCTTGTGGGTTTGAGAGAGTGGGAGTTGTGGAAGTTATAAATCTGCCCTAATCTACATGTTTAAAAATGTTATATCCCCTTTTAAAAATATAGTATCCAAAAATGTTAATTGTACTTGATTCAAAACATAAAAGTACAGAATACATGTTAAGAAAAATGTAGCTTACTCACCCGTCAACACCTCTGGTTGTCACACATCAACAGACAGACACGAGACCCTCACTACCCCAGGTTTATATACTCAATTTGACCTCTAGTTACCCTAACTGTACTCACTAACATTCCAGTAAACTAAATGTAGGGATGTTTACAGTTACCGAAGCAAAACTTTGCTCTGAACTATATCATGACTAAACTCTATGTCAAGAGACTTTGAATGTCTAAACTCTATTTCAGAAGACTTTGATTGAATAATTAAAATAATCTTTAAAACAATAAAAACTCTATATAAAAGACTATGTATTCATAATTTATTCCCCCTTCTCAAACCCAAGAAAGGGTCTTTTAAGGCACTTTTGGGGGCCGCTGAAGTTGTGTACTTAGACTACGCACAAGCTTTTTAGTTGATCTGGTTTTTGTTTACATTTGATACTACAGATTTGCTCTATTTCCTGTTCCTAAAGGCTACTTAACTCTTTCTAATATAGTATTCATATCCAGGAATTTTAACAGGAACAATTTTACATAGTCATAAAAATTGTGTGTTCAAGTTAATCTATTTTCTCTTTACAATTAACCGCAGTTCCCTTCCTCTATATGGGACATAGACGTTTTCATACTTTATCAAACCACATTTATCAGGTTTTCAAATTACATCTGGAAAATGGATTAGCTTGTCACTCCGAACCTGAAACAAGAAAACATATATATAACACAATTTATCTACTCTTCTTCTTTTCCAAACTGTTCCACAGTTCTGTTTTCTTCAAAGTTTTTTCTTTTCCACACTGTCATTCTGAAAAAAAGAGAAATCTAAAACTTTAATTAGAGCTTATCACTTTCTTCACAACACTCGGCCTTTCCACTAGCCGCGTCCACCGAGAATCTTGAGCACTTAGTTCTTGTTTGTTGCCGCGCATGCCCGCAGCTCATGTTGATCTCTTACAGCATCCCTGGTTGAATCCGATGCCTGGGACCACGTTCGGTGATGGTATCTTCCTTCAGTCGGGAGAGAGCCATGCCGGATACTGGGTCTGTCCTTTGAAGTTCCCGAGACCAGCAATTTCTTTTAGGAGCCATGGGTTATTCTGAGGATAGGTTTAATAGGATTTCTGCGTTGTTATCCAATTTCTTACTGTATAATACTGGTTGGGAATTACTATATGATCCACGGACCATCAGAGGTTCGGTTTGATACGGTTAAGGTATTTGCTTGGTCTCTCATGTCGCACCGTATTGACTGGTGGACATTTTCCATGCCGAATGGTTATCCCTGATGTAGTAAGTCGTACCCGCATAGACCCTGTCTTCCTCCTTTTTTTTGGTATCAGCTGATCTAAGTTTAGTGGTGTGGGGAATGTCCTAGGTGACTCAACATCCTTCGTCGTTTCTAGTTAGCCCAGTCGTGCTAGTCAGCCCAGTCGTGCTCGTAGTGTTAGATCATGTGCGTAGTCGTTCTTCTTGTGCTGAGGGTGTTTACTGGTTTACTTTTATCGTTTTTTTTGTTTAGTTTTGTTGGTTTTTTCTCTTTTTTTTAATTTTTATTTGTTTCAATACTACGGGTTTGCACTACCTTTTTCTTAATAAATTCCATATGGACTTTTAGTAATGAATCAATAGTACCTTCTGGGGTCTCAAAACCAAATCCTAGTTTCTTACTAAGAATAGTATCCCTCTTAACTAAACCCCGAATCTTGAGCAACCATGTACATCTTTACTTTTCTAATTTTCCTAGGATCAGTTCCTCTAAATTTACTTTTAGTTAGTCATATCTCAATGGTGAAACCACCAAAATTGTAATTTGCATTAAACTTTAAACTGCCAACCTCGTTCCTATACAAATTTTATCCCTGTTTTATCTTTTGGAGTTGCTAGATTTTAAACTGGAAACCGAAAAGAGTGCTCTTATGCCTATCAATTTGCATAGCCATCATCAACAAATATCAGTTCCTTAATCATCTTTTATCTTCCCTAAAACTTTCAATTTGACAGTACTTCAGGTGTATATATACACCTAATTTCCATAATTAGATCGGTTGATTTTACCATATTTAGCAGCCCTAAATTTTTGCCTAATTCTAAGGGTTTTATATAGTCCCTTTCTTTATAATAGACCTAGGTTCGACTGGGTGCGCTCGTCTTCACATCAGTCGGAAGGACATATACTACACTTATTTATCATGTAAATGCTACTTGACCAAAGCCGAATTAGTCCTCACAAACACTAATTAATACTCGCATCCTGAATTTCTGTCATCGTTTCCTTAGGGCCTTGAGTTTAAAGCATTCTTTTCCTTTCCCCACTTCTGAATTAACTGCCTCTATTTCTTAAGTCCCTCTTTTCCTAGCCTTAATTGTACTTGCATTGAGATATGATTTTTAAGCTACTTGTGTCTGGACAGGGATTCACGTTTTCAATATTCATTGGTCTAATTTTTTTTCTGACCATCTGATCTTACTACTAATATATTAATCCATTTAATTTAACTTCTTAATCCTTACTGATTCGATTTTAGAAGGTCACAGTATGTTACTTAACCTGAGTCCTTGTCCTCATTCTCCCTTCTGCTGCCCTAACTTCTGATACGGTGTACTTTACACTCTTACCTGACCTAACTGTTAGTTTGAATGGCAAATTCTCATAGCTGATTTATTGAACTTTTATACATTTATTTTTCGTTTTGTATACTTTATTCCCTGATTGTTTCTTGATCTACATGTATTTAAACTGCTTTTTTTCCTCTACTTCTTACTCCCGCGGTTTCCTTGATTTCCCATTACATACATATCATCATTTATTGGGGTTCGATTTTTCCCTTCTTACTCTGAAATATTTACCCACGTCCTACTCCAGGGTTCTTTCCTTACTTCTTCTTTCACTCGGAACTTCTACTATCTGTCCTGCTTTATATCCTGGGGGCTCTAATTTACTTTAGACTGCTTATGTGCTTAAACTTATCTACACCACCATAGCTGTTTAACATCTAGTTTTTATGTCGTCTTCTTCCCTATCCTAGGTCAATCTGTCCCTCTTGGCTCTACCTGTCGATGGCACAATCGTATGTATGTGCGTTTCCCAATTTTCCTTATGTTCCCTCTAGTGCACTAGCGTTTCCGGTGTTATTTTGCTAGTATTAGTTATCTACCCGTTAGGACCATGTTTTATCTGTGCGTACATCTTTACTTCGCGGTATTTCTTTCCGCTTTCTCAGCACCGGCGGATTTTCTCTGGCATCCTGTCCTTTCGGGGAGGCCCTAGACATCTCCTCGAGCTGCGGCCTCGAAGACATGAAATGGAACCTGTCATTTCCATTCGTGTCGACGGTGGCCAGATTTATGCCCGCCTCCGTTTGTGCTTTCCTTTGCACTACCTGTGTCGAGTGAGCCAGCGAGGTCGTCTCACTGCGACCTTGAAGACAAGGAATGGAAGTCGTCTCCCATTGGTGGCACGGATTTCTCCGCACTGCTGCCTCAAGAAGGAGGACGTGTCGATCCATACTTATCGACAGTGGCACGAGTTCCCCCTAACACCCCTCTCTAATTCTGTTGCCTCAGAATTTTCGTTTTCGACGTTAATCTTAGGGAGAGCCTTCTTGAACTCATGGACGCCTCCTCATCGGAAAAATGGATTTTATCCTAATCTCTTTGATGGGGTTCCCCTGTTGTCCTCATCACTCCCTAAACCCGGGTTCACTAATGTTTATTTCCTCGAGAATCCGTGTTCTCGTTTAATATTCATTCTCCGATGCCTAACTCTCTTTCTGCTGAATTGTTCCATGGTCCTAAACGTCAGTGCCAAGCCGGCAAGGTGCAATTGCCAGTGCTCCAGGATCACCGAGGAGGTCTGTGACTCCAGATCCTTTTATTACGGGGGTGTCCCACCTTCCAACTTGTACACTCCCTAACTCCTCACTATTTCTCTGTCTCTCTCATCTATGCACTGTTTCTCCTAAGGGTCGCTGTTCGCATCTCTATCCCAGTGGCTCTAGCATATGCCAGGCCTCCATCAAGATAGAATGCCAGGGTCTCTGTTCGCATCTCTATCCCAGTGGCTCTAGTATATGCCAGGCCTCCATCAAGATAGAATGCCTCCTTTGCTTCCTATCCTAATTCTGTTACTCTTCTAACTTCTTGTGGGTTTCTGTGTGATTTCCCTAACATCGCTTAGCCAAGATTGACCTAGGTTACAGTCTATTCGCTTGTTTTATCTGAATATGGTTCCGAGTGATTGTGGGCCCAAGTCTGGCGAGCCTTAAGGCGATCTAGTGGTCATTTACTAATCTAATTAAGTTCCAAATCCCATGTGTGTGTGTGTGTGTGTGTGTGTCTATTCTCAACTGGTCACTAGTCCCACTGATATGCTATCAAGGTGTACAGAGGGAGAGATCCCGGCCGCAGATTCTTTCTCTGTTTCCTCCTGTATGCATCTCAGTCAAGTGTCATGATCAGCCGAGTATAATAATTGTTGTGTAATTTCCATTAGAAATATATTCAGTGTAGCCCTTGAATTCCCAAATTTATATGATAATACTCTCCACTAGATCGATTAAGACACCCAACTATCGGTGAAGTATCCTAACTTCCAACTTCTAAATTGCTAAGAGAATAAATTAATTTGTTTTCGATCATTTCTGCATGCTTGGCACTCGGTAATTGTGGGAAAATCTTTCAACTCTTGTCCTATTCTTCATTGCGTTTCAAAAGTTTATAAATTTCTCCTAAGTTCCCAGGCCCCTCTTCCGTTCTCTTTGTAATACATTTTTTTAAACCAAGTTGGATAATGCACATCCTCCCTTCTTAATCTGAACTGTTGTCACTCCTTATTTCTTGCGATGTTAAAATAATTTCTACCCTCCGTGTTGGCATAACTGCTGGTTAATTTAACATATCATACGTCTTCCGCTATAGGCTTAACATACTACGTGCCTCTATCTGGACTGCTTCCACGTTATCTTCTCGCGAACTAGCCTACTACTTATCCCGGAACCCATTCATACTTAAATGAGTCCTAATTGCTGAAAATGAGATTGTGGTTTTCCGTTATCTTCCATTTTATTCATAAACATAAGTCTTATTTCTGGTAGTTCGCTCTTATTTCATCATCATTATTATTGTGGTTTATTAATTTACCGCGAATTATTATTATTATTATTATTATTATTATTATTATTGTTGTTAGTTATAAATTTACTGTGTTTTATTATTAACATTATGCATTATCATCACTGGTAAATTGATTTTATTTTTCATTATTATGATCGTTAAGGTTTATTGTTATTACTGATGTCTGTTATCTTTTTATTATTATTATTATTATTATTTAGCATTATTATTAGTATTATTATTAGTATTATTATTTTTTCCTTTTCTGGTGGTTTATTATTACTATATTTTTTATTAAGTTTTAGTATCTTCACTAATATTAATAGTTTTATCTTCCTGGTTACATCCTATTAATCTCACGTGGATATCATAACTAGTCTCTAGCATCCTATCCTTACCCAGCTTGAGGGTTATTCGCCGATGTTTGTTTGTCTGTCACTCTTTACGTTTGTTTACTTCTTTTACTTCTGGTATTAATATTATTATTCAAATACTATATAAGGATTACTGCTAGTCCTATCTGGTAATCTCAGTATTACGATCATTCAGACCTCTTTTCTTTTAATAATATCCACCATCCTTCAATCTAATGAATTCTCCTATTATTAATTATTACTTTAATATAACGTTTTATGCTTATCATTATATTATTGCTATTAGTTTTATTTATTATTATTATTATTGTTATCATTATTGTTTATTGATTTTCCGTGAATTATTATTATTATGCAGTATGATTTAACTTTTATTGTTATTACTGATGTTTGGTATCATTGTTTATTTTCATTAATATAGTTATTAAGGTTATTATTATTATTATTATTATTATTATGATTATTATTAAAATACTATACCAGGATTACTGCTAGTCCTATCTGGCATCTCAGTGTTACGATTTTTAGCCCTTGTCCCTTCAATATTTATCCGCAATCCTTCAATCTGAGGGTTCCTCATATAATTAATCATCATCATCATGAACAAATTGGTCCTTCAATCTGAGTGTTCCTCATATAATTAATTATTGCTTTAAGTATCGATATATCATCTTATGCTAATCATTATGTTATTGCATTTAGTTTATATTTATTACTAGTATTATTATTATCATTATTATTATTGGTGTTTATTAATTTTCTGTGAATTATTATTATTATTGTTTATTAAATTTCTGTGAATTATTATTATTATTATTATTATTATTATTATTATTATTATTATTATTATGCAGTATGATGGTTAACTTTTGTTATTATTACTGATATTTGTTATCATTGTTTATTTTTATTAATATGGTTATGATGCTTATTATTATTTTTTTTATCATCATTACTTTCATTATTATGTCGATTAGTTATCATGTTTTGCTTTTATAGCTCAGATTGCCCGTTGGTTATTCACTGAGTCTCGGTCATCCTCTTTTACCTCATGACCTGTCTTCGTAATCTGATGCTCCTTTATACCTGCCAAACTGCTTTATTATTAATTACTTAGTTATTAATATTATTTAATTTAGTTTGTTAAGATTACTCGTAGTTGGTCCATATTTACTTGTGGTTCTCATAATCTTTGGGTTTAATTTATTGTAGAGATTAAGATTATCTACTCGCTTCCTAAGTTAGTTTCATTTACCATTTCCCGTTAGTTCATTTACTTACCCATGTTTTACTTTTAAATTAGTTAGTTTAAATTCACAGATTATTAGCTTATTTTAGTAAGGTTACTATTTATTATTTATTGTTATCATTGTTTATTGGTTATTTATTATTATTAAAGAGTTCATTAATTGAGTTCTAACTTCCCACATGTTCTTCATTCCCAAAATATTTCCTTCATCGGGAATATATGTAATGAAAGTTATTTATTTATGATGATAGAGCGTTTACGGATTAAGTTAAACCACTAAGTCTACTTCACTCCTCAAATATTCGAAAACTGCACTTGAATGACAAGAAATTATTTCCAGAGTTCTAGGGTCCTACAGTGCGCCGGCATTATCACCACGTTTCAATTATCAACTTCGCTTGCTACCATAAAATGCCAAAAAGATCTACGACTAGATTGGCTCACCTCACTATGAAATTAAATGATCCAATAATATTATAAAATTTATCGGAACAGTTCACAATTTTACAAAAAAAAATGCTGCCACCATTAAATCTAAATTATATTGTTTTAAGTATGTAGTCGCATTAAAAGATAATGCCTAAAACAACTAGACACTCTTGATTTAATCCAAACTCTTCACTGCATAAAATCTCTCTGGGGAAACTGCAAGTCACCATTCACCATATGGGTATTCAAATAATTACTCAAAAGTCCTAAGTAATGTATAAAGTCGGTTGAAAATTCAAAAAAAAAATTATAAGGTAGATAAAACATAAGACTTATAATTCACAACAGAAACTCAAAAATCCCTGATTATGTAGTATCATATCACTTGGGGTTAGGATTAATAGACAATACCATGTATTTATTCATTTATTTTTGTGGATATTATTTTTTTTATTATTTCCTTCTGAAGTGAGATTTAAAATAGACGTAATTATCACCACACTTATATAAAAGACTATTTATGTTTCCTAATGTTTTAATAAAAAAATGTTTGACTCTCGCGCTCCTACATTTCCTTTAGCATTTATAGGCACGTTACTGTTTGTGATATACTTTAGGTATTTCCTATCATTAATTTCATTGCGATCGTTAAGGTATAGAATATTTATGATTCCTAGTAATTTTTTTTCTTTTAACATCTTCGGGCCTATCAGTGTATGTTTATTTTGTCAAACATAATGTTCTGTTATTATTTAATTAAATGCTTAGTCTAATGCGGGCAAGGTCGTTTACTCGGACAGAGAATTATAAGAATGGTCAGCATCAAGGTTCCCTCAGCAGTACTAACTATCTCTCGTCTTATGAATCAACATCATTTACGAGTAAATCATTATAATCCATCAACTAGATGCTATCCTATCCTGTATCCAACCCATTATTTAATAAATTCACCGCTTATGGTTATTAACGTTCATCGACCGATTCGATAAGATAGATTAAAATTCTGCATCCCTCAATTATGTTCTTTTGTTTCTAAATTATAAGGACGTTATGCGACAAATATGTGTCCTAGTTCGAACCATCAGCTGACATACCTTGTACCAGTTGTGGAAAGTTTTCAGAATCTATTTTCAATACACCGTTACGAGATCTAATCTGATGTAGTGCCCGTTACAGGTTTCCCATCCAAGTATAATTTGGTCTATTATAAGTTACACTTTAAATAAACTCCCTTGAACCCAAGATTTTATCTAAGTTAATTATTTTATTTTTGTAAAGGAATCTGAGTTCCATGAGCCACTTTTATTTTATTTTAAATATTTTTTTTTGTTATTTAATCTGTAAAGGAAGCTAAGTTCCATACTTCCATATTTTCCCTCGATAAATTAGTTAAACGAGTTGCGGAAAATTTCCAATTTACTCCCGACAAATGCTAAATATTCCTGACTTGTAAAAAAAAAAATGGAAAATAATTTACTAGTTCAAGTTCCAAAAACCTTGAATCAATTTTACACTATGGCCATCTTGCGCTATTCTGGAGAGATTAACCAAATACTGAATACATTTTTCCTGAGTTCGAATCCAAGACTTCTAGTGACGACATCCTAGCCAACACATTACACGTGTTGCCAGATCAATCTGTTTTAAAAAAAATTTGATACTCTTTATGATTTTGGATATTTGATCTGATGATTCGGTAACATGTATAGTGTAGAGCGAATTATTTGAAGTGTAACTCCCTCATTCAAGTTGGAAAATTTTCAGAATCTTTATCAAAATCCCGTTAGATAGCCTCGCATACGGGGACATATTTCAAACTAAATATTCCTCGGACATATCTTAACATTCCTGCTAGGAATATACTTGTATTATAGCTAATTTAGAACACTCCTGGCTTACCGTTCTCGGACAAGAAATCTAATAAAAAACAACTGGTAGTCACCGTATGTGAAACTTATTTTACTGTTTTTCCTGACCTTTCAAAACCTAGCCTTCACTCCAGCCGCCATCTTGTAAAGCTAGTCACCAGGGGTTCGAACCCGAGACTCCTTTCGCTAAATATTTTCTCAACAATACCCTGTAGTTACCCCGTAAATTATTTCATATATGCTACATAAATAAATAAATAAATAAATAAATATATATATATATATATATATATATATATATACATATGAACTGTCATTTTTCACTAATTTAAACAAGTCGGTATGATTTCGACTTGACATTATGTATTGCCAACTTAGCAGTGACAACAGTTCGTTTATTTATTTAATCTCCATATTTATTATATTTTCCAACGCATGCAGAAACGATCTGTTCGCAGGAAAAGATCTAAAAATAATTCCTATATAACCTTTCTAAATTTTCTCAGTTAATTCAACATTTCGTTCATATGTTGGTATCGCTTGAGTTGCCCTGAGGTAATTAATAACCCGAGACATTTAAACCATTGGTATTTCAGTATTATATGGAAGTAATTTTCCACGAAGGTAATTAGTTCATGCTATTTTATTCGTAATTATTATTGCAGAGAAATTAGTTTATTACTATTATTATTGGTCACAATCACCATCGAGAAAATTTTCATGGTACTCTGATGGCGTGTCATCCCCGTCCACAAGCCACGAGTTCGGTTCGCATACGTCAATCCACGGTCGGATACGCTACGTCGACATATCCCGTTAGTACGGCCACGTTTCAGCCTGAGTTTTGCCAATCTATAATGGTGTGTTATATTTTATCCTATTCACTCCTATCAGACACATTTTCTAGACAAAAATAAATAGTATACACTCGTAATATATCATGCATAGATTTTACAAGAGAAAAAAAATGATTGCTCAATTATTATAGGCTACATCGAAAAAAACATTTTTCTTTTCTTCTACCACATCTCCCTCTCTCTTACAAGGTCTGATTAATTTAAATCCCAATCCAGAATTAATATATTTTTATTTATTTAATTTATATTAAATAATAAATATCCTATGTTCTACGTAAATCTTACACTGCTGATTTAACCTAAAAATGTAGGCCTACGTATCACAAAATTTTAATATTTATTGTATTCCAAACGGTTCAGAAAGCTTGCAAGGGTCCGTTTC